>CM076575.1:462574851-463033231 GCA_034641835.2 Pinus albicaulis | reverse complement strand
ATGTTACATTTGGAAATGATACACCTGCTGTCATTAAGGGAAAAGGGTCTATTTTTCTAAAAGAAAAGGTGAAAGCTAATAATGTCATGTATGTGGATGGATTAAGACATAACCTGTTAAGTGTGAGTCAAATGTGTGATCAAGGAACTAAGGTTGTCTTTAGTTCAAAAGAATGTGTGGTACGTGATCTTGATACAGGTAAAAAAATTATAAAAGGAAAAAGAACTCCAAGCAACCTGTATGTATTGAAGAAATGCAAAGATCAATGTTTCTTGAGAAAATATGTAGAAAATTGGCTATGGCATAGAAGGCTGGGGCATCTGAGCTTCTCTCAAATCAACAAATCAAGCAGACTTAAAGTTGTTCGTGGTCTTCCCAATATTACTCTACCAGAGAGTATCATATGCAAATCTTGCCAATTCGGTAAACAGACCAGAGTACAATTTAATGCCAAGGAAGGTTCATCAAGTAGGCCTCTTGAACTTGTTCATACTGACATATGTGGACCTATGAGGAAAAATTCACCACGTGGTGAAGAATACTATATCTTATTTATTGATGATTTCTCTAGAATGTGTTGGATTGGGTTGATTAAACACAAAGATGAAGCATTTGAAAATTTTCAGATCTTCAAAGCACTGGTGGAAAATGAATTAGATCTAAAAATCAAGTGTCTTAGATCTGATCGAGGAGGAGAATATACATCAAATGAATTCTTTGAATTTTGTGAACAACATGGCATAAAAAGACAGTTCTCTGTAGCAGGCACTCCACAACAAAATGGCGTAGAAGAAAGAATGAATAGAACAATTCAAAAAATGGCTAGAGCTATGCTTGATGATTCTGGAACTCCTGACATGTTCTGGGGAGAAGTAGCACATACAACAACAAACATTCTCAACAAGGCACATGTTCGGGTAAATAGTGACAAAACTCCATATGAACTCTAGTATGGTAATTCTCCCTCTGTGAAGCATTTTAGAGTTTTTGGAAGTAAATGCTTTATCAAAAATAATGATGAAAATCTTGGCAAGTTTGAACCTAGATCAGATGAAGGAATACTTCTTGGTTACTCATCTACAAGAAGAGCATACAAATGTTACAATAAAAGGCTTCGAAAGATTGTTGAATGTATTAATGTTGTTATTGATGACTCCTGCAGCCCCTAAAGAAGAAAAACAAACAACAGAAGAAGACGATGGTGACTTTTGTCCTTCTACATCAAATAGAAATGATATAGACAGTGGATCCAATGAAGAACCTGAAGATGATTTATCTGAAAAGGCTCCATCCAAATATGTTCAAAAGAATCATCTTGAATCTCAAAATTTTGGAGACAAGGAATCAGGTGTACAAACAAGGAGGAATCTTGTGGGATCTTCTAGCTATCTGGCATTTCTATCCACGATTGAACCACACAATGTCAATCAAGCTAGCAAGGATGAATGTTGGATTCAAGCCATGAATGAAGATCTTGATCAAATTGAAAAGAATCACACTTGGGAATTGGTACCAAGACCACATGATAAAAATGTCATTGGAACTAAATGGATATTCAAGAACAAGTTAAATGAGAATGGGGATGTTATAAGAAACAAAGCTAGACTGGTTTGCAAGGGGTATACTCAACAAGAAGGTATAGACTTTGAAGAAACTTTTGCTCTTGTAGCTAGACTTGAAGCCATAAGAATGTTTCTTGCTTTTTCAAGTTTTCAACAAATCAAAGTTTATCAAATGGATGTTAAATCTGCCTTTCTCAATGGTGATCTAGAAGAGGAAGTTTATATAGAACAACCAGAAGGATTCATTTTGGGAAATGATGAAAATCTTGTTTGTAGACTTAAAAAGGCTCTATATGGTCTCAAACAAGCTCCAAGGGTATGGTATTATCGTCTTGACAAATATCTTCATCAACAAGGATTTTCAAAGGGGTCTGCTAATAGCAACTTATACACAAAAGTTGAAAATGATAAACTATTGATTGTGGTTGTATATGTTGATGATATCATTTTTTGGAGTAATGAAGAATCTTTGAGTCAAAAATTTGCTTCTGTCATGCAGCAAGAATTTGAAATGTCCTTACTTGGAGAACTAACATTCTTTCTTGGCTTACAAGTGCATCAAACTGCAGATGGTATATTCCTATCACAAGCAAAATATCTTAAGCAAATTATGAAGAAGTATGGCATGGAAGAATGCAAACCTGTAAGTACACCAATGATAACCGGATGCAGTCTCAGTTCTAATGATGATTCTCCCACTGTGAATCAACCAGAATACAGATCGATGATTGGAAGTCTACTTTATCTCACTGGGACCAGACCAGACATTATGCATGCGGTTGGGATTGTTGGACGATTCCAAGCTAATCCAAAAGAGTCTCACCTTCAGGCTGTCAAAAGGATATTCAAATATCTACAAGGAACTCAAGACTTTGGTCTATGGTATCCAAAGGATGCTGATCTTACTCTTCATGCTTACAATGATGCAGATTGGGCTGGAAGTGTTGATGATCGGAAAAGCACTAGTGGTGGTGCATTCTATATGGGACCCCGGTTAGTATCTTGGTTCAGCAAGAAGCAAAATTCTATTGCCTTATCTACAACAGAAGCAGAATATGTGGCTTCCGCATCTTGTTGCACTCAACTCCTTTGGATGATGCAAACCTTACAAGATTTTCAAATCAAATGTACACCTCCTATCTTCATTATGTGTGATAATACAAGTGCCATCAGTATCTCAAAGAATCCTGTTATGCATTCGAAGACCAAGCACATTCCCATCAAGTATCACTTCTTACGTGAACAAGTGCTTGAACAAAAGGTGAAGTTGGAATATGTTCCCTCCAAAGAACAAGTTGCTGATATCTTTACCAAACCTCTGCCCAGGGAAGCATTCGAATATCTAAGACAGAAGCTGGGAGTAGTCTCTGCCAGTTAGAAGAACAAATCTGCTTAAATTCAGAAGATTAAATTGGATACGCAGGTTTCCTGAAAGGCAGTCGCGTATATACGCGAGTTCATACACATAAAACCGCGTATGAGTGGTTGCTGACAATTTTTTTAGGGTCAGCATTTCTTCAGCACAAGTTGTGGTGCTATTTGGTATCTCTGATGTGGTTTGGAGTCTCTGGTGGTATTTCAGCTCTTATATTTCTATTTCATTCTCTATTGGGTGAAGATGCCTTGATGATTTGATGTTGAAAGTGTTCAGGATGCACAAGCACAGGGGGAGCTTTGGTCATTTGGAAAAGATGCATTGGAAGCACAGCTTCAGGGGGAGAAATAGCCTTGCTGAGTATAATGCATTGTTGGAATTATGATGGTTATGTAATATGATCTCTCTCTTGAGGTCTTTCTGGTATTGGTCATAAAAAGTCATATTTGTAATTTTTTGAAAAGGTCATGTTGAGACCTATGATGTAAAATTATAATATTCAATCATGTAAGGACTTGTTCAAATTTGTAAACCCACTTTGTTGGGTAGTTGAGTCAAAATGTGTAAACCCACTTGGTTGGGTACTTGAGTCTCATATGTAAATCAACTTGGTTGGATCTTTGATGTAAGTCATAGAGTCATGTACTTCATTGAAAATTATGTTTGAACTTTAAGCATGAACTCAAGGGGAGCATGGTAACTTCAGTGCACACCAGATCTACAGTGCCCCTCTTTCTACATGAGGAGAAAAACCTTGTGTTGGTTTTTGATCCGCCCTTTGCCCTTGATGTCAAAGGGGGAGAGTGACATGGTGTTTGAATAGGGAGAGAATATCATTATGCTTAATGTATCTATCTGTTGTGATCAAACACCATCGTGGTTGCCATCAAGTCCAAAGGGGGAGATTGTTGGCAATATGATGCAGAGTGTTGTCCTTGATGGCAACCCACTTGATGAAGATAATGGCAACCTACTTGATGAAGTTTTTCTTGAAGGAAACTGACTTGATGAGTTGCAACCTATGTGTCAAATATGTACAGATGATGTATCTACAGATCAGCTAAGGAGTACAGAAGAAAGGAACTTCAGAATGGGCCAGAGCAATGATGAATAAGACATGGCACAAAGCATACGTGGGTTTGTTTAGGATAAGTAGTGTATGCACGCGGAAAAGATCGTGCCAAGTCGCGTATGGTAAATTGCACTCTAAATGTGTAAAACCAGGGGTTACTACCATGGTATTGACCCATTGTATTGAGCGCTGGATTGTTTATTTGATCCCCCTCAGGATTACCATCAGAAGTGAAGTGGTTTTGGCTCATGGTATTGACAAAGGCTAAACTTATATAAGAAGAAGAAATTTATTGTGCAATGGGTGCAAGGGTCTGGAATTTAATGAATACTTCACTCTGAAGTTAATCTGTATGGTTGAACTCTGTTCTTAATTGATAGACCTGAATTTATGATGCACCTATGAACATGATGAAGGTTCAAGACCTCTAGATCTGAAAAGATGAATCTCTAGGATGATCTGAAAATAAGTAATGAAAACCTGGCGCAAATCTATTGAAGATCTTGAAGAAATCTGGGTAAGTTCATAGATCTGGTCTGTTGTGCAAAGTTTATCTTTTATAGATCTATACGCAGGTTCAGTTCGTGAAAAGCACGTGTATACGCGGATCTGTTTAAACAAAGGCGTGTATGGACAGTTAGGGTTATTTTGGTAAATGCACAGATGTATACGCGGCTTCGCTTCATGAAAAGCGCGTATATATGCGGGTCTGATTAAATAAAAGTGCGTATGATATCTGATCTAATGGTTGTTCAAGGTTGAATGTGTTTCTGCATATTTATTCTGAAGTCTGGGTTATCTCTGATATTCTGGTTACAGTGGTTTCACTGTTCTGTTTGAAGCATTGGACAAAGGTTGTTTGTTGATAAGTAAAGGGTTGTGTTGGAGCTGTTTGATCCAGTTTGAAAATTGATGAAACGTGGTCTGCAGTGGATCTGAGGGTTGAAGCCTTCAGTCTGAAAGTAGAAGCTTTCTACCAGTAGAGGTTGGTGCTAATATCAGGGGGTAGTAGCTCCCTTCCAGGTGAGGCTGGTAAACGAGAGCAGGGGGTTGTTGCTCCCTTCCAGGAGAGGTTGGTAAACGAGAGAAGGTTGTAGCCTTCTGCAGGTGGGTGCCTGCATGTTGGTATGAGTCTGCACCAGTACATGTTGTAAGAATTTTTCTTAATAATAAAAATTGAAGACTGAGACAACGGCAGCGGTGGTTTTCTCCCGAATTGGGTTTCCACCTAAAAATCCTGATGTTCATGTGTGTTGCTTATGTGTGATGATTGTTTTGTTCTTTCTACACCTGTTTACTGTTTTCTAAACATCTAATGAATGAGTAATGCAATGATCTAAGTCAAGAACTAAATTCATAATTAGATCACTGGATATACGCGAGTTCTGTAAAGGATATCCGCGTATATACGCGAGTTGTCTTCAGGAAAGTAGCGTATGGGTTTTTAAGAAAGAAATATCAAAGTTTTATTATCTACACTAAATATTGATTCACCCCCCCCCCCCTCTCAGTATTTTTCCCAACAGTGTATGGAGTAGTCTTCTGTCATGCTATACCACACTTCTTACAGAACTCTTCAAATTCCTTCTTGCAGAACTCCCCACCATTATCTGTCCTCAGCGCCTTTATCTTCTTCTCTGTCTGGTTTTCCACCAGAGCCTTAAATTCTTTAAATTTGTCAAAGACTTCAGATTTCTTCCTCAAGAAATATATCCATGTATTCCTTGAGAAGTCATCTATGAATGAAACATAGTACACAGACTTTCCCAGTGATGGAACTGACACAGGTCCAAACACATCAATGTGCACAAGTTCTAATATCTTGTTCGCCCTCTTAGCACCAGAAGGAAAACTCACCCAATTCTGCTTCCCATATACACAATGTTCACAGAAATCGAAATCCAGAGAGCAATTAGACATACCTTCTACCATACCATTTCTATGTAGTATCCGAAGGCCCTTCTCTCCAATATGTCCAAGCCTTTGATGCCATTGCATGGTATTTTCTCCAGAGACAGCTAAGTTTTCCACTCCATTTTCAGGAACCACATAACTGTTACACCCATCAATAACAGTGCTACCTTGTAGCTTGTACAGAGTTCCAGTCAGAACTCCTCGCATTAATACCAGTGCTCCCCGAACCATCTTGCAAGAATCATTCTCGAACACTGTTTTTACACCTGCATCATCCATTTTGCTTACAGAAATCAGATTTCTGGCCAATGCAGAAATATGCAGAATACCAGGAAGTGTTCTAATTCTTCCTCCTTGCAGCTTCAGCTTGACTTTTCCACGTCCGACGATTCTAGCCTTCCTATCATCCCCTAGGAAGACATCACCACCATCATATTTCTCATACTCGCAGAACCACTCCCTATGGGGAGTGAAGTGAAAGGATGCACCTGAGTCAATCAACCATGACTCATGATCTACATGTGTATTTGAAGAAGAAGCCAAATACACATCCCACCTTCATCCGAGGGTTGCCTCTCATAAGGAGCTTCATCGCATCCCTTTCCTTTCAGAGCTTTACATCTGCATTCCTTTTGTAGTTGTCCTTCCTTTCCGTATTTCAAAGATACCTTACAAACTTTCCAGAGACGGACTTCCCCAGATTTGGACTCTCCCCACTCGAAATATTATTCTTGTCAGTTTCGGGGATCCTCCTACGTATAAGGCATCTCCATTCGAATTCCTCCATATTTCTCCGTCTCATTTCCGATAATAAGGCCGAGACATGTCATCAAAATTCAAGGTAGTTGTATATAATGATAGGCCAACTGGGGATCACCCCACGAGATCCTGTAGAGAGCACAACAAACTGACAAAGACCTTTATCGTCATCCAGATTCTTAATATCAATGTATTTACTGTTCTTCATCAGCCAATAGATAGTTGAAGGCTCTCACATGCTCACACCCCATTCTCCAGTCATCCTTCATCCTCAGGTTATACAGCTTTTTCCGCAGGAACAACTTATTCACCAGAGACTTAGATTGGTACAAAGTCCCAAGTTTTTCCCACAAATTCTTCGTCGTAGCTTCCCCAGATACATTCAACAATACTGAATCTGATACACACAATTGTATTGTGCTTTTAGCCTTTCGATCTAGCTTCTTCCAGTCTTCATATGACATTGCCGTTGGTTTAGTACCTGGATCTACCGCGATCCACTGATCTTTATCCACCAGCAGATCCTCCATCTTGAGCTTCCACAACTCAAAACTATGACCATTAAATTTATCGATCTCTATCTTTCCACCGCTCGCCATCTTCTTTCACCGCAAGAGTCGATCCCGCAGATCTCCCACTGAACAGGGTCTACCTCAGGCCCGAACAAAAAACCCTCAGCAGCAAAGGCATCCCCTTGAAGCCGAAACAGCTCTGATACCAAATGTAGGTTTTAACCCTGAACAGAAATTATCTACACACGAATCTTATAATAGAAAATAAACAATAGCGAGAGCATAAAACATAAAACAGATAAAAACAGAGATTTTCCCCTGGATCCCAAATTGGGACGACCATCTTAATTTTTCATTATATTCCTTTTAGTGTTACAACACATTTATATACATGTCGAAGCATACATAAACCCCAATCCATTAACCCTAGATTAGAACATAACCGTAGTTCCCTTGACTGGATCTACAAAATACCAGGGGTCGAAAACCATCATACCCCAAAACCATGTGCAAACTCATGCACAAAACATGGGTGGGTCCACATATGAGTGGGACCACATACCAAAAAAAAATTCACCGGGGCGCTGCCCCCCCTGCTGCGCCCGGTGCAACGTACAGCGCGTGGGGCTAGTCGTGGAAAGAATATAACACATACCCAACACTAGGTAGACTATGTTGATTTACTGAAGATTACCATGACTCTATAATGCCCAATGTATACATGCTGATGTTAGTTTCAACCTACAGTTTGGAAAATGTTTTATGAACAGTCTTCTTTTGTAAATGCTTTGGATGGACTGATATATACAGAAGAAAATTAAATTTTCTGGACCTGAGATTCTTACTATATTTCAATGAGTTTATATCCTATCTTTGAAATGTTTCCCTTTCATAGTTGCAATGTTTATTACTTAGAATTCATGGTTATTCATGCTCTGACTTCCTTTAAGTATTGAACTATGGTCTTATGAGTTTTTTGGGTCCTATCTGTGGATGGTTTTCTTCAATGTTTTAATACTTATTACTCAGAATTCATGGTTATTCATGCTCTTACTTCCTTTAAGTGTTAAGCTTTGATGAATCTCTTTTAATACTTTCCTTTTCAATACCTTGATGTATCATTACTCAGAATTCATTTATCACATTCTCTAACTTCCTTTGAACCTTGAGTTATTGAGATTTTCCTAAATGTGACACTCTTTCATTGAAGTATATACAAGCCTCAATTTCTACATGAAGAGTTATTGTTATCTTTATCCCTATCACTGAATCCATAGCCCAATGGTAGCAGGTCTTCATCTTTCAACCTGTAAACATGAAAAATCACAAACCATAGAGTTAGCCATCTATATATATCATTATTCCATATCATTAACCCTTAAGAGAGCCCTCTTAGGCTTAGGAGGCTCCTCAGCCAAAAGATTGGTTTGAAACAGTTACACAAGGTTTACTTGATGAGCATCCTATCAAGTCAGATTTTGTGATAACACGTTGAACTCTGCAGGTGGACTAATTGGGTCATTGACCCAAATGTACCTAGTCAACAATAGTCAAAACCTCAGTTAGACGTATAGTTCTACCCATAACGTACCTCAACCCAGTTTTCAAATTCATCATATGCCTCAGCAGTATTTGACCAATAGTGCACAAGTGTATCACCATGGAGGACCCTATCCTCCGGCTCAGGGGACCCAGTACGTAGATAGAAACACTGACGGAAGAGCTCCTCTCCAACATCTAGCTGCAAACTAGGGACCGCGTTATGCTCAGTCCCCAGCAGAAGACCCGCCTATGCAGACCAATGCACAGTTGAACTTTGTGTAGCCTTCCCAAAAACAACCACACCAATATAACCAGGAGAACTGCCCTCCTAAAGTGGTGAATAAAAAAGGAAAAAACAACCCCAAAGGGAATCTTGGATAGTGGGGCAAAAACCAGCAATGCCCTTCGCGATCCCAGGCTAGAGGAAACTCCAACCAGAATCAAAGCCAAGAGCCAGGCAATGCCCAACGGTAGAGAAAAAGGCCACCTCTCTGAACAAACCATTCTTGTTCAATATGTGGTGGGTACAGCCATTATACTCACCATTATCATGATCTCCCTGAGCTGAAGAAGCTACAGAGTAACCGAGGACAAGGAGGATCTTCCAAGCAAACAGTTGTGATGCAGGAACCTTTCCCCCATCAAGGGACGGTAAGCACTCAGCAAAAAAATCCAGATGACTTTGGGAAAAGCAGCCATGAAATCTACATGACTGGCGAAGAGATTTTTTTTCCAAACACGGAATCACAATTATGACACCCCACCAGACACTAATGCGTCAGGGGCAAGTACTAGTGCACCGAGTGCACCTTTAACCATTTCAAAGATGCATGTCGAACCATTCCCAAAGATGGCGAAGGGACCCAATAGGTGAGCAGGAAACTACTCCAAAGCGGCCCATCATTATAGTATCGTGGGAAATTTAGCACAATCTCCTGTTGCTATGTCAGCTTTGGAAGTATTGCAGTCATACCCAAAACAACGGAAAGCCTTACTTTCTGTGTTAGGCATTATCGACCGTGTCGATACACACCTAATGGCTTTTGACTTAGACAAAGCCACCCCCAGGCTTTCTTCCATAATTGCATCCAGATACCAGTGTCAGTCTAGAGTATCACCATTCACCGATGTGTCATTAACGAGGGTGCATCCACGTGCATCATGTCAAAAAATGTTTGGTAGAAGTTAGGGTCTTCCAAAATAAAACCTTCAATCATCACGATTAGAGCATACAATGGTCATCCTTCGACCCCCATCAGCCTCTACCAAAATGTCCCGGTCTGCTTAGTCGGAAAGACGATCCACATAGACATTCAAGTCTTGGATGCTCACTTGGATAAAACATACTCCTTGGTCGGAGTTATATGTACGCCATGTCAGCCATAGCCTCCTTTGTCTTCCCCATTATGATGTTTCCCCATGAGGACCGCATCATTACTATAGACCAACTGACACATAGTGAGAAGTGACCCCTAAAAAACATGGATGTAATTCTACCCTATGTAGATACATCCTCGGATATGCTTTCATGGTACCAAGAATATGGCCCCGGCCAGTTTAAACTGTCATTTTTTCTAGGATCATTCCTGGGAGATCCTCCCATTATCCCTAAGTCATCACCTGATGTCATAGGGGCTCCAGTGTGCATGATGTCCACATCAAGCACTGAAGTGAGTCAAGACACAGACACGAGTAGTAATATCACCAAGTCATCGGCCACGGCAGCCTCTCTAGCCTACGCTGCTTCCCAAACCCCTTTCCTCTACCCTCCAGCTGGTTTCATCTCCCATAACGTTTTGGCAACACTAGTGTTACCAAATATATCATTGGCAATACCAGTTTGGTATCTCATCCCCCCTACAGGAACAAGAGCCACTCACATCACAGCCACAGGGTTGAAGCCCCTTAGTCCTGAGGAGGCCCCACCCGTCCAAGAAACGGTCGAAAACACCCCTACAAAGGAAATTTCCATTGTAAAACCGGTGATTATGACTAATAAAACCAAGAGAAGAGGAAAGAAGATGGAGACTCCCGCCATACAATGGGAATCACCAGTCTGCGCCATATGCGATGTAATAGGACACTCTACCCGTATATGCCCAGAGCTAGATGAATTAAAACCACTCCTTGGCTCTGAGACAAACATCACGATGCCGCGTTCTCATAAAAAAGGACCTGCCACCAAAGGTAAAGGCAAATCATTGTGTACCAATCATGCATGCGCTATCTACAGAAACTATGGGCACTATACCCATCATTGCCCACAGATCCCACGATATAGGGACGCCTTACACGCCATTGAGAGATCCTATCAAGAGGATCCCCCCACCCAATCTATCGGGGAAGAACCTCGTATCATTCTGTACCTACAAGAAGAACGAAAATCACCTGAAAGGCTCCCCGATAGAACCCCTCCCCCAATCGAAAGGTGTGTACTTTGCGATGAACTTGATCATTTCATCATTGATTTCCCAACTTTGGAAATGTTCCAATAATGGTATCCAGTCCATACAGTATATCGCGCCAACATGGACATCCCATATTCATTGAGATATGCGGTGACAACCACCCAGTACGTTGTTGCCACTACATACCAAGATTCCGCACAAGACTAGCCTGTATACGATCAACCATAGTCCGCCTCTCCCAAGAAGATGGCACGGACTCGGAATCCATGAACAGTTTGACAACCCAAGAGGATGTGACGAACAAATCCATCCTATTCTTTTCAACTGAGAGACAACCAATCAGGGAGATTCTGCCCCCACCAAATGCCGATGACATGATACACCATATACGATTCATATCGTCATGTATCGGAACTATGACTCGAGTTTTCTATTCATCTACCATAGGTGTCGAGTCGGATGCAACTATGAGAGTAGTTGTATCTATGATAGTACAGACGCAATATGTCTGCACTCTGTCAACCGCATCTGGGTCCACCACATCGATGATGGAATCCTTCTCATGTCTCTCAACTAGCTACATGCGGATTGACCCTATTCAGCATAACGTTGCGCATGATCAATCCCCCTGAGGGTACCTATTCCATTCCGATGAAGACATCCTAGAAGCTATGACAGAGCTAGATTATCCATGGGATGCAATGCATCATCGTTCTCTTTTTCCCCCCAAGCCACCATACACCAAACAGGGACAGGGGAACCTAGTTGCCTCATCCTCTTGAGTTATCACGCGCGTCGATTACTGCAGATAGTTTGATTAGGTCTTTTTCCCAAGGTCACCTAGGCAGCAGTAATTTGTATTCGGGGAGTTATCAGGTGCGTCATCTACTGCAGACAATTTGATATAGGTCTTTGACCCAAGATCACCTAGGCAGCAATAGAACCCATGATACTCAGAGAGTGACTAGGTCGGTTGATTCTGCAGACGGTTGATACAGGTCTTTGACCCAAGGTCACCTAGGCAGCAATAACACCCATGATACTCAGAGAGTGACCAAGATAGGTATATTCTGCAGATGACTTGATCAAGCCTTTGACCCAAGATCACCTAGGCAGCAGTAACACCCATGATACTCAGAGAGTCACCAGGTAGGTAGATTCTACAAACAGCTTGATCGGGTCTTCGACCTAATGTCTCCTAGGCAGCAGTAACAACCATGATACTCAAGGAGTTACCAGGTAGGTAGACTCTGCAGATGGTTTGATCGGGTCTTTGACCCAATATCACCTAGCAAATAGTAGTACCATGTGCATCGATCCTGCAAACGATTTGATTGGGTCTTTTTCCTAAGATCACCTAGGTAGCAGTAGTACCATGCGCCTCGATACTACAGACGGTTTGATTGGGTCTTTGGCCCAAGTACACCTAGGCAGTAGTAATCAATACCCTGGATACTCATACGATTCTACTCAGAACATATCACAACATGGCTATCATGAAAATCACCCTAGCACTCATATACCAACCTGGGACAAGGGAACCGATATCCTCCATTTCCCACACAGTATGGACTACTGGCACAACGTAATGTGTCGTTCAATCTATTGCAACCCTTCCTAGGCTCATTAGCAACCATACCACCAGGATAATTATGGAAATCCTCCAAATGCTGCAAAAGAAGCCAAGGAACAAAAAAAAGGGGAGATCCTAGACAAGGGGCAGTAACCAGCAAAACCTCCATGATCTCACTCTGGGGGCAACCCCAACCGAAATCAAAACTAGGAGCCAAGTAAAAACTCCCAAGGGAAAACTAGAGCTCAAAGTATCCGATCATGAAACCCAAAGCAACACTGTGATTAGCACTCCATAATGCCCAGAGGAGATGCCACACATTCACACTCTCGAAAAAATAATTTTTTCAGCGCCGGCAAGTATGCCCTCTCTCGTATTATTTTTTAAAGCTCATGAATTTCAATAATATTTGATAAAGAAGATGCTTTCACTTGAGGTAGTTGTTTTTGCAGGAAAAGCTCGCAAACCATTCACAACTCCTTCCACTAAAAGTTCCACAGCAGGTATCATTCTACCCCCATCATGATAGAGTCCCAGAAAACTCTGCATATCCTGAAATCATTTCTCCATCAGAAATCAACCATAGGTTCCACATATCTAACCGTTTTTATCACCACCTCACCCTACACATGATAAACATCCTCGTTCGTCAGTAGAGCCTCCCCCCCCCCCCCATGGCACTCGTCACCCACAGTAGACCATATATCATAGAAAAAGTGATGCCATGGCCATACCACTTTAGTCTGAGAAGCACCTCATGCCCATCCATCCACCATGCATAAGGTAAAATTTTACCATAAAAAATAAAACCCCCTTCCCAGACAACAAGGTTGTATAAGCACATCAAAAGTGCACTACCGTGCCTCGCATTTGGCCCACCATACCTCCACCAACATAATCCCATCTGCGATAATTTTTCATCCACTTCATCAACCCCACACATGAGACCAACCAATGGGGCCCCCACTCTCAGCAAAACACCTTCCTCACAACATTAGTGAGAAAACCCTATCATGTTTTGGGGCACTCGTTTCTACGTTTTTTACAAACCAAACCCAATTATTTTATTCTTTTGGTAAGTGTACAAAGACCGCAAACGGTGCACTACATCCCCCACCCTCTCATTCATCAATTCTCCCATGGAAGCAGTCCCTGAACACCCTTGGTTGGAGTATCATACCCCCATGCACAAGCCACCATGACATTCATAGCCAGTTTTTACCCACCCTGGAAGTCCTACCGACTTCAGGGATTTTCCCATCAGAAATAACTATGACTGTCGCCAAGCTGCTCAGTACACTCTGACCTTGGGCCACTGAATCCCCATCATCAGTTTTCATTCACCCCTTGCCAAAATGCCTATGTTAAACCCATCACATCCAGGTCCCTGACCCCTCATGTCAGCGACCCCTCATTCAGTTGAGGCTTCCTTTTTGTCGACTTCAACACCTATTTTCCAAAAAGGAAGCGGTACCTTGGATTACCCCTCTCCATAAAAGGGGCATCCTTTAGTGGCACTGTGGGAGACATCATTGCCCACAAATGTCATCGATCCTCATAACATTTGACTACAACAAAATATTTCATGTCAATATGGTATCGTACCTTACAACCATTGCACTTTGATCAATGTAATATTCCAAAATTTGCAAACAAGCAAATTCGAATATTAGATTTTGATGCTTTCACTTAGAAGAGGAATAAATGGGAAGGAGGCCCATGAACAATAAATATATGAATAAATTCCACCTTAATGAGGAAGGAGATCACATTAGGAGCTGGATTTTACACTTTTAAGTGTGAACAAGGGAAAAATAGATGTGGACATAGTTAAGTTTGACTAAGTCAACATGCATTCTTGAGGAGGAAGAAATCACCCAAGTAAACTAGTTCAATGTGAACAAGGATCAGCCTAGACACACATATGAGAACCAGATTGAAGATCCCTTAGTGTGAAAAGAGGCATTGCAGGTGGATTAGTCCCATTTGACCAAGTCAACAGCACTACTACAAAGAGGAGGGAAGCCAACTAGGGCAGCGCAGTTTTGGAGGAGGAATTTTCACTAGGAAGTCACCTCAACAATGTGTGGGGTTCGGGGTGAGGAGGCTCACAAAATTTTAAAAGGAGGGCATAGCATCAAGGATATCATTCATTATTCAGCTATCTTTGGTCTTGTGACTACTTGCATGCTTCATCTGTTTAGCTGTGGTTGCAGCCGTTGCTTAGTGCAAAGAATTCTCGTGCGGGAATTCCATCCTCTCTTTGGATCAGCTTGCTTAAGGGATCAAGAGGGAAGGATTTGAGCTTAAATTAATCATTTGGCTTAGGTCCATTCAGCCATACTCATCTACATCACATTTCCCTTCAGAAATTGCGTCATTTATGTAGGTGCAACAGCAGCAGGGTTGCACACTCAGATTTTGTGCTAGTCTTGAGGAGGAGCTTTTCATTTCCCTCCAGGAGATCTAATAAGCAGGTCCTTCGGAAATTTTCTATATTATTCAGCTATTGTATGTCATATTCAGTAATTTCTAATACAGAGTTGCAGTAAACTACGTTATTTTCTACAGTCCTACTTTTTGTACATGTATATTGTCGAAAACCCTTGCCGGGTGTCTTTTCCCTTGTGTAAAAGAGGTTAAACCTAAATTTCTCTAATACTTGATTAATATAAGCTCCATATCAGTCTTATCTCATCATTTTCTGTAGAAACCCTCATAGGAATTATTCTCTCTCAGTCTTCAGAAATTCTGTTGTAGAGAAGTCATGGGATCGGGGTGTTTTTAAGCTGTATTGAGCTGGGTAGATCTGTTTAATGTAGCTAGTTTCATTTGTTTCACATCTAATTTTGCATGTGAGTTGTACATGATGTATTCTAAAGGATACAAGTCCCATTTATCCCAGGAATAGTGTTATTTTCTAAAGACAGTTATTTTATGCCCTATATTGCTTCATTTCCCCACTTGGGAAGGAGAATATAGGCCATCTACTTGTTGATATTATATTATCTATTGGTATGATGTGATTTTAAATCTAATGAGATGCTCTACATTTTCATGCTCATGATTTTCTAAAGCTCTACATTGGTAATAACTCAAAATGTTCCCAATAGTGTAGTTGTTCCCATTTTGGGATATTACAATCAAATTCGTCGAAGACCCGTGCCTTCACAAGCGTCTCTTTCAGAAATTCTTACACGGGAAGGTCTTAGCTAGCGCCTATGCATACAATGCATAGCTATATGCCCTACCAATTTTACGCATATGGGTACCACATTCCACCTATTGTCAAAGAAAAAACGCCCCTGAGGGTGTCAGCAGTCGTCGTCAGAAACCACTAGATCACTACCATATTAGTGACACAAATAGAACATGTATATGTCAAATATATTTGTTTAACTAGCCACAGCATCACGAGCATGGGAAATGCCTGCCTCGTAGAAAATTTGCATATGTATTGTATTATATTTTCTTACAGGGGTCCCATAGGACATGGGCATTCTTCGAACTAGTGCAGAGTATTTCCAATTTGGAGCTTCACGCAGGTCTCTCTCTCTCTCTATGAAAAATATACAGAAAATAAACTATAATGTATTTCGGATATACAGTTCTTCCTAGACCTCACAAATTAGGGGGCAACTGTTAACACTGCAAAATCGTACAAGCACATAATCCTTCGTGAAGAGCGCCTTTGCGCGCCTTTTGACCCTAAATGCGCGCAATCCTGGGAGTGGCGAAAGTCACTTTCCGGGACCACAAAAAGCACACTCCAGGACAGTGATTCCTCACTTGAAGCCATCTAAGGAAAGCCACCAAAGCCTCCTTAGACATCAAGGGAGCACACAATGGAATATTTGTGGCACACAATGGAATATTTGTGGCACACAAAGGAATCATCCCCCTCTCTTGGGTCACCATCCACAATGTACCAAGAGAGGGAAGGAGAATTTTAATTCTCCTATATAATACCACCATGAGATGAAGAACTTGAGAGCACATTATTATGTTGTCCATAATTGCCCAAGAAATACCAGCAGTGTGTGATCTGGAGCTGAAGATAGAGGGGACTCAATTGTTGGCCATCCATGATGCAGGAGCATCCTGCTTGATTTTTATTTAAAATATTGTGTAATTAGGGGGGTGATGATTTTTAATTATTTTATTAATTATTTTTCTAATTTTAATAAATTAAGAGAGAAAATATAAATGTGCAGATTGTTGTAAATATTCTTTTAATAAATTAAAGGATATGAGTGGAGTTGAATTAGGTAGATAATCTAGGGATTGGGAATTCCTTAAACAAGACTTAGTTGAGCCTAAAAAAAGGATTAATCTAATTCTAGATTTTAGTTGAGATTTGTGTGGAGGAAATTATGGAATGGAATAAATTCATATTTATGTACAAATAGGAAAATTGTGTGAGGATGAAGGACATTAAGGAATACAGAGAGAGAGAGAGAAATGGTTTGAGAGCTTTTGTAAAAGGGTCGAGAGCCGAGAGAACATCCATTGTAATATTCGGCCAGATGTTTTGAATCTAAAATTTCTTGTATTAATATATGCCAGTATTTTTGTTTGTATGGCTCTCTTTCCTTTATTTATATTTTGAGTTGAATCATAGTTTTAATGAAGAGTTTTCTTGAGACTTTTCATGTTGAAGGAAGCACACAAGTTTTTATATGCTAGGATCTGTTTAACCCAATATCATGGCATCATTTTGTATCAGAGTCGGACAAATGCTTGTTCCACATTTTGTTTTGAATCTGAAAGTATATATATATATATATAATAGAAAAATATGGTATTTGCAGGAATGTGAGTTCACTTGGAATCAACGTTGTTGGCAAAGTCGACTAAAGGAGGAATCAGTCAACATATGACACAATCCAACACTGCGTACTGGGTGCAGGGGCAGTCAATGTTGAATGAGGCACTGGAGTTGTGGAGATAATTTCATAAGGTAGAACGAGTGCTGAAGGTCGCAAACCGGATCAACGTGCAGACCTGGCTACGATGACTGCATTAAAATCCCAATGTCGGCAACGTGGAGTTGTGGTATGAAAACAATGTGATATGAAATTCACAACTGTGTTAACAATCATACAAACACATTGTCCAATCTAAGTTTGTAACTGTGTTCAATAGTCAAATAAGTGAGATTGCATTATGTTCAATCTTGTGTGAGAATTTCATTAGAATGTCATTATGTTGAATGAAAATTGAAATTAATAGTGTGAGATCAGTATTTAATGATGTGTTAATAGTCCAACAATGAGATTGCAGACTTGACACAAGGTAGTGGAGTGCGGCCAGCAAACAGAAACACAGATTGGTCTTAACGTAGGCGATGGAGAAGATGTTTCATTGTGGAGATATGGTATGCATTCCGTGTGGATTGAATTTGATGTTGTGTTAACAGGTTGACACAGTCACAGTGGAAACGTGGAGTGCAACCAGCGTGATCTGGTTACTTTGTTTGGAATGTATAGGTTCAAATTCCCTGTGAGCCTGCGCGAGGAATTAAACACAGTCCTCGTGGGATTATGGTATAGCCAGCGTTCGGTTTTATGTTTTAGTAGATACATATCTAGAAATTGCCTTCCAATTTATATACACGGTCAGTTTGACATCATATTGCTTGGTTGAAATTGCTTTCATCTCTGTGTATGGCTTGTGGAAGTAGTGGCTTCAAAAAAAAATGCAACGTTTTCTTCTTTAAAACGATGGTTCCATATTTGGAGAATATGGTGTATTGGTGGTGTCTATATCAATTTTATTCGTGTCAGCTTCGGATTCAAGACTTCCCTTCATGTTGCTTGCTGGAGGAGGTGCAATCATATGAAATACATAGGTATATGTAATCACCGCACCAACCCATTGACCAAATGATATATATGCATTTCCCATTTGATTTATATTTCAGAATCACCTTTGAATACTGCACCAATCAATACCATAGGCACATTCCCAATGTTCCCAACTCCAATTTGCACGATTGTGAATTTGATGTAATCCTTGCACAACATCCATTTTTGCACGATTGTGAATTTGCACGGCATCCATTTTTTTTTATAAATCTCTTCCCTCGCTGAGATTAGATGCGTTCATAATGGATATCCTTATGAAATTTGATTTCTGAATGTTGATTTAAAGGAGGAGAATAGAACATGTGATCTGTTCTATTGCAGAAGTTGCAGAGTGAAGTCGCAGAAGCGCGAGGGAAAATATTTCTCAGGAAATTGGCATTATGAAGAAATAATCTTGCGAGCATAAGGTAGATGGTGAGTAAGATGCGGTTAAATTCAACTGAAATTATGCATTCCTTGCAGTGGATCATCTGAAAATGGTGTTTTATCTGAGTGACATCCTCAGTTTCGTTTCCCTAGGCACGTTTCCCTCGAGAAGAGCAATGAGAACAAATTGGAGGATTATAAAAGATCTCATCCGCAACAAGTTGGCCAGAAAGTGGATAGAGAGCTTGATCGAAAAGCCTTGAAGAATATTTTTGAATGGAAATTGATGGATGTGTCCAATCTTCCATGTAAAGGTAAACTATGGGCTGAATGATATCATGTTGGTACTTTGTTTTTTAACCAAAGTATAGAATTTTAATTAGAAGCTGAATATATGATGTTTGAAAATGGGTTTTAACAAAGTCTATTCGTATATTCGGAATTTAATTAAAGGGGTATTTTATTATGGTTTATAATCATAATCTTACAAAGGAGATCAGCTTCCGCGTGATATGATATGGGCCGTGGAAAATTTTGTAGCAGCATGTGAAGTTCAAGCTCCAAATACATCAAGCAGAAATACATCTAGCATGCGACACAAGTGTTCTATGAAAGGAGGAAGAGGCGAGAGAACAATACAGAGACATAAAAGGTGGAGAAAAGCAAGCAACAGAAGACAACAAAAGTTGTGCAACGAAATCATGGTAAATGAAGCAAGATATATGTACCTGATGTAAGCTTATGAGGCATGAGAAAGTGTAACCTTTAAAATTGTGGTAAGCTTGAAACCATTATGTAACAATTGTGGTCTATCAAAACAAACCCTTTTTAAAGGTTTTCATCATGTATTGAGAAAGTGATAGGAAGGCGAACTATGGAGAGAGAGTTTGCAAAGAAGGAGCTGCATGAAAGAACAGGAAAATTGTTTGAGCTAAGAGGATGAGCATGTTGAAGAGATTATGGCATGAAGGGCACGTGAGTATTCACAATAAAAAAGACGGCACAGAAGAGTGGAATCCAGAGAGTTGCAAATGCAAGGGAAAGGTATATTAAATAACCTTAACGGGAGCATAAGGTATGATAATTCAGAAAGCTATTTTTGAATGTTGAAAATTGAATGGTTTATTTAATTTCACCATAAAATCAATCTTGGGAAAGTGAAATGCATTTCAAGTTAAAGACTTCAGCATCATGTGAAATGATAATGGGAAACCGATGATCTTTCATAAGAATGGAGTATGAAAGAGAGTGAATATTTTGCATCCTAAAATGTATTACGGGTGTATGTTCGTTGGAAGATTGTATAACTTGAATTAAGTCAAAATATCCACTGTTGTAAAATTATTAATTCAAGCCTTGAAGTCAAAACAGATGTTAGGGTCAAATGAAAGTTTGGATAGTTTGATTTAATATTGAGTATTTTTTCATCCAAGATGAAGAGTTGATGTAAAGTCTGAAGTCAAAGAGTCGTAAACCAAGTCAAAAGTTTGAATGTAATTGGGTGCATGAACAGCAGATCCTGACACCCAAATAATTTTGTCATTGTAACACAAGCATTACTAAAGTGTTGTTTGCAACAAAGTGAAGCAAGATAATTTCCCAGAGATGATTCCAAGACAGAGAACCGAAATAGGTCAAGCGCAGGAACAGAGCTTGAATTGTTGGATGGAAAGTACGAAATCTTGTTGAAAAGAGGATTCGAATGAAATCCACACGTGAACAGATGAAGTTCACAAAGGAGGAGAAGATGACTGTTGATAGTCATTTCAGAGGTTCTGATGAAGACCACAACAGAAGAAAGAAGAAGGAAAATTCCAAGGTAAGTGGCATATGTGAGAAATTAACTGATGAAGATTATGAGTGGGAGAAGGCTAAGATAACAGTTCACCTTGAATTGTTGATGGAACTGTTGCAGAGAAATGTGAAAGGCTAGACACATGGTTGGAAAATGAGGAAGAAAGTGAAGTGGCAGAGACTACACGCAAAGAGGGAAGAGCAGGTAAACATACAGCTGACACAAGAGTTGAGGAAGCTCGAGCAGATGATGGGTGTGCACTTGAGGTGTGAAGAACTCAAAGAGGCTGAGTTGAAAATGGAAGTTTCCATTTGTGGCCCAGAACAGGGTGAAATTCTGGGTGAAGAGATCAATGAGGAAGATCTCATGAACTATTGGAATAGTTCAAAAGAATCTGAAGATGTGTTGTTGAGAGAAGAAGATGAGGCTATGAAGCCTTGCATTTTTAAATCTCACAGTTTATGTATGTTTGTAGGATGTGCGAAAGATGGTGGACAATCTGGTGAAATTGTCACAGAGATGAAGGAAACTCTTGAGGTGAAGTCTAATGGAGAATGCCTTTCAGAGGAGAAAGGTATTGATTTGTTGCAGCAAGACGAAATCATAAATGAATTCTTGTTTGGGGTCAGACAGCCGGTTGAAGTTGTTATGGAGCAGAAGCATAATGGAAATTCTGAAGGAATATTCCAAGGAGGTAAAAAAATGTATTTGGTTAATGAAATTACTGACGGAATTTTGCAGTGTGATGAAATAGAAAATAGGATAACTCAGGAAGATTTCCAAAAGAAGAATGAAGCTGGGAATGAAGGTTGTGATGAAATGCTGGAAATATTTAACATGGAAATAGAGTTCTTGGAACGATGGCTTAAGGAACCTGAGGGAGAAATGAAGCTTGCAGAATCTGATCCCGAAGAGATTGCAGTTACTATGCATGATAGGGATGAAATATTTTTAACATTTATAGATTTGAGTGAATGTTATAACTTTTCAAATAATAATGTGACTATAGATACATAAAATTACATTAACAGATATGATTTCGAAATCAGAGAAATTGAGCAGAAATTATTTGGCGTTGAGATGGAAGATCATGAACAACAAGAAAGTTATGTCCGTAGAGACATAAAGGAGACAAACATATTGATCCAACAGGATAAAGATGAAAGCAGCCAACAATTCAAAACAGGTTCTGTTGAAATCTAGAAATTTGATGATTGGAGATTGGTGCTTGAAGCATCGAAAGAGGCCGAAAGGTCTTATCTTTTTAAAATTAACAGTTTGTTGATGAATGCAAGTATAGCACCGGATGAGAAAGTTGTTGCTATAAAATCAATCAAATACTATAGTTGTAATCAAGAAGGAGTTCTTGATTATTCTTCATGGCAGAAAGATGAGTGTTCAACACAATTGGAGATGGAAGCATCAAACAAAGAGGAACTACTCCGAGGAATTGGTGAAAGAAAGTGTTGTAAAGGTCGATGGAATCCGATTGACAGAGTGAGTGATGAGTTACCAAATCGAGTTGATACTTTGAAGGACCAGCGGCAGAACAAAGTTTGGAATCCTGGAGGGAGAAATTTATCAAGACTTATGGTTGTCGAATTATTACAGAAAAGCGACAGACCTCATAGATAGGAGTCTATGGAAACTTCTCTACATGGGAAGTCTGATGCAGGAGCATCTTGCTTGATTTTTATTTAAAATATTGTGTAATTAGGGGGGTGATGATTTTTAATTATTTTATTAATTATTTTGCTCATTTTAATAAATTAAGAGGGAAAATATAAATGTGAGGATTATTGTAAATATTATTTTAATAAATTAAAGGATATGAGTGGAGTTGAATTAGGTAGATAATCTAGGGATTGGGAATTTCTTAAACAGGACTTAGTTGAGCCAAAAAAAGGATAAATCTAATTTAGATTTTAGTTGAGATTTGTGTGGAGGAAATTATGGAATGGAATAAATTCATATTTATGTATAAATAGGAGGATTGAGTGAGGATGAAGGAAAGTTAGGAATACAGAGAGAGAGAGAGAAATGGTTTGAGAGATTTTGTAAAAGGGCAGAGTGCCGAGAGGCCATCCATTGTAATATTCGGCCAGATGTTTTGAATATGAAATTTATTGTATTAATATATGCCAGTATTTTTGTTTGTATGGCTCTCTTTCCTTTATGAATATTTTGAGTTGAATCATAGTTTTAATGAAGAGTTTTCTTGAGACTTTTCATGCTGAAGGAAGCACACAAGATTTTATATGCTAGGATCTGTTTAACCTAGTATCCTGGCATCAATCCAACAAGTTCAGTCCACCATAGTAGAGAGAGGGAGACTTTGCACTAAGGCAAGCTTGGAAGTAAAAACATCCTTTCATCAGGACTTATAACCCATGTTCTAAGGGCCCTTTGGCAAGAGGGTTAAATTTTCATCCTCATTTCCTACCAGCACTCAATAAGAGGGGCAAAAGAGCCACCGTTTGGATTATTGCAGTCGTTTGACTCTATTCAGAGCTTTTGTTTATTTGTTTTAGTTTTAGTTTAGTTTTATTTTATATATGCATGCTATTTCTCTATCTATTATGTTTATGATTCTAGATTGTTCCACTAACTTGCTTGACTCCACTTATTTTTCTGCCTGTGACCAATAACTTAAGTGGGTAAACCACACCACTTAATTTGGTGTGATTTCGTATATGCGTGCAGAAAACACACTAACACAATTACCACTCCACAAACTCTCAAGATAGAAGGACATATCAAGAAGAAAAATGTAATAGTGCTTATTGATTCGGGTAGTACCCATAATTTTATTCATTGTAAGGTAGCCAAGGAATTGAATTTCTTCATATACCCGGTGCCAGATTGTCAAGTGATGGTATAAAGATAACCATGGGGGGATATGTATTGAATATTCTAATTCTTTCCATTCCAATGGGTGGTGCTAATGTTTTACTCAGAGTACAATGGTTACAATCTTTAGGGACGGTAGCTTTTAATTTTCAAGAACTTTTCTTGAATTTTTTTTCAGAAGGAAAGGAAGTTGAATTACGGGGTATCACAGGGAAGATGGGAAATATAATAAGCTCTAATGTCAAGAAAAATCTTCGTAAGAAACAACAATGAGGCGTCATTGAACAATTACGCTCACTAGAAGTTCCAACATCAAAATCATCTATTTCTCCATATCTCCAAAAATATTTGGACAATCATTCCAAAGTGTTTAAAACTCCTAAAGGACTCCCACTTATTTGTGATCGTGATCATGTTATTCATTTGATTTTTGGAAGTGTTCCTCCAAACATCGGGCCTTACAGATATCCTTATGTCCAAAAGAGCGAAATTGAACATATGATTGCAAAAATGCTATAGGCTGGTATAATTCAACCTAGTCAAAGTTCTTTTTCTACTCCAGTAATATTGGTGCACAAGAAGGATGGATCATGGTGCATGTGTCTGTATTATAAAGAGCTCAATAAGCTCACTATTAAAGATAAATTCCCCATTCCTATGATTGATGAATTATTGGATGAATTACATGGAGCAATTTATTTCACCAAGTTGGATCTTCGTTCAGGATATCATCAAATTAGAATGAAGACTGAAGACATTTTGAACTCATGAGG
The DNA here is from genome assembly GCA_034641835.2 of Pinus albicaulis. Lineage (NCBI taxonomy): Eukaryota > Viridiplantae > Streptophyta > Pinopsida > Pinales > Pinaceae > Pinus > Pinus albicaulis. The sequence continues at coordinate 463,008,863 of CM076575.1, read as the reverse complement.
GTGATTATGAATTTTTGTTCATGCCTTTTGGCCTTACCAATACACCTTCTACATTTCAAGGGTTCATGAATTCCATTTTCAAACCCTTCCTTAGAAAAAAAAAAAAATCAGTATTTTTTGATGATATACTAATCTAAAACAGGTCTTGGAAGGATCATGTTCAACATGTTGACAAGGTGCTCAACTATTGGAGGAGAAACAATTATATGCAAAAACCTCAAAATGTTTCTTTGGAGTACAAGAGGTAGAATATATGGGTCATATTGTATCTTAGGAGGGAGTTAAGGTAGACCCAAACAAAATTAAAGTCGTTAAGGAATGGAAAGTCCCCACAACTATAAAGCAGTTGCAAGGATTTCTAGGATTAATGGGGTATTATCGCAAGTTTGTTAAGAATTATGGGTGAATAGAAGCACCTCTGACAACATTATTGAAGAAAGATGCATTTTCATGGACTCCTGAAGCAATTAAGGCCTTTGAACATCTTAAAGAGGCAATGTTCCAAGCACCAGTCTTAGCTACACCAGACTTCACAAAAACCTTTATTGTCGAATGTGATGCCTCAAGAAATGGAATTGGTGTTGTTTTAATGCAAGAAGGAAGACCCATTGCTTTTGAAATTCATCCAATCAAAGGAAAGTATTTACAGAAAGCTATTTATGAGAAAGAAATGTTGGAAATACTAAATGCACTAAATAAATGGCAACCTTACCTAATGGGAAGACACTTCAAGGTAAAAAATAATCATGATAGTATTAAATAATTTTTGGAACAAAGACTATCTTTAGAAGAGCAGCAAAAATGGGTCACAAAAATGTTGGGTTATGACTTTGAAATCATCTACAAAAAAGGGAAGCTATATGTTGTTGTAAATGCACTCTCAAGAAAGGATGAGGATGTGGAAGCATTGCTTTGTCCCATTTATCTTATCCAACCCGATTGGATAACCGAACAAGGGAGGAATGTAAGAATTAAGAAGAAGTATGGACACTCATTCAAAATTTGCAGCTAGATCCCAATACATCTGATACATTTAGTTGGAAAAATGATTCCTTACGGTACAAAGATCACTTATATATCTTTGTAATAATTCCTAACTAAAACAAAATATTATTTTGGAATAGCACACCTTTCCCTTAGAAGGACACTTGGGATTTTTAAAAACTTAACACGGGGTGAAGAAAGAATTTTTTTTGGATGGCCTTAAATCTGATATTCAAAATTTTATGGCGGATTGTTTGGTTTTCCAGCAAAATAAAGTTGAGACAATTAATACCCCAGGTCTGCTAGAACCTTTATCCATTCCAAATCAACATTGGGAGGAGGTTTCATTGCATTTTATCACAGGTTTACCTAATTCTGAAGGAAAGAGTGTCATCATGATGGTAGTTTATAGACTTACCAAGTATGCACACTTTTGTGCATTATCTCATCCATTTAAATTGAATACAGTTGCTACTGCATTTATGGAAACAATTCAAAAGCTACATGGAAACCCAAAGATTATGGTAAGTGATAGAGATCCGATTTTCACTGGAAATTTTTGGATGGAATTATCTTCTTTTTTGGGTACTCAACTAGCTCATAGCTCATCTTATCATCCTTGATCCGATGGGAAAATTGAGATAGTGAACAAATGGTTGGAAGGATATCTTTGTTGCTTTGTATCTGATAAACTAACACAATGGGTCAATTGGTTACCTCTTGTTGAATGGTGGTATAATTCTTCCTTCCACACTGTAGCAAAAATGACCCCATTTATGGCACTTTATGGATATCATTCGTCGTCCATCACATCATCTTTAAGAGAAAATTCTAAGGTTCAAGCAGTGGAAGATCACATTGAGCATCAAAAACAAGTTCTCCAACTCTTAAAGGATAACCTAAATTTGGCACAGAATCGAATGAAACAATAAGCAGATCAACATTGCAGCAAAATAATTTTTTATATAGGCGACTGGGTATTTTTACGGCTACAACCATACAAACAAATGTCTCTCAAGCAAGCTAAGAAAGATAATAAATTATTGCCAAAGAAATATGGTCCTTACAAGGGGTTGAAAAATATTGATACTATGGCATACAAATTGGATCTTCCTACATCTTCCCGAGTGCACCCATTTTTACTTGTTTCATGCTTAAAGAAGGTTATAGGTGAAAAAATTATGGTTCAAACAATATTGCTAGAAATTGATGAGGAAGAAAAAATCATATTGGAACTTGAAGCAGTCATAGAAATAAGAACTTGACAGCTACGAAATCAATCAATTTCAGAGTATCTCATTAAGTGGAAGAACTTACCCACTAAATATTCCAGATGGGAGGATGAGAATTTTATACAGAAGCATCCATAACTACTCAAGCGTTGAGGACAACACTTTTTTGAAGGAGAGGGGCACGTTAGGGCCCTATATTACTAGTGTAGTCCCTTCTTTTTGTTAGAGTATCCCCCTTATTGTTATTTTTGTACCTATGTAATCCCCATATTGTTATTATTGTGCCCACAATAGTTCACTATTGTTATTGTTGTGCCTTTACATTATTATTGTTAGGTCAACTAGGATTATATTTTGACCCCATGGACTCCTATATATAGAAATGAGGTTATGTCATTTGTGTCATCCAATAATTGTTCATTTATGCGATGTAAAGGGGGTTTCCCCCTCGAAGTGGCTGATTTATAAGGTGTTGATCTCTCGTTTCTTCTATTTTGGTAGTTAGTTTCATAACACAGAATTTATGATTGGGGAAAAAAGTATCTTCCCTAGACCTAGTGGACTGGTCTAGAACAACAGAAAGAAAAGAATATATAGTTTCCCTTAGAGAAATTGAAGAATGGGAAAGAGGCCTACTTGGAATATGTCTCAAGCTTTACTTTCCCCCTAGCTTGTAATCTCCAATCGTAGCTCCAAGTGTTATAATTAGAACTTGCACATACAACCAAAATAATCCAAGGCTCCACAACATCTATGTAGCATAATTCAATTACTCTACTAAATGAATCAGTGAGGCATTGAAATACATGAATTTAAATATAACATAACACATATATGAAACCACGATACTCTTTATATTAATAGAAATAGGAGAGATTTTACAAACAAAAATAGTAGTTGATCTTGTAGAGATCTCCCTGAGTTGACTTGTCCTTCCTTGTCACAAAGAACACCTCAATGTCACCCTAATGCATGAAGATGAAGAATTTCTTAGATTAAAGGAAACAACATGAGGGCATCATTAGTCTTCAAAAGCCAACCCTGATGCTATGGATGGAAATAAATTTGTAGGAGAGGGATGGTAGTTTATGATTTACGATAATAAGCTTGAGATCTAATTATGATAGGAGGATGAGCTCAACGGATAAGAGGTGCAGTCTCCAAGGTAGGATCAAATAATATTTTAGCTTCTTATCTAAGGTAAATGGTTAAAAAAACACCGAGAAGCCTATGGAAGAGAAAGCTTCAGAATTCTTTTTAATTTATATGAATTTCCAGAATCATTGCATCCCCAGCAAGGAGCAATCGGTGTTGATCAACACTAGTGTAGAAATGAGAAACCAGCGTTGAACACATGTGGCTAAAGGGGCAGGGTACGTTGGGGCTTAAAAGCATTGATTTTTAGGATTTAGACTCAGAAACTTAGAGATTTGGAAAGGTCATGCTTAGGGATTTGTGTAGGGATGATGATAGCATGTTCACGGATGCAGATTGATCTGGTTTTCATGCCTATTGATGAGATGCGACAAAATGGCCTATAACATATTGCCCCCTAAAGCGCAAAGTTAGAAATGATAGTTGATGACTAAATTGCTTTACCTTGTGACAAGTTGAGACCAAGAACAACTAGTCTAAATCATCATTTGTTATAATACATTTTCATCATGATATTTTTGTTGAGGGAGACATACCCATGCTCAACACATAAGCTAATATTACATGTAAAATTATCAAGAATTTAGTTCACTAATCACAAAGAGTGGATCCATGCTTGGATGAATGTATCTATGATCATAGCCATCATACTTTTTATTCTTATATTAATCCTAAAATATTAGCGCAAATGGATGAAATTAGATCTAGGTCTTTTATATTGTTCACTTAATCATCCAATGTATGATTCTAACCATGAGAATAAATGAGTTGGATTCAAACATACTAGACACCATCTGATTACTAGCCAATGATGTAATTCATTAAAATATGTGATAGAAACCACCAATGATGTTAATGGTTCTCAAGGTATTGTTGTAAAATCCGTATAGTGTGAATGAATGATTTGAAGTCCAACACCACATAGAATCTTTCGGTCGAAGGCCAATGATGAAAACCTGTCTCCGAGAGTGAGGAAACTTGCCATTGATGTATGCAAGCTCCAAGGTACCAAAGGGAATTTCTAAGTGAACTTCCTAGATAATGAGCTGATGTCGACATGAAGTGACTTGTCGCAGGAGTGCCTTGATGTATCCCTCATAAACGACATGAAACAGGTATCATGATTGGAGACAGAATGATGTTGATGTGGAACTAGTTCAGGAGCGACAGCCATGAAATTAAGGCTTAAGAGTATCGTAGCATATATCAACATAATGTCTTCTCTTGAACATATCAGCGACATTGAATGGATTTGGAAACATTGACCCAAAACTGAATGCGTAGGCTTTGATATGGCGTGATGAACCAAAAACACAAGAATATTTTCAAACCCAACAACCACGAAGATGAAGTGGAAGAGTGTCATGTTCGAGAGCGACTCGCTGCCATTAATAGGTAGAGTATCATATTTTCCCAATTTCCTCAACCATTTATGCTCAGTACCTCTTTAGTTTTTAATAAGCTTGAGGAGGATAACATATGCTTGATCTGTAAGTCCACCCTTCGGATGAATCCCTCTGAGTATCTTTAGCAAACCCTGAGAAGGAGTGGTTTGATCTCGCCATGTTCGACGAGTCCATCATTGTTTGATGGTTTTACGAGTCCAGCGAAGGTGAAACTCGACTCCTTTTTCATGTTTAGAGAGTTTGAAAATGAGGAAAAAAATAAAACTCCAAAGTTTCATTTTCTTAAATTTGTCTCTTGAGTCCGAAAAGGCTGAAAATAATACTCAGGAGAACCTCTTAGCCATGTTTGACTAAGGTAATACTTTTTCGTAATTAGTATATCTCATTCCAGAAAAGGATTAAACTTATAATGAGTAGAAGTATTTTCATCTACTTTAACGAGTTCAAAAAGACAAATGCTCAACAATATTTTCATGTTTTGGGTCTGAAAATAGTTGAAAGAGGACTCCTTGAGGTTCCTTTTTCGTAAGTTTATAGAGCCCGAAAAAGAAATAAAAGTATTCTCTTTGGTAAAAATGATATGTTTCAATTCAACATCATTAAAATCCATCAAACAACTGTTAACCTGTTCAAAACATCACCAAAATATTAAAAATATCTTATACATGGTAAATTTAGGTCATATTTAAGTCAAAATAATAAAATAATCATGAAAATGACCATTAATAGGCAAAAAGTAATTTATTTTTACCATTTTACATTTTACCTCTCAGTGAGGGAGCTCTGAGTGTATTTTAGCCCGATCTTTTGCAATTGATTGCAGCCAGTCCAATGGATCATTTCAAGCATCATCACTTCCAATTAGGAGATCGCACCTTGTTCTTTCTTTTCACGGTTCTAATTTTAAATTTCATGCATATTTATCCAGTTTTTGGTGACCTAGGGCTTTAATTTTAAGCCCTAGTCCCAGTGCACCCCAACAACGTCAAAAGCTGTGTTGGGAAGGAAAAAATTACACTGTGGAGGGAGTTGCAGTGCACTATATCCCTTTGGTAGGGTTCTCTGGGATCAATTCAAAATTTTGTTTTACTTGTTTCACTCAAAATTATCTCAACTTTTTTGCATGAGATTCACTTTAATGATTCTTCTTGTCATGTTTTAGGTTTCCATCAAAACAAAATGGCTCTAATATGGTGAGAAATAGAACACAAAGAATAATATATGAATGTTTCTAATCATCAAGCCACCATCCAGGCATTGGGAAACAATGAGCTTCTGAAATTATTTTGGCTTCCTGGGATGAAGCAACAGATGGAGTTACTAGAGTATTTGGTTCAAGCATGGGAGTTTAGGCATAGGATTTCAGGCTTGGAGCACATACATTCAGTATACAAGTGGAAGACATATATTTCCTAACAGGTTTATCGACTTCGATCCGAACCAACCAAATATGGGAAAATCGAGATAAAGGATGTGGTATGTTTTCCTTCGAGGAAAATCTTGTTTATTATTTATATATTGGCCGGCAGCTCTACCCTACATTTTGCTAACATGTCCTAAATGTAGCATTATTTAGAGTGCATAGAGCTGAGAGTGTTCCACTGGAGAAAGGGAGTACTAGAAAACATGATAGAATAGCTCACCAAGGTAAAGAATGTATGGTTGAAGAAATTTGGTTATGGTTAGATTTTTATTTGATTTGCCTTAGAGTGGATTGCAATACTCTGACCACAACATATCTCGCTCAAGCTCCCATATCCGAGAGTCCCACGAATCATGGATATGGGTGGATCTCATGTCCAGACATGCAGGTCCATCATTTATGAGCTTCATGCCAATCTTCTTCTGATGGTTACGCATGCAACTCATTATGATTGAAGAATATCCATACGCAGGGATGGATTTCCACGGAGACCCGGAGCTCGTGCTTCCTGATGGCGACCAATTGGGTGCTACAGGTAAAACAAAAACATTTTGATTATTTTTTTGAGTTTTAATTCTTACAACAACAAAAATTATTTTCTATGTGTACGAGGCTAACTATTTATTTTTACATGTAGAGGTTGGACCCGTTCGACCTATTGGTTCATCCTACTTCAACATTTTGGAGACCCATAAAAGGCACTAGTTGGATATAGATTGTTGCAGGGGGGCGAGAGGTATTGCAGAATCTTAATGTGGTTGATACTCTTGCATAGGTCGAGAAACACATGGAGGGATTGACCCAGAGCATAGCTAATACTATGGTCAATGAGATTCCTATGAGATTGTAGCATCGTACTATTTGTGTGCTTGGTCGCATCAGTCGACTACTATGAAAGATGCCTTGCGTTGTTTCTCGTTATCACAAGCATCATCAATATTAGTCTACTAGGAAGATATATAGTTGTATTTTAACTACATATATTTTTTTTTATATGACAAGTCATGTGTCCATGTGCATCTCAGGCACAAATTTTTATAAAAACAAACTTTGATATATATATATATATATATATATATATATATATATATATATATAGCTAAACCTATCGATTTTTCTTATGAATTATATTATCTCATTCAATGTATGTGATGTGAATCGAAATTAATTTATATATGTCATAAATGTCTATCTAAAACATGATTTGCTAATGCATCTATCAATGTGTTTATACTTATAGAAATGTGTTGATATTGGATATAATAAAAATTTCTTTCTAGAAGGTGAACCCTTAAGAACATACAAAGCATTGTTGGACTTCTAGCTGAATAAAAGCTAGTCAACTATAGTACTACAATTTGTGAGTCAATTTTGATAACTATACTATGGATACCTTGAGAAATAACATCAAACAATAGCTCGATCATTACGCTGTACTCAATGATATCATTTGTAGAGTGGCCAATACAAATCCCATGTAAACTCACTAACTCACCACTCAGAGCATATATATCCCATGTTGTGGAAGAAAGGTTTTGAGTACTATGACTAGCACCATCAGCATTACGAACATATGGTTGAAGGGATGTCAACATTTGCAAACCAAATGTAAAAAATATTAATAGAAGCCATAACAAATTATGAAACGAACACACTAAAAACACACTCGACACACCTATATACAGCATGTACATAGTAAACTATGAAAAACTAACTTAAGCATACCATTTTTTAAGGTACATCCCATTTCTACTTTGCGCTAATGGAAATTCATCAAAATCAACAAGCTCATAGGCCCCTTTAGCAAGCACGCATTTAACAATGTATAGGCCTAGCCACCTTGGCTCGAACTTCCTCGATCCTAACTTATCATACCCTTGATCATACAATGATACAAGGTCACCTTCCGAGGAGACACGAGGCTTGACATTCTTTTCGTGGTGCACCTTAATGTGTTTCTTATGGGCTTCATTAGCCATCACGGCATCATGTTGGGTTTCATATAATACACTCTTCTTCTGCTGCAGTGGCAGGGAGGAGCTCGATAGCAAGTTTAAAAGATGGAATTTCACACACAATAGGAAATATTGCTTCCAGATCATATACCAATTGGAATGGTGTGAATGTGGTAGCAGTTCGAACAAAGGTTTGATATGCCCACAAGGCCACATAAAAGATAATATTTCAATCCAATTTTTGGATCCCTATCATGCACTGAAGCATTGTTTTCAAAAATTTGTTGATGGCCTGAACTTTCCCATTCGCCTTAGGGTAGTATGGATTTGAACTCTCATGAGAGGCCTAACTTGGAATTAATTTCATACATCATGTGGTTATGGAAGTGATGCCCATGGTCTGTCACTATATCCTTTGGTATAGCAAACCTTGCAATGGCATGATTGAAAAGGAAGAGACCAGTTGTTTCATCGGTATTATTGTATGTGGGCATTGTTGCGGCCCACATGGTAAAATAGTCTGATGCCTGGGCTAACCTCTCAATCCACTATCACTCTCTAAGTGCATATAAACTGCAATTCTATTTTTTTCCCAAATAATTTTAAATCTAGGCAACTCACAATATTTATCAACCTGGAAAATTCAAAAATATATCTGGGAGCTTTAATATCTCAAATCTGAGATTTGAGATATTAATTCAAATTTTTCTCTTATGGTTATAAAACCACTCAACACAGATTTTAATTCTTCTGTATGTGGAAGCTCTAATTTTCGGTTGGCTTATGGTTAAAACCCATGTTTAAACTCCCTTCTCGATTCTCGGTTTTCAATCAAAAACCCAACAACCATCATATCCAAGGCTTCTTTCGCAAATGAAAGCCCTTTTAAAAAGCCTTAAAAAGGACTTTGGTTAACCAACCATCAGCTCTATTTCTTAAAATAAACTGCATAAAAGTGTAAGGTCCCACATATTCATTTCACCACATATCCATATTTATCATCAAGGTTCAAACCTTAGTTAATTCCCTTTCTCCACTCATTTCTAATGAAATGGAAATATCAGGCTTGCCTTTATAAAACATGCCAACCTTTATTGAATTGACACTTCACACATTTATGGAATTTCATTAAACCCATGTACCATAACAAGCTTAAACTTATATTATAGAGTTAACATAAGCTTACCAAATTTGGTGTCGCATAAACTCCATTATTATACCTGTTAGCCCCCCTATAAAACTTTTGGCAAGCAAAATAGGGGGCTAAAATGTTCCTGAGTCTTCAAGGAATGCATTTCCCCTGAAAACACATCATCCTTGAAGCCTCTTTGTGCCTTTATCCTTTGATAAAATCCCCTCTGCTGATTCCCATTATAAAGCCCCTCTGTTTGTGAAGAAATGCCTAAAGGCCCCTTTCTCCTCATATTTCACCCCCTCTTAGCTCCTATTTTTATCCCCCTTATCCCCCCTTCTATTTCCCTTCATTACCCTTCAAATTCCCCCAAAATACCCTTTGAATTCCACCCATATCCCTCCTTTGGGCTAATTTATCCTTATCCCTCTATCGTTCCCCTTTCTAACCTTTAAATCACATTGGAATGGGCCAAACCCACTTCCTACCTTATACTAAGGCTTAGCCCCTTTCCGCTAGCCCCATCCCCACGTAACTGAGCGCTATGACTGAGCGCTGCCCCTTAAGGCACTCATCGCAGATCGCACTTATCGCATATCACAGTTTCATCATATGTATTCGATTGATCCATCGCAAATATTTGCGATGCGATCTGATCGCGTCGCAAATATTTGCGATGTGATCGTCCATCGCACTCATCGCATGATCGCATTTTCGTGTGTTATGTTCGTTAGATCCATCGCAAATATTTGCGATGCGATCTGATCGCGTCACAAATATTTACTATGATATCGACCGATCGCGCCGTCGCACTTATCGCTCCATCGCATTCTCCCTCCGGTCGCATCTTCCTTCCCATCGCAAGTCTGCCCCATCGCAATATCGCAAGCGCAGATTTCTGTTGAACACTCGGATTGCCCATCGCAGATATTTGCGATCGCGCTAACCTTTCCCGCCGCCACGTCACCCTCCACCTCCGTTGGGCCCACCTCGTACGATCATTCACGTCACTTTTCATTGCATTTCATTCAATTCCTTTGCATTCCCACCAAAGTCTTAACCTTCGCATTTTTCATTAAACTTTAATAAATCGCCCTCCACCCACGCCGGGTCCCACATCCGTGGCTCCACTCCATTGTTTTTCCCCGTTTCCCTTTGTGATTCACTTAAGCGAAAACCTTTGGGCCTTTACACTATAATCATTTCTTCTGCCACTTCTCATTGTTTCCATTGTTCCCACTGTTCTGCCACCGTTCCTCCAGGCCTCCAAAGCACTTCTCCACCACTACTGCCCAGGTTTATAACAGGTATATTTTATTATGCAGACAGCACAGAGAGGCCGTTTCAGCATTTGTCAGCGGACCATCAGAAGGAATTCAAAGGGGGGTTGGTGCCTGTTATTAATGAAGTTAATGTTTAAACCCCACATTCAAAGGGAAAGGGCGTGGTTTGAAGACTTAAGCACGCAAAGGTCATATCCGCGTTTTAATATCAGCAGAACGCATTTCCTCCAGGAAAGACATTTACCTACAGCGTTCCTCATATCTCCTCGAGCCCTGAAACGATTAATTACACTAACTGAAGCCCATTCAAGACAGTCAGGCAGCAGTTATGGAGGTATGGAGCGGCCTTGCAGTTTTCCCATCCAGTTCATTTATTCCAGAATGGCAACGCAGAGTTCTAGACCGCCGTAAGGACTTAAAGAACATATCAAAGGTCAATCTCGACCTAACAAACGTCTCCAACCAATCGACAGAGTACAGCACAATGCCATTAAGCAGAATGGACTCAGTTTCCTCCACCATTCCGTCTTAATGAGACTCATTTAATTGTTCACCTACTTTTGTTTCTTCCTCTTCTCCTATAAGAACTTCCGAGAACATAATGTAAAAGGTTGTTGTTCAGCTGTTGGGAAATTTGTTGTTAGAGGGATTCATTCCGACTGTTAGAACAGTCGTGGGAGGTGGTAGCAGAGTAGTTGTATGTAATAGGCTGGGAGGAGAAAGTCTGGACTGTATTAGCCATTGAGCTTAGTGTACATGACTGGTTTTGCATCAATCAATCAAAGAAAATTTCACAGGATCCTGGTCTATTACTATTGGTGATGTTTTTCTAACTCTGTATATCACATTTTCATACTGTTTCATGTTCTTCTGGTAGGCAACAGAAGTATAACATAGGATTCACCCTTGTTAGGTGCCCTATGCTTCCTGCTCTCCCTACCTTTAATGTTTTCTGCCTTATGTGCTATCTAAGAGTTGATTTCAGTTGATTTAACCAGTGTAGTGGATGTTATTGCCTACTCTCTGATGTATGAATTGGTTGAATCAGTTCTTAGATGTTCTTGCTGGGTTTGAGCTGGAAGGTTTGGGAACACTGGGGATGAGTGTTAGCCCTGTCCACTAGGATCCTTGCACGACCAGCTGGCCTTTCTAAGATCCCTTTGTAATCTTATCTATGTCTTCCCTTGGAGTTGCTAAAGCAGACCTGGAGTTAAATGGCCTCTGGTCTGATCTATAAGCTACCCCTTTGTCCACCTTTGAGAGTTGCCTTTGAGTATGTCCAAGAAGGTCTGGAGTTAAATGACCTCTAACCTGATCTATAGACAGAAATTGGGTGCCTCTTCGTCTTCCACTTTCTCTCCTTAATGTTCCATTCCACCATCTGCCTAAAATATCCTTTAGTGTAGATGAATTGCCCTTTGAAAGCCTTGGCTAGTTGTTGCATGTAATTTCCTTTCATGACTCCATAGCCCAATGGATGGCACTTTCTCGGCCTATCCTCTTAGCTGAAAGTTCCTGCTGCTTTGTTCCTTTCCTCCCATTACTTTCTCAGTCTATGATCTCATAACCAACCCAGAAACCCTTCAACCAAATCATTTAAAACTCCCCTTTTGCACTTCATAACTAGCCTAATATCTCATTTCGAGCTTCAAAGACATATCACTCTTTGTTTTATTGGAGAGATCCCTCTCCGGGTCCAGGAGGGCTAGATCCTAGGGCCCAAAAGTGGTTCTGATGTTGTCTCATCTTTTGGTCTTGCCAATCTGGCCAAAACATGGGAACCCCAACATAATGGCGACTCCGCTGGGGACGAATCTGAGAGTCAAGAACTGCTAACATTTGGTCTATTTCCCATTTTCGTCACCAACATAATGGCGACTCCACTGGGGAAAGACCACTTTGCCTTCAGATTGACTTTCCATTGCTGATGGTGGAAAGCAGCCTGCTTCAAACAGTCAAATTCATCCACCTGGTGACTCCACACTCCATAATCCTCAAAAGACTCCACTGGAGGAAGAACCTGAAAGATGGCCAGACCCCATAGAAGGGTAGAACATACGGGTTGGATTTGGTTTAAAGAATTCATTTCTTTTGTCTATCACTATGTTCTGTCCTACTTTAAGCCTAATCAAGTGTACAAAGATGAAACCCACACTGAATGTGGGAAAGACCTCAAGCCTCAGTCTGCAGATCGTGAGCAGACCTGTACTCCTGTGAAGAAACTGGTGGAACAAGAAGCTCATGTTGTATCTCCCACCCTTCAAGAAGCTTCAAGCAGCCATGAGCCCATTGTTACACCACCCACACCTACAAAGGTCATAGAAAGATATAAGCCTCTAGTTTTACCTCTTTTCTTCCAACCCCTGCCTGCAGAACTTATTAACCAGCTACCTCATTTTGACGGAGAAAATAAAAGGGCCACTGCCGAGGAACATGTTCAAAACCTTGAGGATTTACTTGAGTTGTATGAAATAGAAGAAGATGATGTGTGCATTAGAATGTTTGCCTTGTCATTGCAAGGAAATGTTAAGAGTTGGTTCAAATGCCTTCCAGTGGCAAGCATTTTCAGCTTTCATCAATTTTCTCGAGTTTTCCTTGATAGATGGGCAGCCCCGAAAAATGCTCTCCTCATCCTAAAAGAATATCAGAATTTGAGAAGGAAGCCAGGAGAGACAGTGTAGAATTTTTCAGCCAGGTTCAATAAGGTATATGATGCAATGCCTTTTGATATAAAACCACCTTTGGGATGGGCTTTATTGCATTATCCAAGTTCTTTCGACCCCGAGGTGGAATTCCACATAAGAGAAAGAGAACCCTCGAGCCCGGAGGAGATTCAAAATGTAGCAATCGCTGTCGAATACAACATAAAGTGCAGGGAGGAAAGATTGAAAGCAGCAAGGAAGGACCGAACAGAGAAAATGGCGCAGATCTCTTTAGAGAACAAGCTGGAAAGACTGATAGAGACTGCTAACTCCTTGATAAATATAAAAGAGCAAGAATATGAGGCTGAAACCAGAGAGGATGATTGGAAAAGACCTGATCCTTGTCCTCGGAAAAGACAAATCAGATCACTACAAGACAGAAGTTACATGCAAAGCATGTATGAGGGAACAGAGCTTGAATCAGAAAATGAACTTGCAAACTATTTTGTAGAAAGACTAAATGAGAGTTCTGAAGACTTGATGGTTAACAATGCTTGTAATCATGATTTCTCTAATGATGATCTGACTGATGATAATTTTTTCCAAAGGGAAACTGAGCTTGCAGGGCCATCATCAGTAGATTCATGGGAGGAAGATCACGACCATCAACTTCAGGAAAACGATGAGCTAATGCAAGCCATCTATGATACTGATGGAGAAAACGTGGGAAGCATGATAGCGGACGAAGATTCTTTGAATCTTCTATCTGCTTCATATTCGAACATCAGTTATACTTGCCAAGAGGACAGAAGCCTGCATCTCTTCAGCACAGAGGACGAGGAGGAAGAAGACGACGAAAGTCTTGAGCGGAATGAATCTCTCGAGCCTTCTCCCAAAAGGATCGAGGTAATCAAAGAAGCCCCCGCTCAAGAATATGTTAATTTTTTCACAGAGTTACAGCAAAACCAGCCTGCGTTACTGGAGGATAGCGCTGTCGGATATAATGAGCCCTCTAGCCCAGGCTGCAGTGAAGACGAGCGAGATCTTCCTCCCCACAGACATCTTTGTCTTGATGCAGAGGAGGACAAGATACTTCTGGTTGATGCACATGTGCCAAACACTCCCAGCATGGAAGAAGAGGAGTGTGAGTACAAAGGACTCATTGCAAATGCAGTGATTGAAGCTGCCCTGGATACAGACAGCCTACCAGCCATGGCAGGCCTTAAAAAAGAAACTTTACATCATGTGTTCATTGATCCTGTGGTAGAATACATGGAGGCCCTAATTGGCTCAGTTCCTCAAGCATCAATCCTTTGCAAGAGCCAAATTCATCAGGAATGGTCACTACTGATGGTGACCTCAGTTTTGAAGAACCACATGCAGGGCACCCTATGGTTATCTCTGACAGGCAGTCAGTGCTCATATCCTTTTTTGCTATTACTTGACTGGCTGCATTGGCATTATTGTATCACCTAGAGCATCAGATATTTCCAGCTAGAATAGGGTAAGTAGGAAGCTCAATAAAGCTCAGCCTGTGAGCATGTAGTTAGTGTTTTTAATTTCTGCAAAGTCCAGCAAGTTAGACAGTCTAATCCTGGCTTGTCTGTTTTTCAATTTCTATTTTAGAATTTAGAGAAGAAGTCTACAAGACAGTTTAATCCCAGCAGATATTAGATTAGATAGAGAAACATGTGAGACCAACAGTGTAATCTGGTCTCATGGAGTAATAAGGGTAGAAATAGAATAGGTTTATTTTCCTGTTTGTAAAAATAAATGATGTAAAGGGTCTGCAAGTCCAAGTGCACCCAGAAGAAAAAATGTTAGGACTATAGTCTGGGTAGGTAGTTGTTTGGAAGAATTGTACTGCTGATATGATGTCTTCATAGTTGTGGCAGCTGATCAAAGAAAGAAATGAATGAGTCAAGCAGCAGGCATCTGGCCTACACCAAAGATTTATTTTCTGGATTCTTGACTCCTTCAAGAAGAAGCCATCCCCATGTGGAGCCACTGTTAGCCCCCCTATAAAACTTTTGGCAAGCAAAATAGGGGGCTAAAATGTTCCTGAGTCTTCAAGGAATGCATTTCCCCTGAAAACACATCATCCTTGAAGCCTCTTTGTGCCTTTATCCTTTGATAAAATCCCCTCTGCTGATTCCCATTATAAAGCCCCTCTGTTTGTGAAGAAATGCCTAAAGGCCCATTTCTCCTCTTATTTCACCCCCTCTTAGCTCCTATTTTTATCCCCCTTGTCCCCCCTTCTATTTCCCTTCATTACCCTTCAAATTCCCCCAAAATCCCCTTTGAATTCCACCCATATCCCTCCTTTGGGCTAATTTACCCTTATCCTTCTATCGTTCCCCTTTCTAACCTTTAAATCACATTGGAATGGGCCAAATCCACTTCCGACCTTATACTAAGGCTTAGCCCCTTTCCGCCAGCCCCGTCCCCACGTAACTGAGCGCTGTGACTGAGCGTTTCCCCTTAAGGCGCTCATCGCAAATCGCACTTATCGCATATCGTATTTTCATCATATGTATTCGATTGATCCATCGCAAATATTTGGGATGCGATCACCCATCGCACTCATCGCATGATCGCATTTTCGTGTGTTATGTTCGTTAGATCCATCGCAAATATTTGCGATGCGATCTGATCGTGTCGCAAATATTTGCGATGCGATCGACCGATCGCGTCGTCGCACTTTCCGCCCGTCGCACTTATCACTCCATCGCATTCTCCCTCCGATCGCATCTTCCTTCCCATCGCAAGTCTGCCCCATCGCAATATCGCAAGTGCAAATTTTTGTTGAACACTCAGATTGCCCATCGCAGATATTTGCGATCGTGCTAACCTTTCTCGCCGCCACGTCACCCTCCACCTCCGTTGGGCCCCACCTCGTACGATCATTCACGTCACTTTTCATTGCATTTCATTCAATTCCTTTGCATTCCCACCAAAGTCTTAACCTTCGCATTTTTCATTAAACTTTAATAAATCGCCCTCCACCCACGCCGGGTCCCACATCCGTGGCTCTGCTCCATTGTTTTTCCCCGTTTCCCTTTGTGATTCACTTAAGCGAAAACCTTTGGGCCTTTACACTATAATCATTTCTTCCGCCACTTCTCATTGTTTCCGTTGTTCCCACTGTTCTGCCACCGTTCCTCCGGGCCTCCAAAGCACTTCTCCACCACTACTACCCAGGTTTATAACAGGTGTATTTTATTACGCAGACAACACAGAGAGGTCGTTTCAGCATTTTCCAGCAGACCAGCAGAAGGAATTCAAAGGGGGGTTGGTGCCTGTTATTAATGAAGTTAATGTTTAAACCCCGCATTCAAAGGGAAAGGGCGCGGTTTGAAAACTTAAACACGCAAAGGTCATATCCGCGTTTTAATATCAGCAGAACGCATTTCCTCCAGGAAATACGTTTACCTACAGTGTTCCTCATATCTCCTCGAGCCCTGAAACGATTAATTACACTAACTGAAGCCCATTCAAGACAGTCAGGCAGTAGTTATGGAGGTATGGAGCGGCCTTGCAGTTTTCCCATCCAGTTCACTTATTCCAGAATGGCAACGCAGAGTTCTAGACCGCCGTAAGGACTTAAAGAACATATCAGAGGTCAATCTCGACCTAAAAAACGTCTCCAACCAATCTACAGAGTACAGCACAACGCCATTAAGCAGAATGCACTCGGTTTCCTCCACCATTCCGTCTTAATGAGACTCATTTAATTGTTCACCTACTTATGTTTCTTCCTCTTCTCCTATAAGAACTCCCGAGAACATAATGTAAAAGGTTGTTGTTCAACTGTTGGGCAATTTGCTGTTAGAGGGATTCATTCCGACTGTTAGAACAGTCGTGGGAGGGAGTAGCAGAGTAGTTGTATGTAATAGGCTGGGAGGAGAAATTCTGGACTGTATTAGCCATTTAGCTTAGTGTACATGACTGGTTTTGCATCAATCAATCAAAGCACATTTCACAGGATCCTGGTCTATTACTATTGGTGATGTTTTTCTAACTCTGTATATCACATTTTCATACTGTTTCATGTTCTTCTGGTAGGCAACAGAAGTATAACATAGGATTTACCCTCGTTAGGTGCCCTATGTTTTCTCTCCCTACCTTTAATGTTTTCTGCCTTATGTGCTATCTAAGAGTTGATTTCAGTTGATTTAACCAGTGTAGTGGATGTTATTGCCTACTCTCTGATGTACGAATTGGTTGAATCAGTTCTTAGATGTTCTTGTTGGGTTTGAGATGGAAGTTTTGGGAACACTGGGGATGAGTGTTAGCCCTTTCCACTAGGATCCTTGCGCGACTAGCTGGCCTTTCTAAGATCCCTTTGTAATTTTATCTCTGTCTTCCCTTGGAGTTGCTAAAGCAGACCTGGAGTTAAATGGCCTCTGGTCTGATCTATAAGCTGCCCCTTTGTCCACCTTTGAGAGCTGCCTTTGAGTATGTCCAAGTAGGTCTGGAGTTAAATGACCTCTGACCTGATCTATAGACAGAAATTGGGTGCCTCTCCATCTTCCACTTTCTCTCCTTAATGTTCCATTCCACCGTCTGCCTAAAAGATCCTTTAGTGTAGATGATTTTCCCTTTGAAGGCCTTGGCTAGTTGTTGCATGTAATTTCTTTTCATGACTCCATAGCCCAATGGATGGCACTTTCTCGGCCTATCCTCTTAGCTCAAACTTCTTGTTGCTTTAATCCTTTCCTCCCATTACTTTCTCAGTCTATGATCTCATAACCAACCCAGCAACCCTTCAACCAAATCATTTAAAACTCCCCTTTTTCACTTCATAACTAGCCTAATATCTCATTTCGAGCTTCAAAGACATATCACTCTTTGTTTTATTGGAGAGATCCCTCTCCGGGTCCAAGAGGGCTAGACCCTAGGGCCCAAAAGTGGTTCTGATGTTGTCTCATCTTTTGGTCTTGCCAATCTGGCCAAAACATGGGAACCCCAACAATACCAAATCCTATGTGGGCCACGTTTATTTCAACGTGCCTATTCATCACCCATCTTATCTCATATCGAACGATGGACACTTTATCGCATTCTAACTCGGCAATCCAACGGCATTCGCGTCACAAAGGTGCACGCCTGTTGGTCCTCCAAAATTACGTGAAATTCGTGGTATTCAAATACCACTCAAATACATGTGTCAGGTGCTGGCATGTATCGCGTTTTTTTTCTTGATACCGCTTACCATTTATAATTTATTCGAAATCCATAAACTGTTTTCTGAATCTGCCTTTACTGTGCAACGTCCAGGTTCCACTCTCATAGTTCCATTTCTCACCATTACTTGTGTACTCTGCTCTCAAATCTGCAATGCGATATTCATAAATCCATTGTTGTTCCTTTACGTCGGTCCTTTCTTCACATACTCACTCGAACGCCCCTCATACAAAATTTTGATGCCAGGATTAATATACCCAATTTTAATTTGTAAGCTCTGCCTCTGTTGAATCGGATTCTGTCGAAACAGAGTTCCAAATACACATTCAATAACCAAAGATCACATTTGTGCCCTCCTCCAAGAGATCACAACCTCATTGATTTCTATCAACCTTCACACAGTATTACATTCTCCATTGATTTTTGTATCGTGGCCTTGACAAAACCGATGTCGATTATACGAATCAAACCCAACAATCTCTGGCACGGATTCATACCAGTTTCATAATCGAATGTCAATGAACAGAGACATATATGCATCAATGAACGAAGGCCACTATCGACCATCCAATCCGAGCACGGAACCTATGGTTCTCCCAATCCCTTCTGAATTACTCATAGCTAATAGACATTAAATGGTATTCAGTTCCAACGCAGAAGATATAAAAGCCAAATGAACCCTCGAATCGATAAAAAAACCTCTTCAAACCCATACACAGAAATCATGAATCGAAGGACCGAGTCCCTCGGGGATTACCAATATGCATATGAATAAAACAACTCTGTAATTATCTTAAACAGAGGTTAGTTCTCATAACCCAGTTTCAGTTACATTTAACCCCTTCCTTGTAATTGATTCTTCAACCATTGCATAATCTAAATATACTCTATGTCTAAAACTTTGACAATCAAATCCATCTTTGATGGAATCGATCCATCCTATGATCGAATTCCCAATTTTGCAATTACAATTAAAGCACATAATTCACTCTATTTTGTAGCCAATTTCATTCACGCATTATATAACTCAGTAATGCCATAAACTTTAGAAATCTAATCTCTGTATTAATACACACAGCACTTACATCAACAATCTTCCTCCTTGGCCTGATCTTCTATATCAGTTGCCCTTCTACCTCACTACTCTGCCTCTTGAAAACCCCTCTTGAACAGCTATGCTACTTACCCCTATCTATCTGCCTGTAGGCTTACATTTATACAAATTAATAATGAATCATTTCAGCTTCCTTAACAGCTCAACAAAGACTCTTGGAATTCTCCAAAGTCTTAAAGTTTCACTCAATTCCTAAAATAACTAAAACTGACTCTTCACCTTCCTAACTTAATCAACTTCCTCTCACGTTCTCTAATGATTGGAGAAAATTTACAATTCCTCACTATTTTATTCAAAAATACAAATAATTACATGAGAATTTAAAAACATGAAGCCCCCCCATGTCTACTTAGATACAAAGTATTTTATTGTGCCTAATGCCCATGCATCAGACTCCCAAGGTTAAATTTGTTCATGATCTCCTGATCATGTGTCTTTAGTCTCTGCCTCCTAGATCCCACACTCTATTTTTCTGTTGCCCAACAGCTGCATCATCCTTCAACTACATTTCTCTAGGTCTGGATATCCTATCCTACAATTTACCACTATCTGTACTTTCACATTCTGCTCTTGTCTTTCCTTTGTTAAGATTCCTCTGCTTTATTGTTGTTGTTTGCTGCTTCTGAGACACCTTCATCATCAGTCTTCTATTGTTTTCAATTTCTTTGTCCAACTTATCTCTTGTCTGGAAATTTCTCTGTCCACTGCTGCTGCTTCCAATTTCTGTTGCTGCCAATGCTGCTGCTGTTACTACCTCCAAGAATTTTGCTGCTTTTACTCTGGCTCTTGCTCTTAATTGTTGAGCCCTTGCTACCACCCTATCATCCATACCCTCTTGTCTTCTGCTACAGAAAAACTCTTCCTGAATATCTCTTAAGACATCTCCTTCTGCAACAATTTTATTCTACTCATCGCCTGCAAATTTATCTTCAAAAAGTAAATTACTATGTAATTCTCTATCTGCAGTAACATAACCACTCATTCCTCCTTGTATACTAGTAAGAATACTTAAATTCTGCAAACTAGTATCTGCTCCTATTTCTTCCACAGCTTTAGGCAATTTCATTCTAGTGTCTGCAATCTCCTCCTCCTATTTAAATGTTTCCAGCAAACATTTCAGCCACTCAATTTGTACTTGTTTCACATCCTCAATATGCTGCAAATTAATTTCAGCATCTTCTTCTTCTTGGACAATCTTCAGTAATTGTCTTTCATCATCTTGATTGATTTTGGCAATCAAATCAAGTTCTTCAAGCTCTGCATTTTCATCTCCTATCAGAATGGAATTCTGATTCTTCATCACTATGTCAATTTTAAAAATCTGCCCCACAGTCTGCTCTTGGCCCATCAGATAAGCCAATTCTTCCTTGTCACCAATAGTAACAAGTTTTTGCATGACTGTTTCACCTTCTTTCTGCAATAGTTCTTCTTCTCTCAAGAAAATTACAAATGATGGATCGCCTCCTGCAATACCTATAAGCATAGTTAAATCGTCAATTTCAAAATCACAGGACCCAATGGTCCCACTTGATGATCCAGGCACCAAAATTTCTTTCTGCAGTTCTAAGTCTCTTTCAAGACTCAGAAATTCCTCACTATCTTTCTCCTCATCTTCTAGAGTTATCTCCATTGTTCCAATCACCATGTTAAAATGATGATCCTTCACTATGTTTTCAGCTAACATAGCTTCCTTCTTATTAACTTTCCTGACAATTTCCTTTTGTTGTTCTTCTTTTCCTGCATAATTAACACATGAATCTTTAGCACAAAAATTAAAAGATCCCAATACCTCTTCCTCTTCTGAAAACACATCATTATGTTACTCTGATTTTTCTTCCAATTCCTCTGTCAGCACATCAGTATGCTGATTTTCATCCTCCATGAGACTGTCAGCTAGTCTCTCCTTCTTTCCATCATCTGCTTCATGAACTCTATTCATGAAGACCTTCCTGCCCTACTTCCTTAGCAAATTATCCTGTGCACAGGTCCTCTATTCCTCCAATTCTCTTCTTTGAAAATCCAACCTTATGTACAATTCCACAACTTCAATTGGAGTATATTTTGGGAACCTCACACAACCTTTTATACCTTCACTTGTTCTTGACCAATCATCGGCTGGTCCTTCTCTCTCTGCTTCAATATTCTGCTGAATATCCTCATTAGACTCCTCTGTCTTCATGCCTTCCTGAGATCTTGCTATCTAAGCATTGATCTAAACAGATTTCAGATTCAGTCTCTCCTCCTTAACAAACTTTAAAGCTTGTTCATCTCCCTGTGATGTACTTGCAAACATACACAACTCTTTAGTTTCAAAACCACAAGACTTTTCAATCTTGGTTTCTTTCTCAAGCACTTCCCCTTGAACAGATATGCATTTGGAATCTTCAAATTCCATCCTTGACTCAAGAACTCTGAGTTCCTCTTCCTCTGTAGAACCTGTCATCACCTCACAATTGTCAGATTCAAAAATACAAGGCCTTACATCCTCCAGCTAACTCAGGAAATCATCAATGAGTTTCTCTTCAGCAAGACAAACTCCTTGCTACCTTAAGTCTTCACCATGTCTCACAAGATCTCTTGCAGATCTCCATTCTTCATCTGTACACTCTTCTGCTTCACAAACAGAAACTTCTTTTCTCAACTCAGCTGCTCTAAGTTCCTCTTTCAACAAGGCAATCTCCTTTTGCCTCAACCTTAACTGTAATGGTTGCCATTTAACTCTCTTCTTCATGAGCCAACCAACTCTCTGTATTTCCTCTATCATCCTCTCCAGTTTATTAAACTGTTATGTGATCTCAGCTACCTCTTTCCAATATTCTGCATCAGTCAACTGCTGGCTTATGCCATTTTCCTTGGCATCTACTTTCTCTTTTCTGTTGTGGCCTCTCTCAGAACCTCTGCAATCTCTGCTATGACTATCAGTAGCCATCTTCTCCTTCATGAGTTCCTCACTCATCAGCTGCACCAAGCCTCTGCAACAACAAGCTCTCCTGCTGCCTCTTACCTCACCAATCCTTTCCTCCGGATCTGAGCTTTTGGCAAGTACTGGTCCCCTATCTGCTGGAACCTTTTGACCACTCTCTTCTGCTCTCTCTAGGCTTCACTCTACAAATTTTCAATAACACATCTATTCTTCTTTCATCCAACCTCTTTTGGGAATTCTCCAGGTTCTGCCACACATTCTTCTGCACTTTAGAATCCTCTGCTGGACTCTTTCATCACTGCTCTCAAAGCTGTGATCTGCTTTTGTTGAGATTTCTTCAATTGCCTGCAATCTGAATTCTGCAAAAAATTCTTCAAACCAGAGTTAAACGCTGCTCATCAACTCACCTTCTCTTGAGAACACTCCAATTGTCCTCCCTATTCAACCTTTAGCTGAATATCAGGTTCACTGCCATCATCATCAAACTCTATCTTCACTTTCTGCAACCATACTCCTTCAATCATAAATTCAAGCCAGATTTAAAATTATTTTACCTGCAAGATCCCTGCATGACCTTGTTCTTCACTCATTCAGTTCTGCAAATCATGTTCACTGCTACCCTGTGTATCTTTGCATATCAGATTTCAGAATCTGATATTCCTTCTTCTCTCATCACACATTCAGATTTTATTAATTAAAATCTTCAATTTCAATAGAGCTATCCTAATCTGATACCACATGATGTCTGGGCTAACCTCTCAATCTACTATCACACTCTTTAAGTGCATATAAACTGCAATTCTATTTTTTTCCCAAATAATTTTAAATCTGGGCAACTCACAATATTTATCAACCTGGCAAATTCAAAAATATATCTGGGAGATTTAATATCTCAAATCTGAGATTTGAGATATTAATTCAAATTTTTCTCTTATGGTTATAAAACCACTCAACCCATATTTCAATTCTTCTATATGCAGAAGCTCTAATTTTCGGTTGGCTTATGGTTAAAACCCATATTTAAACTCCCTTCTCGATTCTCGATTTTCAATCAAAAACCCAACAACCATCATATCCAAGGCTTCCTTCGCAAATGAAAGCCCTTTTAAAAAGCCTTACAAAGGACTTTGGTTAACCAACCATTAGCTCTATTTCTTAAAATAAACTGCATAAAAGTGTAAGGTCTCACATATTCATTTCACCGCATATCCATATTTATCATCAAGGTTCAAACCTTAGTTAATTCCCTTTCTCCACTCATTTCTAATGAAATGGAAATATCAAGCTTGCCTTTATAAACCATGCCAACCTTTATTGAATTGACACTTCACACATTTATGGAATTTCATTAAACCCATGTACCATAACAAGCTTAAACTTATATTATAGAGTTAACATAAGCTTACCAAATTTGGCGTCGCATAAACTCCATTATTATACCAAATCCTATGTGGGCCACAGTTATTTCAACGTGCCTATTCATCACCCATCTTATCTCAGATCGAACGATGGACACTTTATCGCATTCTAACTCGGCAATCCAACGGCATTCGTGTCACAAAGGTGCACGCCTGTTGGTCCTCCAAAATTACGCAAAATTCATGGTATTAGAATACCACTCAAATACACGTGTCAGGTGCTGGCATGTATCGCGTTTTTTTCTTG
The DNA here is from genome assembly GCA_034641835.2 of Pinus albicaulis. Classification (NCBI taxonomy): domain Eukaryota; kingdom Viridiplantae; phylum Streptophyta; class Pinopsida; order Pinales; family Pinaceae; genus Pinus; species Pinus albicaulis. The sequence continues at coordinate 462,984,762 of CM076575.1, read as the reverse complement.
ATAACACTTACCATTTATAATTTATGTGAAAGCCATAAACTATTTTCTGAATCTTCTTTTACTGTGCAACGTCCAGGTTCCACTCTCATAGTTTCATTTCTCACCATTACTTGTGTACTCTGCTCTCAACTCTGCAATGCGATATTCATAAATCCATTGTTGTTCCTTTACGCTGGTCCTTTCTTCACATACTCACTCAAATGCCCCTCATATAGAATTTCGATGCCAGGATTAATATACCCAATTGCAATTTGTAAGCTCTGCCTGTGTTGAATCGGATTCTGTCCAAACAGAGTTCCAAATACACATTCAATAACTAGAGATCGCATTTGCGCCCTCCTCCAAGAGATCACAACATCATTGATTTCTATCAACCTTCACACAGGATTACATTCTCCATTGATTTCTGTATCATGGCCTTGACAAACCGATGTCGATTATACGAATCGAACCCAACAATCTCTGGCACGGATTTATACCAATTTCAAAATCGAATTTCAATGAACAGAGACATATATGCATCAATGAACGAAGGCCACTATCGACCATCCAATCCGAGCACGGAACCTATGGTTCTCCCAATCCCTTCTGAATTACTCAGAGTAAATAGACATTAAATGGTATTCAATTCCAACGCAGAAGATATAAAAGCCAAATGAACCCTCGAATCGATAAAAAAACCTCTTCAAACCCATACACAAAAATCATGAATCGAAGGACCGAGTCCCTCGGGGATTACCAATATGCATATGAATAAAACAACTCTGTAATTCTCTTAAACATAGGTTAGTTCTCATAACCCAGTTTCAGTTACATTTAACCCCTTCCTTGTAATTGACTCTTCAACCATTGCATAATATAAATATACTCTATGTCTAAAACTTTGACTATCAAATCCATGTTTGATGGAATCGATCCATCCTATGATCGAATTCCCAATTTTGCAATTACAATTAAAAGCACAGAATTCACTCTATATTGTAGCCAATTTCATTCATGCATTATATAACTCAGTAATGCCATAAACTTCAGAAAGCTAATCTCTGCATTAATACACACAGTACTTACATCAACAATCTTCCTCCTTGGCCTGATCTTCTATATCAGTGGCCCTTCTACCTCACTACTCTGCCTCTTGAAAACCCCTCTTGAACAGCTATGCTACTTACCCCTATCTATCTGCCTGTAGGCTTACATTTATACAAATTAGTAATGAATCAGTTCAGCTTCCTTAACAGCTCAACAGAGACTCTTGGAATTCTCCAAAGTCCTAAAGTTACACTCAATTCCTAAAATAACTAAAACTGACTCTTCACCTTCCTAACTTAATCAACTTCCTCTCATGTTCTCTAATGATTGGAGAAAATTTACAATTCCTCACTATTTTATTCAAAAATACAAATAATTACATGAAAATTTAAAAACATGAGGCCCCCCCATGTCTACTTAGATACAAAGTATTTTATTGTGCCTAATGCCCATGCATCATAGTCTACTGCCACAATGATGTAACCATGCCCCTTGTCCGAGTGAGGGTTACATGTCATAAAATCAATTCCCCATTTCATGGAAGTTCCAATGGCGATAACAAGGTGTAAAGGAGTGGGTGGAGCATGGGTTTTACAATTGTATATTTGGTAAGCATGACACTTTTGCACCGTGAGGATGCAGTCGTGAAACATAGTAGGCCAAAAGTAGCCATCATGAAAAATATTTTGTGTAGTGGCATAACCAGACATATGTCTACCACATGCACCAGCATGGCATTCATTCAGGACTTTATTGGCCTCCTCATAGGTGAGGCGCCTTCGAAAAATCATGTCGATACCACGACAATAAAGAGTGACTCCAATTATAATATAATTTTTAGCTTGATATCGAATACATCATTGATCAGAGTGAGACCTATCAGACCAGAAAGCCCGGGTTTGGAGATATATGATAATGTCTCTATACCATGGGTTAGATGACACGATCAAGAACAGCGACTCATTTGGAATAGAATTGTCAGATGTTGTTTTTCTCCTTATCTAAAAACTATATGCCAATGTTAAATACATAATCCTTCTACTAAAATCTTTGCGGAAATTTAATCGCCAATTGCAAACACATGAAGAAAGATTAATCACACATAACACAGATGTTTTTACTAGGAAAGCATAAAGCTAAAAACCCCACTATCATATATAATTTATATATCATGGATCATGAAAAAATCACATACAAAACTCTAATCCAAGAGCTCTCGGTACAATATACAATTGTCTCACACTGTCATACAAAAATTGGAAAATACATGCGCCAATTTACTACCTCCACTGCGCAATCCCTGATGGTCAAGAACCTCTGAATGATTAATTCTAGACTGCCTTGACTGTGAAATAATCATAGGCATCTCCAATGTGTGTGTGGTTGCATGAGTGCACCCACTAATGTCACAACTGATATTCAAACTGTCCCTTTCACCTATCTCTCAACTAGGTCTCCACTGGATCTGACATGCATGTAGTTAATAGTAGTAAATCTTCAGTTGCATGTGAGATCACTCCATGTAAATTAATTTAATATTTAATTCACTAATATCTCACTAGTGTATCTTTAGTTACAACTAGCACAACTGATTTTAACTCACTTAACTGAGTTAAACTACTTTACAACTCACATAACTAGTATCACTCAGTTACAATGAAGTGAACTTACATGTCCCACCAACCAACCTTTGAACTTGAAATTCCTTTAGACAACTGGTTTTCCACATCAGTTAACTGAAATCAAGTGCTTCAAGAGAATAGATTATTATTTATTGTCTAATTATTATTAAGAGATAATAATAATCGACATGAATTTTATTTTTAGACATGTTATCTACGAACAGACTTCGCACATGTATTCCAAAAATAGAACTCCATCCATAAATATAATTTTCTCAACCATCTATAAATAGACTCCCACTATAAATAAAATTTTCTCAACCATCTAAAAATAGGCATACACCTAAAAATAGCCTGTGTGGGCCCCACCTAGTGTAGGTGCTTAACTTTCACTAGTATCAAGGATGTTGTTTCTGGATGCCAATTTCACGGTTTCTTGTTGCAAACTTCAACACTCCCTCTCAACAAGAAAGGAATGTCTTTGCACGCGACATGCAACTCCATGCATTCACCCTGCAACCTTTGCATGCGCCCTGTAACTCTTGTATGCAACACTTCTCTAGTGTTTCTCGCACATGCAACACTTGCATGAAACACTTTCGAACTGAATAGCCTCCAAACAACTGAATCAGTATAATGCATCTGTCATCAAAGTCTTATGACTTCTGCTGGTACCAACTTCACTTGTCTTCAAGAACCACTGCGCTGTTGACCTCTGCATCCATGCACTCTGCACTTGTTGTCAACTCTAATCCGCGCTCCAATATCCGACACTGTCACTTTGATTTCATGTCCTCATGACATCTAACTGCATCAATCCAACTGATCCTTCTACTACTGTACTATGGGATTCTCGTAGCCAGGTTCAATTCCTAATATCCACACCATCTCCATGAATCCTGCCCAGAAATTTCTTCTTAGGATTATCCATGCATGTCGCCCCACCTCTCACCTGGTGGTATAGTTGCATGCACTCCCTCTACCCATTTGGCATGAAATTTCTCTGCATGAGTGGTTGCTCCCACTCCATGATCCTCATCTTGTGGTTGCTCCACATCCCGAGGTTCACTCTTACCTGCATGAAAATCCTGCTCCCTCTCAAGCATCAATTGCATGACTTTCTCACACTTCCCAATAGTAGGAATCTCAGTAGAAATCTCATCTACATCAAGTCTGTAGATATTCTTCACTTGAATCCCAACCTTCTTAGCTTGCCCTGTTGCTTTGTGTCACAGGAAAACTTTTCCTTCACTAAAGACAACATCATAGCCTCTATCCTCTAACATTGCGACTGAGACTAAATTTTTCTTCAAACCTCGAACATGCATAACATATTTTAAATGAATTATTTTACCTGACGCCCTCTGAAAGGTAATGGTACCAAATCCATTCGCACTGTATCGTCCATCATCGCCTAACTCAATATGCATATAGAGATCTTTCTCCTCCAAGTCACTGAAAATTTTCTTATCTCCCGTCATGTGAAAGGAAGCACCACTATCCAAGTACCACCCTGATCCCAATGCACTTGACACCATGCATGTGATCAATGATAAGTCAAGCTCAAATTGTGAGGCAAGAGCCTCACCAGCTACAGCTCCAACAACCATCTTGTTGTTCTTCTTGTGTGGACAATTTGTGGCAATATGTCCATACTCATGACAGTGAAAACACTTCACTTTGGACATGTTGTGCTCCTTGCCATCTTCAACGGCCTCATATTTAGAATTGAATTTATTCCCCTTACCCTTCTTCACCTTGGAAGCCAAGGCAAAATCCTCTTCATAATCATGCTTTTATGAAGAGCCATCTCTGGTGTTCCACCTGAACTCCTCCTACACTATATCTGACCATAGTCGTTCCCAATTCGGCAGTTTTTCCCGTCCGTTGACAGAATCTTCATAACTTTGCCAACTCGTAGGAAGTCCCAAGAGAGCCAAGCTCACCAAATCATCATCATCAACACTTACTCCTACACTCCCAAGTTCATCCCTGCATTGGACAAACTTTATTAAGTATACCGGAATAGTGTCGTTCTTTTCCATCTTGATCTTTCTGAGTTTATCCTTCAACGTCGATTTCCTATGGTCGTTGTTGCTTGGGAAAAGATCTGTCAAAGCCTTCCACATAGCATATGGAGTGACTTTCCCATGAAGGCTTGAGACAATATGGTCTTGTACACCTTCCAATAGAATCCTCCTCGCCCTTGCTACTTTCTTTTGCCATGCATCAAGTAATGCAGCATCCGTCGAAGTGGGCTTAGGAACATCACTGTCGATGAATTCCTTCAAGCCATTATCTTCAAGAACTGCCTCCATCCTATCCTTCCATGAAATGTAGTTTGAGCTTTTGTCGATTTCATACTCTAGCCACAAGCCATTGAAATCCATTTTGATGTTTACTCAACTGTCGCACCAAGAAATTCTTGCAGTGAATTCGAATTGTTTCCACCAACAAACTCAGCTATTGCTTCAATATTGCAATCTTATTTGCTCCGATACCATGTAGAAATTTTAATGCAATTATATATTTCCTGGATTCTCCTGATCTAACAATTATATGCAACTATTAAATACATAATCCTTCTACTAAAATATTTTTGAAAATTTAATCGCCAATTGCAAACACATGAAGAAAGATCAATCTCACATAACACAGATGTTTTTACCAGGAAATCATAAAGCTAAAAACCCCACTATCAAATATTATGTATATATCATGGATCATGAAACAATATCACACAAAATTCTAATCCACGAGCTCTCAGTACAATATAAAATCATCTCACATTGTCATACAAAAATTGGCAAATACATGCGCCAATTTACTGCCTCCACTACGCAATCCCTGATGGTCAAGAACCTATGAATGATAAATTATAGCCTTCCTTGACTGTGCAATACTCATAGGCATCTCCAATGTGTGTGTGGTTGCATGAGTGCACCCACTAATGTCACAACTAATAGTCAAACTGTCCCTTTCACCTATCTCTCAACTGGGTCTCCACTGGATCTGAAATGCATGTAGTTAATAGTAGTAAATCTTCAGCTGCATGTGAGATCACTCCATGTGAATTAATTTAATATTTAATTCACTGATCTCTCACTAGTGTATCTTTAGTTACAACTAGTTGCAACTAGCACAACTGAGTTTAACTCACTTAACTGAGTTAAACTACTTTACAACTCACATAACTACACATCCAACTCTGTTACAACTTTGTATCACTCAGTTACAACGAATTCCACTTGCATGTCCCACCAACCAACCTTAGAACTCGAAATTCCTTTAGTCAACTGGCTTTCCACATCAGTTAACTGAAATCACGTGCTTCAAGAGAATAGATTATTATTTATTGTCTAATTATTATTAAGAGATAATAATTATCAACATGCATTCTATTTTTAGACATGTGATCTGCGAACAGACTTCGCAAATGCATTCCAAAAATAGAACGCCATCCATAAATAGAATTTTTTCAACCATCTATAAATATACTCCCACTATAAATAGAATTTTCTCAACCATCTAAAAATAGACATACACCTAAAAATAGCCTGTGTGGGCCCCACCTAGTGTAGGTGCTTAAGTTTCAATAGGATCAAGGATGTTGTTTCCAGATGCCAATTTCACTGTTTCTTGTTGCAAACTTCAACAGTTTCAGTATCAGTAGTGGGACGGTCGCATATTTTCTCAAAAGATACTACGGATTTCTTTGACTTGGATTTGATAAATTTCAAATCGAACTCTTGGAGGATGACAATCCATTTGGAGTACTTTCCCCTCAACAATTTTCATGATAAGGTGTATGTCATGGGGTTGTAGTCAGAAACAACCATAGTCTTGTGAAGTAGGATATAGTGACGAAACCTTTGGAAAAAATGGGCAACCGCCAAAGCTAAATTTTCAATGTGAGTATATTTTATATTAGTATCATTTAAGTTTTGACTCAAATAATAAATAGGATGTTTGGCCCTTACATCGTTGTCTTGGACCAATACCATGGCAATGGTAGTGACCGCAACGGCGAGATACAAGAAGTAGTCACGTTGGTAATTCGGCGGATACAACAAGGATTCGTGAATCAAAACATCTTTCAAGGCATCAAATGCCCTTTGGGCAGTGTTGTCCCAATGGAAGGGAATCGCTTTCTTTGACAAGCGAGTAAATCCTTTGGTCAATTCGACGTAGTTGGGAACGAATATTCGTAGAAATTTAACCTTCCCTTGGAGTCGTTGAATTTGAATAAGAGAGGTAGGAGCAGAAAGATCTAGGATCACTTGGACTTTCAATTGGTCAATACAAATTCCATGCTTCAACATAATGAAGCCAAGAATTCAACAGGAGCTAACACAAAAGACACACTTGTGCAAATTGAGCCTAATGTTATAGTGCTGACAACTGTTGGGTAGTATTAATAATTATTAAATGAATAAAAATTCCACATAAATTATCAATCCAGGGACGTCTTTTATTCAATTGACAGTTGCACTGTCTGTGCCGATACACCCAACCAGAAGCAATTCCAAAGAAAAGAAATCGTTTCTGAAGTAAATGCTAGAAGTAAATCACTCATGCAGAAATAAAATGATCTACAAGACTGGAATCACACTTCAATTAATCTTTTCTAGCATGCCACACAAAAAATATCCAACTGGTATCTCTAATATCATATGTGTAACAGCATTCAAAGTATTGAAATTGAAGCGGATATATTCACAGCTGAACAACAGCAACAACACCTCCACTGATACATAAAATGAAATACAAACACATATACAAATCTACCTTAATCACTACAATCCCTGCTAAGAAGGAGGGCCCTTCCTCCCTAGCAGGGAGCAAGTAGAGAAAGAACTTAATGGAAACTAAATTTAATAACGTATGTAACAGCAATAACAGGATAATCTGTATTAATTTGAGCACAATTACAGAGCCAAAATAATGTTGTTATCCACTAAGCTTTCGACCTCTAGGGCCAAGAACTATATAGTGGTTACATCTCATAAAAACAAGGGATAGATCAGTCATGAGAATCTTATGATTCTCATGCTGATCGAAATAAAATACATATAGTTATAACCACTTCTTAATAAAAGTCTGACTATAAAATTATAGATTACAATCAAAACCGCCCATAGGTTGTTATCCAAAAATACAATTCTAAACAACTTCTACAGCTATCGTAATAAAACCACAGTTGTAGTGTAATAGCTAAAGGACAGATTAGCAACAGGTGTTGACGGGATCCAACCAGTGGTACAACTGTATCAACAATTCGCTAGCGGGTCTGTAACAGCAGGGTGTAACAACAGTTTGCCAACGGATCTGTAACAGCAAGGTGTAACAGCATCGCTTGCTATAACAGCACACCCTTAACTGCTCTTGTGTACCTCTTGTTCAATATACTTGGTGCTACAAATGACATTTGAAAAGAGAAAACAAAGACCATAGATCTTCTCCAAACGTTCATCCTCAATTAATCATAAAAGGCACGATATATCATAATAATTGATGAAATGGTAGAGTAATGAAAATAAGGTGAAACAGCATAAGTTAGGATAGAAAGGTAGGAAAAAGAGGAAAATATAGTCCCATTGGTTATAGTCATGAGGCAAAATAGGGAAAACAAATGTAGGAAAAGTGTGCAAAACTGGCACCCAACGTCTCCCCCCAACTGAAATACTTTCATGTCCTCATGCAAACTCATCTCTTATGGGAATATTTCTAGTGCAATTCGGTGAGATCATAAGCACTAGCTGTATCTTCATCTGTAGACCTGTACCCCTGATTGGCCTTCAACTGTCATACCCAGGACTCTGACCATACCCAGGACTCTGACTCATACTTACTCAATTCATAATAACTCTGATAATCCTCAATTGGCAGCCAGATCAAAGGAAAACTGAATCTCAATCTGAGCCACAAAGCACCAAGGAATTGTATGATTTTTGCATACGCTGGTACATGTTTAACCGCCACCATGAAATTCTGGAATGATAATGGGTCCCCCTTCAATAACTCATCACTATTGGCTTATGTGTGTTTCAAGCACCCAGTTAAGGCTCGGCTCTTCATCATTGAGCACTGATTGAGGTAGAAGTTCACAATTCTTATTCTATAAGTGGCAGCTGGTTCTTTAATCCCAGGGGTACTCAACATTCTCCTGAATTCTCGCCTTAACTCGGCAGCCCGTCCCGGTTCCGCCTGAACCCACATTGCCATCTTCTCCTTATTAGCCTCCATAGATTTGATGGCCAAATTCCATTCAATATGATTCTTCATGAAGGACACAAAATATCTCAACTGAAGATCTCCCATATAGGAGAATATTGTCACAACCATCTGCATACTCACATGCTCACAAATGATATTGTGTGAGAATAACTCACACAGCAAGCTTTGCTCATCGAAATCGGAGGCACGAAACACATCCAAAAATGTGCTAGTGGAAGAACATAAATAGGGTCTATCCTCCAAAACGGCTTTCATCTGGAACAAGAAGTAACGTTCCCATAGAAAAATAGGATAGGATGGAGAAGGCCGCCTGCAACCTAGAAAATTGAGGGTGAGATCATGAAGTTTTTGCTTGTCTATGGTAAGATCCCGAACCTGCTGTTGTAACAGTAGCAATTGTTCCTCCTATTTCTTCAGAGATTCCTTCTTCTTATAATTCTCTGATCCTTTCTTCAACTCTTCTTTCATCCATATTTCATGTAAAATGTATATTTCTCTTTGATGTTCCTTCAGTGAAATCGTCCCCTCCCAAAGGGAGATTGCTTCTTGTTTCCACTTTTGTAATTCAGAAATTAACAAGATTTTCTCAGAACTCCATCCCGAGATGGGACCCGACGTTATTCTACATTCAATATCCACATCAATAATGGGTGTAACAGCCACTGCTAAATGGGGTTGTTCCACCTCTGTTGTTGGTTCTTGTGTAATGGCAGCTTCCTCGATGGGTTCTTATGTGTCAGCCCCTTCTTTTCCACCTAGAGTAGCCTCTGTGGCCATTGTTGTCTCTTCTACAATAGGAGTGGCCTCCAGAGGTTCTTTTGGGTTGGATTCTAGGTCAATTATTATAGGAGGCTTTGCTTTAACTACTAGTTCTTATGTAATAGTAGTATCATTAGCAGGTTCTTGTGTAACATCTTCCTGCCATTATGTTTCTATTTCCATTGGGCTGATATTTTCTCTATAGACCTTATATCCCGTTGTTGTTAAGTCTTGAAAATATGTCGTGCATACAGACACCAGGATTTCATTCCCCTCAGATAATTTTTTCTTTAATTCTTCATTTTCCTTTCTTATATTTTCGAGTTCTAAAACAGTACATGAGTTTCGTCCTTACCTGATGAGGAGGGTTTCCTTTCTTCTTCTAAGACTTCTACTTTTATCTTCTTTCCAGCTGTAGGCAAAGGTTCTGCAGTTATGCTGAATTTCACCCTTTGTTTTAGCCTTCTATCCCCAATTGGTTCCTCAGTGGGCTCTTTACCAATTCTAACTCCAGCAAGCCGAGTTTGGGTTTCCACTTCCGCCTGACTTCCTCCTAAAGTCATGGTATGTTTCCCCCGGCTTCTCCTCAACCTCTTTCACTTGAATTATTCCCAAGTTTTTCCTTACTAACCTAGGGCATCTAGCACGATTAATTTGATGAGTCTATGATTAGTCACACATGCCTCCAGGTGTGCTATTGTCTTTACTGTTGTCGCCATATGCTTGATGTTCCCTAACAAGTAGAATGGAATATTAATATTTTTCTCGTGTTGAAGGTGATTAAGTAGAGGAAAGTGATAGTTAAACACTATCATGGATCTTCCCTCACAAGTGATATATTTAATTAAACCCAGGGCGACATCTGCCCAAAGATGAGGAAGCAACAACCTGTCAATTCCTCTCCCTTTCTTCTCCAATTTTTCTTCTCCTTCTAGGAATTCTTCTTTCAAGGAGGGGTCATTGAATTTTCTATTAAACCACCTTCGTCCCTCTACCGAAAATGTAGTTACCCAAGAAATTACCTCTTCATTCACCTCAACTTGTAGGCCCCTAAATCGGGTTTGATTGTTGTTCAAATTTTGAGCAAATTCAATTGCCACCAACTTGTCTGAGCCTTCGAGCTTCTAGAAATATTCAATCCATCCGACGACTCTGAATATATGGTAGGCTTATGGAAAATTCTATAAGGCGTCCATAGAATCTGGCTCATGCCTGACTGCTGCTCCACCCATCTCATTGTTTTTTTCTAAATTCACTTCTTGCTGCTCAGCCCCATTGTAATATCACTGCACTGCTCATTGCTTCTCATCGTCTCTACTTATCCCAATTGATGACTTTACAATGAGAATGCAAGGTTTCAAATGAGGAGGTTGATGGGAGGTGACATATTTTACAGATTACCGAATCGTACCTCACACTAATCCTCATAAATGTCTCATTATGGAAAGTAATGGGATCTAGTACACATGCTATTTTCCAACCGGCTTCAGTCATCATTGGAAATTGTGTTATTAATTGGGTACATGCTGATTTGATAGAGGTTTATGACTACGAATTTTTGCAATGATTTTAAGACATATCCCTCCCCCACGTTAATGGTGACGGTAGCCCACGGTCGTCACGAGAATATCATTACTTATTCCAATTAATCACCAAATCATAAATGATAACGTTACCTTTTGAATGACATATCTGAGGTGACGTGGAGGAAGATTTCGAATTGGCGGCGTTCTGCTTGCATTGTTCGTGTTGTTGCGTTTGGCTGGAACGATTATTGTTGTTATGGGATGAAACATAAGAAACAGTATTTTTGGTTGTCGGTTGTTACATGTGTAACAGCCAAGACAGCCCTTAGATTATTCTTCAGAAAAAACATAATAATCAGGAGAAATTGGTACATAAAAGAAAATTAAATGAATACCATCATCCTATGAAATAGATCAGAAAGGAAATATGATGTTTTGGGAAGAAAAACATGGGTGTAAAAATCGCCACAAGAATTGGTTACAACAGCATAATCAGGTATCACAAATTTTATGGAAGGGGTTTTCATAGTTAGATTTATTATTTTCTTTATTTTTCTTTTTTTATCTGTGTGTATATATATATATATATATATATCTAACAGGTGTAACAGCTGCCACAAAGGTGGTTTTCAACTGCTGCACTTATTGGCATTTCAATTTTCAGGCTGCACAAGAGAATTTTCCCCTGTTTTCGTAACATGAAGATCAGAGTCCGCGACAATGTTGAAAAATTATTCCTTCGAAGCGGGTTGATGATATAACCTTAGACGGTGCCCATTAACAAATAAAGGTGTCTTAGCACTATCGATGGTGACCAATTGTACGTCCCATTATCAAAGACTATGTCCACCTCGTAAAGACCTAGCCATCTAGTGCAGAGCTTGCCTTTGAAATATTTGAACCTTGAATCATACAAAAGATCCCAATATACTTTCTGGAACTTTTTCTTGTTAATAAACCCATCATGCCATCTAGCTCTTTGTTGTTAAATGATCTCTCTCTGTTGAATAGTAGCTAGTCATTTCTCTTCCAACTCATTGAGTTGGTTCAGTCTTTGTATCTGTGTCGTACTCAAATCCAGATTGACCTGCAATGTTGTTCTTAATGTCTTCATTTCATAACCTATGGGGAATAAAGGATTCTTACCATATACCAATTCATATGGTGAGAAGCTAGTAGTATTCCTCCATGTTGTCCTATAAGCCCACAGTACCTCTGGAAGTTTCTTGGCCCAGTTTCTTCGGTGGCTGACCATTGTCTTTGTTAAGATTCCCTCAATGACTTTATTGGTGCTTTCTACTTGACCATTTTCTTGTGGGTGATATGGTGAAGTGATTCTGTGATTAATTCCATACTTTTCAACCAGCTTCTTGATCAAATGAGATGTGAATTGAGGCCCCCCATATGTCATTATCTCTCTGGGTATCCCGAAGTGAATAAAAATATCTTCGAACAAGAAGTATGAAAAAACCTTCTCTATTTCTCTGGTTAGTGCCTTTGCTTCGACCCATTTTGTGACATAATTTGTGCAGACCAATATGTATTATTTTTGTTGCGATGAAGGATCAATTGGCCCCACAAAGTCTTAGGCCCATTTCTCAAATGGTTCTATCACTATCTAAGGTTGTAATGGCATCTCATCTGATTTCAAAGGCTGGCCCATCCTTTGGCAGCTATCACATCCTTTCACAAACTTCTTGGCATCCTAGAATATATTTGGCTAGTAGTACCTTGTTGAGAGTACTTTATGTCCTATCCTCTTGTCAGCAAAGTGTCCTCCACAAGGTTCCTCATGGAAATCCTTCAAGATCTCAAATACCTCATCTTCTCTAACACATCGCCTAATCTGAAAATCTGGCCCAGTATGATAGAGATTTCCTTCAATCCAGGAGTAGGTAGCACTCTGTTGTATAATCTTCCTTCTTTCCTTGGAAGACAATTGGTGTGGGAATTTTCCTGCAGCAAGGTAATTGGCTATATCTGCATACCATGGTGAGTGAGTAGAGATGGAAAAAAGATATTCATCTGGAAAAGAATCCTCAGTGGCAGTGCAGTCATCACTTATGGTTAATCTAGAAAGAAAATCAGGAACTACATTATCTTTTCCGGGTTTATCTAAAATAGTAATATTAATTTCTTGTAACAGAAATAACCATCTTGTAACTCTACCATTAGTAACAGGTTTGTTCATCAAAAATCGAATTGCAGCATGGTCAGTGTGTACAAATAATTGGTACCCGGTGATGTAGTGCCGAAATTTGTTGATAGCATGCACTACTGCTAGGAATTCCTTCTCAGTAACAGTGTAGTTGAGTTCTGCTGGAGTTAAGTTCTTACTGATGTAATAAATGGCATAAGGTTTCTTCTCCTCCAGTTGCCCCAAAACAGCACCCACAGCCATGTCAGATGCATTCGTAGCAATATGAAATGGAAATTCCTAGTTTGGTCCTCGTAAAACAGGTGTTGCTGTTACACAGTTTTTCAACTTAAAAAATGCCTGCTCACACTTCCATGTCCACACAAATTCTGCATATTTCATGAGTAATGAAAATAGAGGATATGCAATATTTGAAAAGTTCTCTATAAATATCCTATATTATCCTGCATGTCCCAAAAAACTACGCACTGTTTTGGAGTCTTAGGGGTTGGGATTTTTGAGATTACCTCAATTTCTTCAGGATCTACATTGATTCCATCTGCAAAAATGAAATGTCCCAGCACAATTCCCTCGACCATCATCACGTGGCATTTCTCTGTGCTCATAGCAACATTAGTTCATTCACAACGTTCTAGCACTTTTTCCAAGTTAACTAATGTTGTCTCAAATTTATCCCCGTAGGGTGTAAAATCATCCATAAAAATTTCAAAACATTCATTCAAAAGATCATAAAAATACCCAATATTTCCCTCTGAAAGGTTGTTGGTGCATTACAGAGGCCAAAGGGAAGGACTCCATATGCAAAAGTACCCCATGGGAAAGTGAAGGTTGTCTTGTCTTGGTCTTCCGGGGCAATCTATATTTGATTATAGCCACTAAACCCATCTAGAAATTAAAAGAATTTTTTTTCTAGAAAGAGTATCCAAGACCTGAGAAATGAATGGAAAATGAAAATGGTCCTTTTAAGTGGCCTTGTTAAGCTATCTATATTCAACACAGACTCTTTGTTTGTCATTCTTTTTCAGAACTATGACAAGCGGAGACACCCACTGGCTTTCAGAAATGGGGTAGATGAAATTAGCATTAAGAAGTTTCTGCAATTCTTCTTTCATTGTCTCCTTAAGTGTGGGCTTCATTCGACGTTGTGGTTGTCTAACTGGTTTACAGTCTTCTTTAAGGTAAATATGGTGAGTGCATAGACCAGGATGGATTCCTTTCATATCCTTATAGTCCCATGAAAATGCCTTTTTTTATTTCTATAACAACTGTATCAGCAATTTGTTTTGTTCAACAGTCAAGTTAAGATTAATGTTTAAACATTTCCCCGGTTCAATTTCAACAGGACTGTTGATAGTATGCGGAGTTGTTTTCAAATTTTCAATAATTACATCATCTACCTCATCTTATTCTCCCAAATCTCTAATGGAGGCAACAGGGAGTGAATTACTAATAAAACCATTAATGATATCATCCTCTGTTTCATCCTTAAAGTATTGTATTTTTCCAAGAGGGAGAAGAGGTAGGGAAATATCATATTCAGGTGCAAATTCATCCCACCAGGGACTAATTGAATCCATATGAGGTTTTGCTGGGGGATAAAGGTTCAAGTTCTGAGTGGCCTGCCCATCTGAGATCACCATAGATCTGGACCTACATCTGATATATGTTTCTGCAGTGGCCAGCCACGGTCTTCCCATGATTAAAGGATGACCCCCGGGGTTGGATTTGGTTTGTAAAATGAGAAAATCAACCGGATAATTATAGGAAGCGACAGTGATAGCCACATCTTCTATCATTCCCTCGGGCTTAACACGGGACCTATCTACTAATTCAAGCACTGTGGGTGTAGGTCTAAGTCCATGAAGTCCTGGAGAAATGAAGAGCTCTTTAGTCATGACATTAATAGTTGCCCCTAGATCAATCAAAGTATTGGTTATAGGTTGATTTTCAATATGGACAGTCACTGTAGGGTTCCCTGGGTCATTATATTTAGTCAACAAAGGCTGATCAATCATAAGATCAGACAATTTCCCCATGACATGGATAGTAGCAGGTTCTTTAGGTTTCCTTCCAGGTCTTTTGATGCATATATCCCTCACTATTTTAGCATATATTGGTACTTCTATAAGATCTTGTAACAATAGAATCCGTACATACAAATTTTGCAACTCCTTGAGGAATTCGGATTCAGGTTGTGAGACCAGCCAGGTTTCAGTTAATCGTTGAGGGTATGGGGGCTTTTGAATGCTAACAGTTGAGTCAGCTATCACATATGTACCAACCTTACTCGGATTGGTTGTTGTAGAAACAGCAGATCCTTTCGAGTTGGCTGCTAAAGATGTAATAGCAGGTGTTGTATCAGTTATTACATGTGTAATAGCTGCCTCAGAATCGTCCATATCCTTCCTAGGTGATTCACATTCTTCGGTAATAATGGGAGTATTTTAAGATCTGATTACTTTTCCTGATCGAATTTGAACCTCGTTAAGTCCAATAGGAGTAATAAGATAAGTCTGGAGGGTAACCAGAGCATCCATGCTCTGGGGTGCCTTATTATTTGGATTGGGGTTAGGTTGCACAGGTAATTGGGGTCGGACAGAAGGTGTAGGATTTTGAATAGAAGGAAGCTATCACTGTTGCTGCTACATTGGTATTGGAGGGGGTACTGGACCTTGGCCATTACTTCTCCAGTTCTGACCCCAAGGATTGGGTTGTGATGGAGGATATTGCATTGATGGAGGAGACGGCCACTGGTTCCATGGTGAAGGGAATTGTGTTGAGGAAGGAGTAGGATATTGTCATGGATATTGCTAATTATTATAAACATTATACCAAGGATAAAAAGAGGAAAAATCTGAAGGCATACCTATAGGTCGCGGCTACCATGGTCTCTTTGATCCAATGAAATAAGAATATTAAACATCCTTGCTTGATTCTTGAAGTACCACCTTCAGTCTGGGAAATTCAGGACACTGATTTGTAGAATGTGCTAACTCACAGATGTTGCACAGTTTGACACTATTCAGTCCACATTCTCTTTCCAAATGTTTCTTTTTGCATCGGGAACAGAATATTGCTAAGACTGCTTCAGCTTCTGCTTGCGCTTTCTTGACTTGTACCATAGTAATCTGGGCAGAGAGAGTGCTAAGAAGGTCAGTTTTAAAATCCTAAAATAAGTTCCCGATCTCTGCTTTGGTTACTCCTCCACTCGTGGAATTCTATATCCGGACTAAAGGGTCTCGAACTGAAACTTTCCCTTTGACTGATCCTCTTGAGCTACGCAGGCAAAGCTTCATTATTTCATCAAGTGGTTCTTGCTATATGTCTCACTTTCCCAATAGATTCAGATGCTCCATACAATCATCTCTTATACCTCTTAAAAATATTGGCTTTAGAATTTCCGGATCTAAGTTATTAAACATAGACCTCTGTAAATTGTAGGGAAAACAATCCATATAGTCTTCCAGGCTTTCCTCCTTGCCACTACCTTGCCACTTCCTCATGTCATTCTAGGTTTGAATCGTGCCAACACCCAGCCTCATGAACCATATTAATGATGCTCCTTTCAAAGTAGCAGGGAATAATTTCAGCTTATGGGCATGTGAAGTGTAGTCATAACCTCTACATAGCACATCGAATTTGAACAGAAAGGTATCAGGGTCTTCAACAGCCATCCCTTAAAAGGATGGTAGGGCTGATAAAGAATATTCTTCATAGGAGCCTCATCTCATGTTACTACTATTTGGAATTCAAAAGTAACAGAGCTATCTGTCTTGAAATTCTCATCCCCCATCGCTGATTCTTCCTGATGGGATGAAATGACCTCGGAGTGTACTGGAGATTGACAAATAAAAGGATCAGGTTGCTCCAGGACCAACTGTTTAACAGCACTACCAGCATCCAATTAATGATCAACTTAATGTTTTTCCTCGGGTTCCTGATGCTCCCCACTGGCCTCTCTGTGTCCTTCAATTCTCAGATCCTAATCAATGATTCTCCACTAATGTTTTGAATCTGGAGTCTTGGTATCAGGAGTGGATATGTTGTTCGAAGGATGGTGAGGTCCAAACACGAAAGACACCGATGGTCCAGGATTTGATATGGTAGTTTCTTTCTGTGGTCTTGTCTTCCTATTATCTCTGTATGGCGTGGACTGTTCCTTTTCTTCCCTTGAGATCAGATCTCCAAAGAATGTCTTTCTTCCAAAATTTGCACTCTTCTTTTCCTTCTTACGACTCGTCTTTCCTATAGTCAGTAGAGTGGGGGGTATTTGTAGATTTTTATGTTGTCCTACCGGCACGCATGGGCCCTATGTGTATCAATTCATCCTATAAGTGCTTCAATTTCTACAGCAGTGAGCCCACCCAAGTTCATTAGAGTGATGCTCATGTTCTTACCTCTCATATTACCACCCAAAAAATGTATAGTTGAAGATACCCTAAAATAACACCCAAAAATTCAACTCCTAAGTGTCCCAGCAAGATATTGGTGAGCCCGCTCAAGTTTGTTAGATCGATGCGCAGGTTCTTACCTCTTGTCTTACCGCCCGGCAATTGTGTCGTTGGGGACACTCTAAGAAAAAAAAAATGCTTAGAAATTCACCCTCCTAAGTGTCCCAGCAAGACATTGGTGAGCCCGCTCAAGTTTGTTAGAGCACTACGCAGGTTCTTACCTCTCGTCTTACTACCCGTCAATTGTGTCGCTGGAGACACTCTAAAAACACACGGAAATTGCACTTCTAAGAAACAACTCTAATTGATTGGATCGTCACTGCCATCCCTGACAACGGCACCAAAATTTTGGGTTGTATTAATCATTATTAAATGACTAAATAGTTCACATAAATTATCAATCCAGGGATGTCTTTTATTCCCATGACAGTTGCATTGCCTGTGCCAATACACCCAACCAGAAGCAATTCCAAAGAAAATAAATCGTTGTTGAAGTAAATGCTGGAAGTAAATCACTCATGCAAAAATAAAGTGATCTACAAGATAGGAATCACACTTCAATTAATCTGTTAGAGCGCGCCACAACAAATATCCAGCTGGTATCCCTAATACCATATGTGTAACAGCATACAAATTATTGAAATTGAAGCGGATATATTCACTGTTGAACAATAGCAACAACACCTCTATTGATACATAAATTGAAATAAAACACATATACAAAGCTACCTTAATCACTGTAATCCCTGCTAAGAAGGAGGGCCCTTCCTCCCTAACAGGGCCCAGGTAGAGAAAGAACTTAATGGAAACTAAATTGAATAACGCATGTAACAGCAATAACAGGATAATCTATATTAATCTGAGCACAATTACAGAGGAAAAATAATGTTGTTCTCCGCTAAGCTTTCGACCTCTAGGGCTGAGAACTATATAGTGGTTACATCTCAGAAAATCAAGGGATAGATCAGTGATGAGAATCTTATGATTCTCATGCTGATCGAAATAGAATACATATAGTTATAACCACTTCTTAATAAAATTCTGACTAGAAAATTATAGATTACAATCAAAACCGCCCATAGGTTGTTATCCAAAAGTACAATGCTAAACAAATTCTATAGATATCGCAATAAAACCACAGCTATAGTATAACAGCTAAAGGACAGATCAGTAACAGGTGTTGACAGGATCCAGTCAGCGGTACAATTGTATCATCAGTTTGCCAACAGGTCTGTAACAGCAATTTGTCAGCAGATCTGTAACAACAAGGTGTAACAACATCGCTTGCTACAACAGCACGCCCTTAATTTCTCCTTTGTACCTCATGCTCAGGATATTTGGTGCTACAAATTACATCTGGAAAGACAACACAAAGACCATAGATCTTCTCCAAACTTTCATCCTCAATTAGTCATAAAAAGGCACGATATATCATAATAATTGATGAAATGGCAGAGTAATGAAAATAAGGTGAAACAGCATAAGTTAGGATAGAAAGGTAGGAAAAAGAGGCAAATATAGTCCCATTGGTCATAGTCATGAGGAAAAATAGGGAAAACAAATGTAGGAAAAGTGTGCAAAACTGGCACCCAACAAGAACATAAAAATATAGCCCTAAGATGCATCAGATGATCAACACAATGTTTTGAGTGAGGAGGTAGGTCATCCAAATATGGTTGTACAATGTGTTTGATGTCATGGAAGGCATAATTCATTTCCCTCTGAAACATAGCCCCAACATTTTTCAATCTGAAAGAGAGTTTTCGATATGCAAATGTGCCCCATGGACAAATAAATGTGGTTTTATGTTAGTTCTATAGGAGAACTTTGATATGGTTGTAGCCAGAAAATCCATAACAAAAATATTTCATAGCCAATGTTACACCATTTTTTGGTCATCTAACCTACTATCATTAGATGGACCCAAGTACACCATGTAAGACCAATTTTACCCTAAGTAAAATTGCCTTCACTATGTAAAATAACTTAATAAAACACATTTATTAGGTTGTTTATGGTCTAAACATGAAACCCCAAAAGGAAATATTAAACAAACCTATATTTGTTTGATTTTCTTGGTCATGTTTAACCCAAAACAAAGAAATTAATTAGATAAATCTTTATTTATCTTATTATTTTCTAGGAATAATTATTTAAACCTTATTTAAATAATATTCCTTGTTAAATATGACTAAATCACCCATAAATAATTAAATAAATCATTATTTATTTGATTATCTTTTAACCACCTCCTTAAAATGATAAATTAATCATTTATTTATTTATTATTCACAAATAAAGGGATTTGACCCAAGTCAAATACCTTTTCCCTCCAACAAATATAATAAAATATTCCATAAAAGGTGGATCTAGATTTGGCTAATGTTATTTTAATCATGCACCAAGATCTAGAATGACCCAATATTTTGTTATAAATAGGAGGGTTTCTCCTACCATTCTTCACCTTTTGTTGCCTATTAGATCACTCTGGATCTAAACTCTTGGTCTGACTTTGAGCCATTATCATTGTCATATTTTCCATTATTTGCTGCGTGAGCTCCCTTTGAGTTCTATCTTTGTCTGGGTTTTCTACACCAACAGGAGAGAGAAATGCTAGATTTGAAGTGCTGAGGACTTCCAAGAACCCATCCCATTGAGGAGAATTGGAAACATCTTCTTGTTTTCCTCCCAGGTGCCCTTAATACAAAAAATTCTTTCAAAAATTGTTCTTTTCTTGTCTATTGGATATATGGAGCAAACCCTTCTTTTTACTGCTTAATGTCTTTCTATGCATAGATCTGGTTTTTTGCAGCTCTTGTCTTGATCAACTAACTGCAGATCTGAAGATATTGGCAGCCACTTTTGATGTTAGGGCTATTAGTTATGCGTAGCTAAAGTGGTCTTTTTTCGTACACATCGACAAAGGATTCATACTAACAGCCAACACAATCGTCAACAATATGGTCAATGAACGGGGTAGGATAATGTTGGACGGATAAGTCGTTCTTGCGGACAAGACAGACCTCCCAAGTGTCCTACGGACAGCTAGCAACAAACGGACAAACAAAAACTATTTTCTCTAGATAATATTAAATTCATTAATTAGCTATAACAGGGGTTTTGAAGACCTACCTGTAGTCCAACGCTATTTGTAATAATCTTCTTTCTATTTTCTTGAAAGAGTCGTCTTCAAAGATCTGCAATCACAAACATGGAAAAATAAATAGCACCTATATAGGATAAACTAATTCACGAATTATATATCTATCAAGATGATCAAGGAATTCAAGAAATGAGATAATTAATTAAATAACCCATTGAGAAAACAATATTCATTCGTATTAACTTAAATAAAGAAGAGCCTTACAACCGTGTCCGCCTTGATGTCATACAGGCCTTCCTGGGGTCCGAAACAGGTGTTTCCTTTACTCTGACAAGCCTTGCACTCTCTCAGCTAAAAGCACATGGGTGTGTAATCATTCCCATATAATGATTGGCTATGAGAGTATGAGCCTCTACAGCATTTCTCCTCAAAAATTCTCCAAGTCTAACTCACTAACTCCAACCTTTGAAGCTGCACTATGGCTTCAATTTATAGGAAAAGAGAGGAGGTTATGATTCCACATAAGAAGGGATAGAATGCTCTTTTGAAGGGATTGGGCTCCATAAGTCAAGGGGTAGGCTCCCATAATGGAGGAATGAACACACATGATAGGAGCGAACCTTCGACCAGATAATTGCTTCTAGAAGCTTCCAGATTTGACTGTTGGGCTTCTAAATGTTACTTTCCGCCTTTGTTTTACCTTTTACAGGGGTCTGCACCTTTAATGAATAAAAAGTGCATTTAGATCCGCATGATTTAGAGCAAAAAAAATGCGGCACCGCAGGCAATGTTAAGAGAAAGTGCGGTACAAGTGTTTTTAAGACTTTTATGAGCTTTTCTCTTAATTTCAAGGCTTGATTTTAGGAACTTTGATGTCGTAGACTTCTAAGGGAGTAATATATGAGTAATGATGAACCCATATAGACACTAAAACGTCATGGTGACAAATTTCAGTGTAACAGATTGCCCCCTAAAGCACGAAGTCTGAGATAATTCGAAGAGTGAAGTGCTTTCAAGGATTAGCCTGTGGACACCCCAATCAAAATCCTATAAAAACATTCAATGAAAAACATATATATATATATATATATATATATATATATATATATATAGATATATATTATCACTGAGGTAGGCATTTCCATACTCAGATCAAAACTAACTAAACTTGTTCTGATACAGAAATGATTTTAATATTACAACAATAGTGTAGACACAGCATGGACGTAGCCATCTATAATGAATTGTCTACTGCATAATGAATAATAAAACTCCTCGCAGCATGGATGGTGGAAACTAGATCCAGGGTCTTGATTTCTGCTTCCCGAACTAGTACGATTCTATCCATGCGATTAAATGTGTTGAAGTCAAACATGGTAGAAACCACTTGATTACCAGTCAATGATGTGAATTGTTAACAACTGTGAGAGAAACCACCAATAATGAAAATGGCTGTCAAATTAATTAGTACAATCCATGAAATGTGAATAAGTGATCTAAAGTCGAACATTTCACAGAATCGTTCAATCGAAGGTCAATGATGCAACCTATCGTCGAAGGCAAGAAACCTACCATTAAGGCATGCAGATTCCAAGGTACTGATGGATTCTCGATCAAATTCCTAGATGATGAGCTATCATCGATAGAAAGTGATCCGTCGTAAGCAAGCTCACGACACGAAACCATAGAACAAGTTTTGAAGAAATTTTTTGCAAGGACTGACTCAGGGATGGTCAACGCGAATGGAGACAAATGTTTTCAGATGAATGGTTTGCTTGACTATCCTCTTGAACACAAAATGACACTGCAGATGGTTTGGTCACAGTTTTCCAAAGCTAATACCAAGAAACCGGCTGAAGACCTTCAATGTGCTTTGATTAACTGATAGGAAAAGGATTTCCCAACCCAGGTAGAAGCGTAACAAAAAGTGTCGTGTTCAAGAGTGGTGTAATTCTTTTACAAATCAAAGTGTAACAAATGAATCTATTTTCTGTCTTTTCCTCCACCATTTCTGGCAAGTACCTCTTTATTTTTTGACAAGCTTGACAAGGATAACATTTTCTTGTTTATAAGCTCATCCTTCGGATGAGTCCAACTCAGTTTAAAATCAAACCCTAAGAAGGAGTGGTCCGTTCCTATTTGAAATTGACAGGTCCTCTACTGTTAAATTTTAACAAGTCTAGTATAGGAGAAACTCAGTGTTTTTCATTTTTAGGGAGTCAGAAGAAAAAACTTAAGAAAACTCCATGGGTGTACTTTTTCGTACTAATCTCAGGCCCGAAAAAGGATAAAATAATGCGGGAGAGAACTCTATTGACCATGATTAGTCAACGTATACCTTTTTCGTAAATAATTCATTTCAATCCGGAAAAGGGGTAAACTTATACTGAAGGGATGACTGTTCATTTTCTTTAACGAGTTCGAATAGTCAAGTACTTGGCAATATTTTCATCTTTAGAGAGTCTGAAAAGGGCTTAAAAGAGAACTCCAAGGTTTTTCTTTTTCGTAATTTTCAAGAGTCCGAAAAAGTGATAAAAGTATACTCAGTATTTTTCGCTTTTTCTGTAAATTTTAACGAGTTCGAAAAAGTGATAAAAATGTACTCATATGGCCAACTTTCAATTTAATTTATGAGCAAGAAAAGACGGAAAAACTTGGCATTTTCATGTGTTTTACGAGAATGAAAGATAGCAAAATAATCTTGGGATTTTCATGAGTTTAACGAGTCTTGAAAATAATAACAGAAATCGACTCAAGATAGGTTTCATTTTTACAAAAGCTTGAAACAGAGAAAACCTATGCTTTAGATAGGTTTCATTTTTACACAAGCTTGAAACATAGGAAAACTATGATTGAAATAAGTTTTAATGCCCCCTAAGCGTAATCTGCTAGAGTGCATGCCCCCCAAGCTTCATTTCATTCAACTAAGTAGACTACTAGTTACTAATAGCTGGATGGAATGAAGGTTCATTTACGAGATCAGATGAAAGACTCGACTTTGACTAGGAGAGGATTTGTTTCATTTTTTAATGAGCTTGACAAAGGAAAATAACTATGCTCATGGTGACCTGTTTCATTTTTTAACGAGGTTGACACAGTAAAAGGAACCATCCTCATAAACTATTATTTCTAATCTACCTACATAACCTACTGATTCATTTTTTAATGAGGTTGACACAGGAAAAGAGTTGTCCTCATGGGTCTGTTTCATTTTTTTAACGAGGTTGACACAGTAAAAGAACTATCCTCATATCTACTCTCTACAATGTACCTACATAACCTACTGATTCATTTTTTAATGAGGTTGACATAGGAAAATAATTATCCTCATGCCTCATTCATTTTTTAACGAGGTTGACTCAGTAACAGGAACTATCCTCTGACCAACTGATTCATTTTTTAACGAGTTCGACGCAGTAAAAAGAACTATCCTCATTACCTTGTTTCTTTTTTTAGTGAGGTTGACACAGTAAAAGGAACTAGCCTCATGGTGACCTTGTCAAGGCTTCCAACTGGAAGAAAGACATGTCAAGGGACATTCCTTGATCATGGCTTCCAAAATATTTTCATTAGATGGAAGAAAAATTCTCTGGAAGGAACACATGTCAAGGGACTCAAAAGGGATAAGAACATCGCGTTCAAACAATCCCATAGATTTTTCCATGTCAATTACCGGATCTAAGTCAAAGGAATTCGAGCAAACAGTGAGAGGCTCGCTTGCATCGATAACTGAAAACATGGGATTGGTTGCCACATAATTAACCCGTGGCGGGGTAGATACCACCTTAGTATAAGGAACATTTAGGGGTGTCGGATTTTTGGTAGTCGAATCAAGACTAGTGAATGAAAGTTGGTCAACAGTCACAATGTTTCCATTGTGAGGGAAAGACATCATGCGAAAGAGTGTCGATACGACAGCTTTCATTGCATAGTCATAGTCTCGCCCAAGGAGTAAATTGAAATCCAAGGGGCCTCGAACTACCATAAGATCAATACAGATAGTTTTACCTTCCAAAGTAATAGAAAACTTAGGAAGGATCCCTAAAGGTTCACTAATGGTTATGTTAAAAACTTTCAGATTCTACGTAACAGGCACAAGCTAAGGGGAACCCAAAGCTTTCCAAGAAGTTGAGGATAAAATACTAACAGAAGCACCTTCATCTACATGTGTGCGGCATACATTCTTACGACAAGCTTGCACAATGATTTGGGAAGGAATGGAAGAAGGAAGAGGAGGTTCTGTCAGTCTATTCCAATCAAAGGAAAAGACCTTTGTACTTGGAGGTGGTTCTGTAGGAACAGGTGTAATGCCCCCCAGCGTAGAAGAATCTGATGTAACAAGAAGAACCGGAGTGGTATGAAGTTCACTCTCTTTAGGGAGAGTAGGATCGACCGAATGTGAAATCGAATCGACTACTTGATCAACTAATGGATCATCAACCTGAGTGATATGAGTTTCACTCTTCAATGGAAGAGTGGGATTGACTGTACTTGGAATTAGATCAATCCCTTCGTCAGTTGATGGTAGGTTGGGAGAAAGCTGACGGTAACCAGTTGGAAGTTTTTTTTGTGGAACATTAAGTTTTTCCAACAATCTTGAGGCTTCATCCATGTGAGGTCAAATGTGAGTTTGATGACTCCCTTTGCACAACCTACAAGGAAACCTAACTTTACCCTTTTTCCCAGGAACCTGACAATCACTGGTTGATGGATCAACAGTAAGTTGATGAGATTTTTCTCACCATACTTCCAAGACCTTAGGAATACCAGGACAATCGATAAGGAAGTGGTCACCCTTACAAAGCTTGCAAGGGTATTTGGGGTTACAATGCATGTTGGAGGTTTCCTCAACATTACTAACACTTACATCCATGGTTGGTTGGTTGACTTATTTCTTATCTTGCTTCTTATTCTTCTTCCCTTTCTTCTTCTTCTTAGTCACCTGTTCCTAGCGTCAAGGATTTTACCAAGCGAAGAGGAAGAAATGGAGAAATAAATATTAGGCAAAGAAGGTAAAGCATCAACATGAGGTTGGTGATGTTGAGATGGTGAACTCTGTTGAGGTGAAGCATCCAGTTGAGGTGGAATAATTGGAGTATTCGGGGCCAACGAAGTTGAAAATAACCATACCAGTAAACCTATTGTAAATACAGGTAATGACAATGTGGCCATATAAGGAGTACCAAGATTTCAAAAGTAAGGAAAAGTACTAGGATTCTCGTTAAGAGGGGATCCTTGGTTGGTAAATTCTGGAACAGTTTCCATTATATTCAACTTCAGTGAATTTTATTAACAATTTAAAACTAAAATTAACAATTCAAAATTCACACCTAAACAATTAAAATTCACAATTCACACCTATCGTCTCTAAAAGTAAAGACAAAGAAATGAACATGCACTATCAAATCTAGGAATCAAACCACACACAAACAGTAGATTCCCGCACTAAAAACACTAGTTGGTGATGAAATCCAACATTGTAAAATTTTAATGCAGAAATGGCAGTTGGAATAGTTACCCCAACAACCTGCTTAATGAAACATACCAGTGCAATTTTCTCCATTATGTCATCTCAAGTGGAGAGAACCCTCTGGAGATTCCAAGTGAGTCTAGCCGATGTCTATTCCAGGTACAGTTGGATCTTCCCTCCACCGTCACCTTGGGAAATAATCCTATAGATTATGGCCACTAAGGTTACCAACAGAAACAAATATACCTGGGGGAACAGTCTGCGATCCGACACACATGCAAGGGCAGAGTAACAAAGCTCAATCCCCTTGAAGGCTCCTTGACATAATCCAAGGTTTACCGACAAGTGACCCCAGGCTCCTCTACAATGGTTAATCTGAGGTTTACCATTGTTAATACTTGTATATCTTCTATCTTTCCCAATGAGGAAGGATTGATTACCTCATTGGTTCAGATATGATCTCATGCTTGACTCCTTTAGGAGGAGCTTCCCAAAGCATGCATGCAACAATTGGAATTTTCCTACCGCAAGATCGACTACTTGTTTGTTTTAGTTGCTTTGGAAAGTTAACTACAACCTATTCCAAAGCACTAATCCTGAGCTATATTGGTGGAAAGAGCCCTAAAAATGTAAAAATTACTAGATGAATTTTAGTTAAGCGTTGTGTTATTTAGGTTGTTATTACTCAAAGGGTAAATGGATACGAAACCAATGGTGTTATGACCCGACTCAAAACTGAATGCAATCAAATATGATAATGTAATATTTTCAATTCGATGAATCCTAACTAAAGTAAGGAGAGAGTTTCCATTCACTTCCAACAATGCAAAAAATTTATCACTAAGAGAAAATATAACAAATTCTCTAATGCACTAATTTCATCAAGAAAAACTAATGCAAATCAATCCCAAAACAATTTTTATTTTTGTGTTTTTAAAACAAGCATAAAAACATCTAAATTCAAATCAAAGAAAACTGATCTAAATCTACGATTGATTTTTCAGAATGTAAACTATGCAGTTGTAATCTATGCATAATTCACTTGAAAAGTATGCAAATGTAATCTATGCACATTTTTCATTCATATTCTGAAAATGAGAATTCTAATTATGCAAATGTGATCTATGCAAGAGAATTCTCAAACACAAGATGATTCTAATGTAATCTAAGAACCAATCAAGTGTAAGTAAAGAAAATTGGGTGAGATTTCCAAAGATCAAAAAATAAAAACACTCAAAGGCGATTAACACTCATACACAATTTAGGCTCCCCCCCCGGGCGAATGAGGGGGAAATTTTTTTCAAAAAAAAAAGAAAAAAGATGCAAAATTGTTAAGATACTGAGACAAACCTCGAAGTAATGACCAAAAGAAATCAAATTAATAATTTCTCCAAAAAAGAAACTTAAAACACCCAATTAACTTAACAGAGACTGATGAGATTGTAAGAGTTGCTGAAAGAATTCACACAAGGCTTTCTGACAGAAAATACAAGTCTGGGTATACACTGAGAATCTAACAAATTGATCCAGAGAAGAGAATTTTAAGGTTTTCTAAAAAATTTCACAGGGTCCGCAGGTTTCAGTGTAAACAGGTGTGGTTCTGCACTGTTTATACAAGAAAAGAGCGGAGATGCCCACACCTAAAACAAAAGTGCAGATACCAGAAAACTAAAAGAAAAATAAAAAAACTCTAAAACGTTTGTCAGGGATTCTACAAGGATAAACTACCCAAGCCAATATAAACCAATCAAAATTAGAAAAAATAAATTCACAAGTCAAAAATAAAAGAAATCGAAGTTCAAGATCCATTCCCCAGCGGAGTCGCCATTTTGTTGGACGGATAAGTCGTTCTTGCAGACAAGACAGACCTCCCAAGTGTCCTACAGACATCTAGCAACAAACGAACAAACAAAAACTATTTTCTCTAGATAATATTCAATTCATTAATTAGCTATAACAGGGGTTTTGAAGACCTACCTATAGTCCAGTGTTATTTGTAATAATCTTCTTTCCATTTGCTTGAAAGAGTCGTCTTCAAAGATATGCAATCACAAACATGGAAAAAATCAATAGCACCTGTATAGGATAAACTAATTCACGAATTATATATCTATCAATATGATCAAGGAATTCAAGAAATGAGATAATTAATTAAATAACCCATTGAGAAAACAATATTCCTTCGTATTAACTTAAATAAAGAAGAGCCTTACAACCGTGTCCGCCTTGATGTCATACAGGCCTTCCTGGGTTCCGGAACAGGCATTTCCTTTACTCTGACAAGCCTTTCACTCTCTTAGCTAAAAACACATGGGTGTGTAATCATTCCCATATAATGATTGGCTATGAGAGTATGAGTCTCTACAGCATTTCTCCTCAAAAATTCTCCAAGTCTAACTCGCTAACTCCAACCTTTGAAGCTGCACTATGGCTTCAATTTATAGGAAAAGAGAGGAGGTTATGGTTCCACATAAGAAGGGATAAAATGCTCTTTCGAAGGGATTGGGCTCCATAATTCAAGGGGTAGGCTCCCATAATGAAGGAATGAACACACATGATAGGAGCAAACCTTCGACTGGATAACTGCTTCTAGAAGCTTCTAGATTTGACTGTTGGGCTTCTAAATGTTACTTTCCGCCTTTGTTTTACCTTTTACAGGGGTCTGCACCTTTAATGAATAAAAAGTGCATTTAGATCCGCATGATTTAGAGCAAAAAAAAAGCGGCGCCGCAGGCAATGTTAAGAGAAAGTGCGGTACAAGTGTTTTTAAGACTTTTATGAGCTTTTCTCTCAATTTCAAGGCTTGATTTTAGGAACTTTGATGGCGTAGACTTATAAGGGAGTAATATATGAGTAATGATGAACCCATATAGACACTAAAACGTCATGGTGACAAATTTCAGTGTAACAGATAATTGTCCTTAGGAAAAGCACGATTAATTTCCCAGTAATCGACACACACATGAATTGTTCCTTGTTTATTCATGTTAAGAACAATGATGGATACCCAATCAGTTAGAGGTACTGGGTAGATGAAACTAGCATGCAATTTTTTTTCAACTTCGGCTTTGATAGTCGCAGCCTTCTTGGGATGGACCTAACAGAGGCATTTCCAAACTGGCTTAGCATCAAGATATGTCTTCATTTCATGTACAACAATTTTTGGGTCAATACCTGGCATCTATTCATAAGACTAGGCAAAAATGTCTCTAAATTCTTGGAAAAGGGATTTATAAGTCTTAATCTCATCGGGAGAGTAAGATGCACCAATATGTATATTCTCGATAATTTCGGGTTTAATCAAAATATCGAGAGAAATAGTCTCTTCAATATTCAACAAATTCTTCTCAGAATCGATATCATGGATGGATATGGATTTCACAGACATCTCAACGAAATTGGGACAATAGAGTTAACTAAGATTATCCTTGGAGGAATATGGAAATGAGGAATGATGATGATGGTTTTCCTATGGTGCATCATCAAGCATCATGATCTCCATGATGCTGTCATCAGTAGAAAATTCATGAGAGAATGGATCAGAGGATCTGTTGTAATATAAAGAATGATCAACCCAATTGATTGAAGAGGAGAGAATAAAATGTGTCGCACAAGTTGAATAGATGGATTCATAGTTGAACTCATTGGGACTAAGTGGCATGCGGTCACCAAAACTGTCAATATTAGATTGATATGGCACTATCCAAGGATCATATGGGGTAGTGCAAGAAGATATCATGTTGACATAGGAAAATGGATTAGAGTTTTGGGGCATGGAATGAGGAAAAGGAGGAGGAAGAGAAAAGGTTCCCATGAGGGAACAATCCTTATGTAATCCCACCTTGACATGTTGATATTAATGTGGGGTTTCTCTCACAAGAGGGATGCTTCCAGTAAATTGATATTTGGTGGCAAAGAAAGTGAGTTGATCAATGGATATTATACCTCCCTTATGAGGGAAAGCGATCATTCTGAAATATGTAAAAACAACATCAACCATAGCATAAACCCACATACGACCCAGTAGAAGGTTATAATCTAACAGTTCATCAATAAATTCGACTTCTAACGACATTGTCTTGTTGCCTAATTTTACTTGTAACAAATTTATAATTCCACAAGGCTTGAAGTCTCTTCCATCAAAATACTTTAGAGTAGTTGGTAACTAATTCAATTATGGAGAACTAATGGCCTTCCAGAAATAAAGTGACATGATACAAGTTGAAGCTCCTTCATCCACAATGGAGTGATGGATGGTCTTACTTTGAACGACAATATCAATTATGTAATCTAATTGGGTCAGAAGTCGAGGTGTATAATTCTCATGGTTAAAAACTACAAGATTGGAATATGAGGGATCAATACATCCAATAGCAGAAAGTAAAGCCTTCTTCTGGGCATGACAATTTTGCAAAACATAGAGAGTTGACATAGTTGAAGGGGCCTGAGAAATATTCTCAACTATGTTATAATTATGAGTAACTCTTGAACAAGGGTTGAATGTGAATTTATGGATAACACATTTGGGAGGCTTAATTTTAAATTTAGTAGGAAAATTATTTGGAGTAGGATCTGATGGAGATGCGGTAGAAATAATATCTTGATCAGTAGCTTCATCAGTCTTTGGATTCGCATTATTGTAGTATTTATTCTTGGTGGCCACCATAACCTCGTTTTCGGCTTGACAGAGGAAAGCATCATAACCTAGTTAGAGGATGCAGTATCCTAAGAAACCATGTTACTCCCCTTATTCGGAAACATATCTGTCAACACAGTGAGTGCAGCAGATGACTTAAGTAATTCATTCAATTACGCTCAATGTGGATAGTCATGAGTGAAATTATCCTCATTGAAAAATAAACATGGATAACAAGGTTTCCGATTTTCATCAGAAGACTAATTATTTTATTTATCCTGTGGAGGATTATCGTTCTTCTTTTTTCCTTTTCCTTTATTCTTACTTCTGAGTTGCTCAGATTTTCCTTTGGTGGATTGAACGACATTGATCTTGGAAGTAGAAGTTGCAAGAGTAGTGCAAGGAGGGTTTTGGGCAGCCACAACAAGAGTCGAACCAGATGATTTACTCATCAATTGCTTGCTAGCAGAACCTATCACGCCATCAATGGCATGTGATTCTTTACCGGGAGGTTGAG
Source organism: Pinus albicaulis (assembly GCA_034641835.2). NCBI lineage: Eukaryota > Viridiplantae > Streptophyta > Pinopsida > Pinales > Pinaceae > Pinus > Pinus albicaulis. Next base: position 462,953,254 of record CM076575.1, on the reverse strand, counting down.
GAACAGTATTGGAAGGTCGCAGATCATTTGGTATTTTATCATAGGGTGTGTTGGATTGGGTATAAATAAGATCAAGGTATTTGGCACGAGAAATTACTTGCTCTTTGGTCACAACTTCACCTTTAGCTACGTCTTCTGTTATGTATGGTAACAGAGACTTAATAAACCATTCAACTAAAAATTGATTAGGAACAAAAATTTTAACCAAATGACAGCAACATTGCCACTCATGAATGTGATCAGAAATGTGAGTGAAATCATATTGTTTAAAACTGGTTAAAATTTCAGTCCCGGTCTAATATCGAATGGGTAACTGGAAATGCGTTAAGAATGTGGTAGCTAAAGTGTTGAAAATATCGAATGAATCTCCCGGTAATTCAATATACCATTTTTTTGTCGTACTAGTAAGTGTGCATTGGAAAATACGTAAACTGATAGAGTCATCATTGATAGAGTTCAAAGAATACCACAAATGATAAGTCATAATGAGTGTAGATGGGTATTCTCTAGGATGTCCATTGAATTTAGGGATATCACTGGAAAATTTTATGGGAATAATCGGCCACCAAGGAGAATGGGAAATGGGATCATTGGTAAGTCAGGTCAGATTTGGTAATTCAAGAGTTGCTACAAATGGAAATTTTTGGCTTGATGGGGCCTAGACCTAGGTTCAGATATGGTTGCACGAACCAACAAAACCCCTATTACCAGACCTTTCAGCAATGATCTGTTGCGCAGACCGAAGTCTCACCCGAGGCAATATTAAGGGATGCTAGAACTAGGTTTTTGCATCCCGAGGGACTATGGAGTGTGGCTTTAGGGCTTATCTTCTCTTGAATACTTATCAGAGATTCGCAGGATCACTATGCTAACTATGTAGTCATTGTTCAACACTTCTAGTTAACTAGCTTGCACGTTGTGCATTTGTACTTTAACATCCATTAATCATCATAAGAAACCATAACCCTGGATTCAAAATGAAAATATAGATACAAACCCTAACTTGGCACAAATAACATCAAAATACAGATAAATAAAACATATAATTAAAGACACAGATATGTCTTCAAAATATTCTTTTATTACTTCAGATCTTCTCAATAAAATACTTTCTTCCATGCACACACAGTTGCAAGGGTCTATGCACTCAGTTGTAGAATCTCTAACGTCTCCATGCACTCAACTACAGGAGCCTTCCCTTTCTCACAAAACAACAGAATACAAACTTAATTCAATATAACATTACATCCATATGGATTCTCTCATATCAAGAGATCTCCTTAGACTCCTTATATAGTCTTTTAATCTTTTACAATACCATGATCCGAAAACCATGGGTGGAGCTCAAAGTATACAAAACTATCCCATCCCTTTACAAAATAAGGGATTGTGACCCACCCAAATCCCCTAAGACTCTAACATATCTGCACGCAGTGTGCTGCGCTCCTCAAAATGCAGATTATTTTACAAAAAAATCAATCTAGGGGTACCATGTCCAACGGGCCCCCAACACAAATATGTGACTTGTCCCGAGTCACTCAGTGGGTGCACCCTCAATTTTTGCTTTGATGCCACTAAATTCATCCTTCACTCCTTCTTGTTTCTCAACGTACTACTTCACGTACTTCAGTCAGCAGCTACTATGTGGTTGGCCCTGCGATTTTCTTAGCAAATTCCTGATGTGTCTGGCGCAACGCTTTCAGTTGCTTCCCCATAGTCTGTGACGGTTGACTAGATTCGGCTACCCAAGGTTGTGTTTTAGTGGTGATAATTTGTTCCTTTATTTGCAACTCAATGATATATCCTTTCAAAACCTTTCCCTCTTGGATATGGGCATACCGTTGAGTTGGCGCTAAGGTCTGTGTTGTCACCTTGATGTGATCAAATTGTTCTAAATTTTCACGGATTTCTACTTCGATCTTCTGCACATGGGGGTCCTCCTGCAATGAGGCACATACTTCCATAATGTCTTCAAATAGTTTGTTTCAATCTTGAACTGTTGATTCAATATTAGTAGTGGTAGCCTTAATATCTGTTGCGTGCTACTCCCCGACCTCTGGTGGAGCAGTGGGCTGAAATTTCAATTGTAACTCAACGATCTTCATTTGGAGCTCAAGTCGCACCTTTTTTACTTTGGTCTTGGAGTCTTTTACTGCCATCACGAGTTTTTCAACTTTTTCCTCTAATGTTGTCTTAGCTTGAATCTGCAGATCAAGAAGTTCAGTGAAAACCTTGGTGTGGCTTCCTCCAACTTCTTCTTGTGCATAGCTTCCTCGTCTTGCTCCTACGTGGCATGCTGCTCTTCCTCTGCCAACCTCTTCCTCACTTTCTTAACATCCTGGAGAATCAACAAGGTGTTTTGCTCACATATTTGCAATTCTTTTGTGACGCCCTTGTGAAATTCATACAACGCTTTCAAAGGGAGTGCAGTAAGGTTCAATCTAGTATTCTTTCATTGTGATGTCTGCGCCTGATTCTTAGCAGTGTCAAAGTGTAGGGTTCTTGAAGGGATCTGCATAGCTTGAATTTAAATCATAATTTCTAGCTCTTGACATGTTGTACTCGCATTAGTTGGTGCCCCGCTTGCTTGAGCCATGCTCGCCTAACCACACTCACTTTCACTGCACTTGTTTGTACCTTCAATTCCTTGAGGCCCTTGTGGACCTCCACAAATACGCCCTTGTATTGGTCCTCAATATTTCCCCAAATATGCTCGGTGACTTGTCAGACAATATCACCAATTTCGTCGAAGTCCCCCTCACTCAGGACCAGCGACTCTAGGCTGGCGGACTTGTCAGGCTTCATCTTTTTCCGCGCACCTCTACTACCGATTTTTTCTCGCCTCTTGAGAATGTAAGGGAAGGGGGGGTCTATCAGATCAACAATTGTGCCAATGCCACAGTGATCATCACTTCTCCTATCTTCGAATCATCCTTCTCCGTCTCTAGTTCTACCTCTGTTTTGACTTCCTTATCGGTCGAAAAAGTGACCTTCTTGGGTTGCTTTTGGGTATCTTTCTTTCCAATCTGCATTCCTGAGATATTTGTCTTTGCGCCACTGGTGCCTTCCTGCTCTGTCGCCGCACCTTCCATGGGTGGATTTAGTCAATCACTTGGCCACGCACTTACAATGCGCAAGACATCGTCCTCATTCACCAAGTACAGAATATCGTGCCATACCTCAACAAGGTCCTTTTGTGCGTATATGCGCACATGGTGAAAGTCTTCCCTAAAATCGGTAACTTGGTGAAATTCTTCAAAACTACTTGGTGATATTCTTGGGAAGGTTGATCACCATGCATAGACTCATCTCAAATCCCACCTAAAATAATTTATTATCCATCGCCCACATTGGATCCTTTGAATGCCACAATGAAGCATACCTCACAGCCTCGCAGATGTTTGGGTCCACAGTGGGGAATTGTGACTCATCAGGATATTTCCATGCCATCAGCACAATTAGGAGCACTAGCCACGCGTAGTGGAGTTTCTTGCCCTCATCCTAAGCTTCTCTACAGTCTTCCAAAAAATCTTTGCATAAATACCCTACCCAATTGAATTGGACTCCTTTGTTGCACTGTGTAACCAAAGATACTATTGGCACCAAAACCTCTTCTGTGTGACACTTCCACATGATATTTCCTGCCAAAATATGTGTGGAAAATCACATTGTCTTATCCTTAATAGAGATAATAGCATATCCCCTGGTTCCCTTTATGAGGCCATAGTCTTGCTTCATATTTTCGACCATCTTCTTATCTTGATATTTTCCCACAAACACATCAGCGGGGTCTAATATTTTACAAGGAAGCACATTTATCCTCTAAATCAACATTGCATCAATGGGGAATCTTTCCTCTATTCATATATAATCATCGTCCACTAGGGTCAGCAGCTGACGCACACATATTTTGTTGATGTTATTGCACCCAAAGTACGTAACATATTGCATGTTCAGTAGCCCTGCTTGTTGAACTCTTGTTGCCCACCTTAGTGGCTCTACCCTTGTCACTCTAGCAGCTTCATATAAACAAAGCGCAAGTAATTTCTTGGATCGAACTGAGGATATTTGTTGCAATCATAGAATTCCCAGTATTCCATGTGCATTTGTGGCACTTTTTCCAAAATGTCCCATTCAATCGGTACTTCTTCAGGAAGCAAGGGCATAAAGATCTTAAATTTGACTGTTTCAGGGTCCTTCGTGGGCTTTGCAGCCGTCAGCTTCCTTGGCAATAGATAAAGTGGAAACCTAGAGACAGGTTCCACATCCTCTGCATCGATATCTTCAAAACCTTCAGGCTGATCTCCTTCTTTGGACTCTTCAACCTCTACCAGTTGCTTCTACCTCTCCTGTGTTTCCTTAGTATTTTGTTCTTTGGGAATTTTCTTTTTGGGCAATCTTTGAACTACGGGATTTTTCAGCTTCTTATGGTGCGCTTCTCCTGTACTGGTCAATTTCCTAGACGACCTCGGCCTTGTTACATCTATTGGTGGCATAGAATTCTTTGTGTGCCCCAATCCTGCCTTAATCAATGCCTCTCTAAGTGCTTCAAAACTATAATCTGACATGTAGCGGAACACTCAGATCTCTTGCAGGTGAAAAATCACAAGTGTAAGTCTTAGAGCGCAAAGTGTCTAAATGTGGAGCAGGATACAAGACTTATAGCATATTTGAAATTCAAACTTCATGATATCCTTCAGATTCTCCTCATTAATTTGGATTTGGCAGCATATTTTCCTAGATACGCTCATTAAATACATCCCTCCTGCTCCTTTTAACGGCCAAGTCCTTGCCAAATCAATTATTCCAGCTCCAATGGTCATATTCTAGATGAATTTCATCAGACCCTCCTTTGAAACACAATCTTGCTTCCTTCGACACAGTTCCCTCTAGTTGCGCCATAGTCCTGCATCTTGCGCAGTGCTTCTGCTTCGACGAATCCTGCCTTCAGCAGAGTATTTTATAGTCTCATGCTCTCTTTCAGCTGCGTGGATCACTAAGATTCTTCTCTAACCATATAGGAAATGTGAAACCTTGGGGGCGAAGTCGTCCCTTTATCACGTCAGCCTTTTGCCATTAATACGACCAGGGAACAACTCACCATTCAGCTTCTCGAGCTGAACTGCACCCCCCTCCGAGATATTTCTGACAATGTAGGGAACCAACCAGTGCATTTACAGCTTACCCAGGAACTTTGCAAACTTGATATCGTATAAAAGAACTATGTCACATCGCTTGAAAGCCTTCTTCTTAATATTCGGTCATGCCAGGATTTTTCCCTTTCCTTCTACACCTGTTGGTGAAATCCAGCGATGAACTGATCTTATTCCAGCGTGAGCAGTTTCTGCAATCTCTGCTCCATAATATCGTTGTCGTCCATATCTATAACTAAGACGATTCTAAGGTTAGGCATGATGTATTCCATTGGCATCACCGCTTCCTGTCCATATACCAATTGAAACGGGGTCTGGCCCATCAACTTCTTACAGGTAGTCTTGTAGGACCATAAGACTGCAGGAATTCGTGAATCCCAGTCATCCTTGTTGACATTGAACACCTTAGTCTCCAAAATTTTGTTAAAGGCTTCAACCATTCCATTTTCCTATGGGTGATATGGTGTACTATTCCGATGATACATTCGAAACTCCGTGGTCAATGCTTCAATATTGTTGTTCAAGAAATGCATACCTTGATCGCTCATCAAGATCTTCGGGCAACCAAATCTTGAAAAAATATTTTAAAAAATAAGCTTCGCAGTCATGTCTATGCTACAATTCTTCATCAGTTGTGCCTCATCCCATCTTGTGAGGTAACATGTCGTAGTAATAATGTATTGCGCACTAGTTTTCTTCCCTGGGGGGTCAATTGGTCCCACAAAGTCAATTTCCCATTTATCAAATTCCTGCAAAGTGACTTGAGGATGCAACGCCATTTCATCCCTTCACGATGGTCTTCCAGTCCTGTGACAGATGTTGCAAGTGCTAAAATACTCCTTTGAATCCTTATACACCATAGGCCACCATAGTCTGACCCTTGGAATATTTTGTGTGGTGGATTTCCGGCTTTCCCTGCATTCAAACGTCCTAGCTTGACTATCACTTAAAAATCATATTCCTGTAACATCAATAGCCATCTGCAAATATGCCCCACCAACACAGGCTTGTTCACTGAGTATTTTAGCACAAAATGATCTCTGAACATCTTGAAGTGACCTCCTAAAAAGTATTTTCTGAATTATTGCAGTGCATATACCATCACTAAACCTCTATGCTTTGTTGTGGAATAATTTCTTTCTTCCTTAGACAATTTCCTGCTCATAAAGGCTACAGGGTGATCAAGATCTCCTTCTCCAGGTTGCATTAACACAGCTCCCAAATCTATGCAGGACGCATCGACATGTACGTGGAACTCCTTCTTTGATTCTGGAAAAAACAGAATTGGCGTATTTACCATCTTTTCCTTCAACATATCGAGGCTCTTTTGGAATTCGTCATCCTAGCAAAATGAAGCATCCTTCTTTAAGATATTTTCCATCAGCACAGTGATCTACACATAGGCCTTTATGAACTTTCTATAATAACCCGTATTTCCGAGCGACATGCGTAGCTGCTTCACATTCTTTGGTGGCTCCAAATTGATAATCAAATTGATATTCGCAGGGTCTACCAATAACCCCTGCTTGCAGACAATATGCCCCAATAATATACCATATGGCAGGAAAAAAATGCACTTATTCAGGCTCAAGGAGGTTTGATATTTCCTGCAGGTATCCAACATCAAGCGAAGGCTTGAAACATGCTTCATAAATAACCTGAAGACGGTCGAGTCATCAAAATACCCCTCCAAGAATTTGTGGATATATTCTTTAAATGTGGAAACTACGACTCTGAAAAATATTGTCAGCGCAATATTCAATCCAAACAACATTACCATATACTAAAATGTGCCCCATTCAGTTGTGAAGGTGGTATTGCTCCTATCTTCTAGCAGGATCCTGCTCTAATGGTATCCTGAGAACCCATCTGTAAAGGAGTAGGCTTCCTGCCCTCCAACACTCTCCAAAACTTCATCAGTGAATGGTGTCGGAAATGGATCATGCATACATGCATCGTTCACCTTCCGTAGATCAACGCGGATCCTTATCTCTCCCTTGGTTTTTTCTCCTAAACCACCATAGGGATAACCCACTCAGAATCCTCTACTGGTTCAATAATGTTGGCATTGAGCACTTCTCGAGTTCCTCATTCACTTTCTCTTTATGTTTTGGGTTCAGCGGATATGGGCGTTGTTTCACCGACTTCGCATCTAGCTTAAAAGTAATAAACATAACTCCCAAATCTCCTACTATGCCTTTTAATTCAGAGAACTTAATCAGAAACATCTCCTGGTATTCATGTAATAACTCTGCAACCTTACTTACTGTATCATTGTCCCATTAATCTCCAATATTCTCAAACTTGGGCTCTACTTCTGAGACGATGCTTACTTGTTGAGTCTTTATAGGTTGTGCTATGTTATGTATCTCTGCTTCAGGACCTACAACCTCATGTTGTCCTTCAAATTCAGGAATACTTCCATTGCACGGATCCTCCTCATCTTCTTTCGCAATCATCTTATAACATTCTAAGGCAAGTTCCAACTATGCATCCCATGCAAGCTACTCAAAAGTTGAGGGATCATTGGGAATCCAAAAAATACTAGTTTTAACATCCTGAAGAGCGTAATCAATACAATACCAACCATATTTGAAGCTAAATGTTAATAAAAATTCCTTTATTTAACTCGTCCCAATCTACAGTTCCATGGAATAGCTCAGTTTCCAAATACCGATTTTTAGGTACCACATCCAAATTTTGGAAAACGATATTCATCCATTCAGGTTAAGTTTATTCACCCCAAACTTTAGTATAACGAGACAAGTGTTTGAAGGATCGTCCCTACCATTGTATTTTTTAGTGAGCCTGGTGTTTGAATAACCAAACCTGACCTTCATCAATCTGCAATACTCCTTCCAACCTTCTATGTTTACCTTGTGCGTTCCCCACCATTTGGCTGGTGTGGACCTCAAAGCAAAGTCCAAAGCTCCATATTGTTTCTCTTCGAGCACTTTCTTTTCAAATTCATCAAGAAAAAAATTAATATCCCCAATTCCATCATAATAGGGCAATTCATGTACCTCTGATGTGATGCAGCGAAGCGATTTAGTAATTCTATCTACACATGTATCCTCTCCTCAAGAAAGCCTCCCTTCCTCACCTTCTCCTAATGCATCAGATCAAAAAGAAGTGGCAGTGAACAAGCTAGTGACAATGAGGGTGAGGGTGACAATGAATCAAGAAAATATGAAGATGAGGGTGATGATGAGTTGAGCCAACAAGAGGCAGAAAACATGGAAACAGAAGAAGAGGATGACAATGAAGAAAATGAGGAAGATGACAGTGAAAAAGAATTGAGCAGTGATGAAAAAGAAGTCAGTAGTGAAGCAGAAGACATGGATGTGGAAAATGATGAAACTGATGACAGTGCAGAAAATGAAGAGGCTTAAGACGGCAATGACACCAATGAAGCAAGCATCAATGATGAACAGGACAGCAAGGAAGAAGACAGTCATGACAACGATCATGACAGTCATGAAAACAGTGAAAGAAGTGAAGAGACTGATAATAAAGTTGAAGATCACAGTAATGATGATGCAAGCAGCTTAAATGAAGAAAAAATTGACAATGCAGAAATTAGTGAAGAGGTTGAGAGTGGTGCTGATGTTGAAGGCAAAGAGATAAGCAGCAGTACGGATAGTGAAGAAGAATACATAGAAAAAAATGAAGGCAGCCATGATCAAGACACCGAAATGACCAAAATCACGCCTCTTCCATTGACATACCAAAGAGGAAAAAGGCTTGTGTTTGATGCCTCTAAAAGGCAAGGGACCATGCCATCCACCTTAGCTCAGCAGATTGACAAAGGCAAACAAAAGGTAAAGGAAGAAGAATAAGATCATGAGGTTGAGGGGGAGTTTGAAATAATTCATATTGGTAATGATGAGGAGAATGAACCAAGGATCTCAAACTTGCTCATCTAGAACAAAAATTCCCTCATTGAATACCTCCAAGAAAATCTAAATAGGGCCAAGAGTGTGAATGATGCCCTTGAGATGGAGAACAGGCAGCTAGGAGCACAAATTTCTATTTATGAGGCTAAAGCCATCAGGGCCCAGAAAGAAGCCCAAAGGGCACAGGTAAAGCTAGAAGAGTTCATGTGCACCTATGAGGAGAGTGAGGATGAAGAAGGGTAGTCTAGGAGGAGACCTAGAACCATGGGGTTGAAGAAGGCATTGGCAAAACAAAGGGAACAAGAATTAGCCTTAGTAGAGAAGCTCCCTCTAGATGAGCTGTTGGCCATGGAGATAGCACATGATCGGGAGCCTTGGTTGGAAAGATCCAACATACACTTGGAGGCTAAATTGAAGAAATAAAATCAGGATCTTGATCTCCAAAGGAAGATGACCAAGCATTATGCCCGAAGGAACCAAGTTGCAAGGGCTAAACTCAAAAAGGCCCAAACCAAGATCCAAGCACTCAAAGAGGAAAAAGGCCAAGCTAACCTTGGAATCTTGGCACAAGCTTCTCTATAGGTCTCTCAAACCCCATGAGGCACACATCCACCAAATTTTAGAGAATTTTGACAAGTTTTGGTTTTTTACAAATTTTGAGGCCTCTAAGCGCAGCACCCCTGGCGCTACGCTTTCATATCAAGCATCCTCAGGAGGAAAACTCAGCATTTTTGGAATCTTTGGCTCAATTACAGTATGCTCACCAAATTTCAGAGTATTTGGAGCATTTTTTACCCCTCAAAAGGCAAAAAAACACCTCATTTTTCACCTTTCTGCCTCATTTACAGACCTGGCGCTGTGCCTAGAGAAGTTTTGGAAATTTTTCCTTTTGGATAGTTTAATGGAGCTCACTCAAGAAACCAAGGGTATATTTGGAAATTATACCTTGCCAGCTTTCCAACGGGACATCGCGGAGCAAATTCTGACATTGGGAAGGTCACCAAAACTTGGTTGCAAGTGGACCCATTTTCTGCCCGGGAAGGTGCTACGCATTCAGACCTCACTGTGCATTTTTAGCCAAAAGTCAACAAAAGACACTCATTAAATGAAAATTGATATTTTAATGTTTTTTGAGGCAAATCAATCCAAAATTAGGTGCTAGGATTTATTTTGGCATTTATTTCATGAGATATTTTGTGACTTGGGCCTTGCATGGTCTCTTAGGCATAAATGACATTTATGACTAGTTTTGACATTTTCAAACCCTAGTTAGGGTTTTTTCTCTCCTTTTCTAGATAAATAGAGCATGAGGGCTTCATTGTAAAATGTTGGAATTTGATGACTCTTTGGAGCAATACATAGTTTTTTGTGGAGATTGGAGAAGAAATTGGTGTTGTGGAGTTTGTGAATGGCTTGTCTTGATTGATGATGGAGAAGGTTGCTTGCAGGATCCCTGAGCTTGGTTAATGGTGATGTGCTTCCCTTCAGTTATTATTTTCTTATATATCATTGTGTTTCATCCTTCTAAATTGCAGTAGTACAAAGGTTTTATACTAATAAATGTTTTCAAAGGCACCTTAGCTCTGTTTGTCTTCACTACCCTTATGTTTTCCTCGTCTAGGTCATTTTAGAGAATTCTTAATTGCTCTCTAGACCACCTAATCTTGTTTATTTCATGAATGGTTTAATACAGTAGGTATCAAAGATGTTTTATGGTTAGCCCTACTTGTTTGATGTCACTAAAACACTGTTTTTGAGGTCTCTCTCTAAAGTACCACTAATTAGGTTTGCCAAAGAGGCTATGTTTCGATCATACCCTTTATCCATGCTTGAATAGTTATTTTGGAGATCTTTATGGCTATGATCAATGATGTTTACGCATTCCCTCTTATTTGATTAAAGTTATGTGTTTATCTTAAAACTTTTCTAACCTTGAAGGTGAAATCACTAGAAGTTAAATGAGTTTCTCGCCTTCTATATTTCATTGGATTGTTTGTCTGAAATGCTTATTTGCTTGAGTTGAAATCAAAGAGTTATTGGTGTTCCCTATCTATTGAGTGCTTCTTCATGCTAAATAGTGTTGAAGTCCCTCCTTGTTTTAAGTACATGACAAAGGATTCTTAATTTCCCTTTGTCCTACTTTGTTCGCAAACTTGATGTTCATTTCATTTCACAAAAACCTTGAAAATCCATCTGACCATGCTAGATTTTGCCTCGTGATCCACCCCCGATTTATTGTTGAATATTTCCATGACTTTTATTGACTCCATATCCCAATGACTTGAAGATTCCTCACTCTATATATTCTACTTTATCATCTTACCCAACCAAAACAAACAAACAAACCATACACTTAACAACTAGCCTAAAATCAAAACCCTAAAAGCAAACAAGTTCACATCCTTTGCACAAAATAGAGAGAGCCATCTTGAGTCCAGGAAGGCTAGGTCCTAGGACTCCAAAGACTGGTCTGATGTTACCCTATGCATTTTATCTCACCAATCTAACAAATCACAGGAACCTAACATAATGGTGATCACGGTGGGACCTTCTTAGTAAGAAACAAGCGTATACATCCTTAGAGAATTGAGAAGCCTTTGTCAAATAGTATCTATTGATTTAACACCAACTCACTACCTAACATAAATGGAAATCAAGGTGAGAGATTTCTGAGTTAGTGACAATCTAAGTACTCCTTAGAACTTCAAGCCCTTATCAAATCATATATAACTCAAACTGTTAGCCAAAGAGTAGAATCTGGTTGTTTCACCATCCTAGCAAAATGATGACTCAATTGTAGGACACTCATAGGAACCTTAAGGCTACATAAAGGAACTCATAAAACCCAAAACATCCCTATGTTGGTTTTTTGTTAGTTATTGGTGGTGGACCATTAAGACATATCCTTAAAACAGCAAAAGGCATCCACCTGGCGACTCCACAAGCCTCCAGTAGGCCTTCTAACTTTACTAGTTTTCCTAGACTTCCTTAGGATTGTGTAGAATCAACCCTGAGAAGTTTAGAGACCTAGTCACACACTATGTGAGTTTAAAAAACATTAAGAGAGGTCAGCTTTCCAAAAATAGTCATAAAATTTCTCAGCCTCTCTATACCTTTGGGTTTGGAAATCTGGCTTCACAAAGGATCAAAGATGCGATCTCACCCGCACCCAAACCCTCCCACTATAGTTGATGACCTCAGAAAATATTTTGTGGAAAACTCTAAAACCGAGAACTCAACTACCGTTAAGACCATTCATAGAGCAAGCTCTGTCCCCGAACATCTTACAGCATTGCAAGACCTCAGCTTGATTTGCAACCACTACCGTAAACCTTTTCGTAATCAAGTCACAAAAATGGGATCGACCATGATCGACCTTAAGCCCAGATTTAGCATCAGAGTTATAGTAGAGAAGCCTCTCCTTCCACTCCTCCCGAATTTCAGCTTCTCCATCACTTTGGCTCTTTTTATCCCAAGTTTGCTCAAAATCAGTTTGTTGCTCTAAGTACCTCTACCACTCCCATCCACACATCCATTGTTCAAACTACTCCACTTCATCCCCCCACCTCCTCTCACAAACCCTCCCCTTGTAAATCCTCCTTGGATCCCATTCCCTCCCATCATGGCAGTATGGTATGCCCTCTCGGCACCGCCACAACCTTTGTTACCTTTGCCACATGATTACGCAATCCAAAATCCCCCACTTTACTCTGCTCGAATCCATCACTGCCCAACGGCATGTACATAGGATAAATGATGCCTTTGATTACATGAAATTAGAAGAGGAAACCATTAAAATGAGGATCTTTGCACAAATCTTAGGAGGAGAAGCCAAAAAATGGTTCAAAATCTTGACTCCTAACAGCATACATGATCTCCCTTCCCTTTACTAGGCATTTATAAACAAGTGGGAATTCAAGAAAAACCCTCTCCAAATCCTCTCAGAATATAACAACCTTAAGATAAATATTAGGGAAAGTGTCCAAGACTATTGTACCAGGTTCAATAGTGTTTACAATTCCCTCCCCGCCGTACATGAAACCCCCACAAGGCTTAGCTTTAGCAAAATTTCCGGAAGGTTTAGATCCAGACATGGCCTATCAATTAAGAGAGAGAGGTCCCCTAACTTTATAAGACATGAAAAGGGGAGCTATAAGTGTAGAGGCCAACCTGATTGAAAATAGGGCTTGGATGAGATCAGAAAAGAGAGTCGCCTAAAAAGATGAAACTATGGCCTCAACATCCTCATCTGATGCCAAGATTGATAATTTAGTGAGGGTAATGGAAAGAATGATGGAAATGATAAACTTGAGTGAAAGAAAACCTCCTAGAGAAAACCAAGCAAATCCCCAAAACAGTAAATAGAATCCAAACTTCAGAAGAGACCCTCCCCAAAATAGACCAAGAGATTATGACCAACAAATCAGGCCCCCTTTCCAAGACAATTATGTAGATGAAGGAGGAAGAGAGTCTGGAGAACCTATAGAAAAACATGTAAACTTAATAGGTTCTGAAAATGAGGGTGATTTTTTTTCTAACTGAAGAAGAACAAGGCTTATTTTCCTCATATCAAACTAAAACAAACTATGAGGATTCTGAAGACTACCAATTAGGATTTGAAAATTACATAATGGAGGTCCAAAGGCAATATGACCTTAGGAGAAAAAAGAACCAAGAAAACTCCAAAAACAAAAAAGAAGGCATTTTTGTTAGGAAGACAACTGAAAATACTATTAAGAGGACAAAGATACAGTACCAACACCATGGCTAATAAAATTGATCCAAACAGAGATAAAACTAGCCAACAAAGTGGTGACACAAGCTTCCTTAGTGCCTTTACTAGTGGCCCTGAGAAAACTCTTTTGTCCAAAGTCCCAAATCAGAATCAGCAAACTAAACTTGTAGAAAAGATTATGGCTGATAAGACTGATGTAAATATGCCTAAAACACAAGTACCTTTCATTATTGAGGGAGATATTGCTAAAATCAAGATAACCATACATCTCACTGAACTGGTAACCCAAGATATGTACAAGTCCCAAATTTTGAGAGTTTTGAACATAGGGAATTATTCTGACACTCTAAACTTAACTGATGACAACACCCCTGTTTATTCCATTCATTCTAACTTGACTCATTTATCTTGTATAACGAAGACAACATCAGTGAACAGGTAAATGAAATTGAGACAGATCCAGACATACCACATCAGTAAAACCAAACACCGAATAAAGAACTCAACATCCAAAACTCTAGCAACCCCGAACAAAAACATAGTGACGAATATGAACTGGAAACACTTTGGAACATGAGCTTTGATGGCTCTTGTGGCAAAGCGGCTCGTGGAGCCGGTAACCGGATACATAACACAAATGAAGGCCATTCCTACAAACTAGATTTTCAATGCACTAACAACATTGCGTATCACGAGGCTCTCCTCCTTGGTTTACATTTACTAAAAAACATAGGAGCTAAGAAGATCTTGGTCCAAGGAGATTCAGAGTTGGTCATTAGGAAAATCAAAGGGGAGTATTTAGCAAAGAATCTTAGACTAAGAGAGTATAGGAATGCTTCCCTAGACCTCCTGAAAACCTTTGAAAAATATGAACTCGCTTTCATTCCTAGAGCTCAAAATAGCCTTGCCAATGAGCTTGCCCTTCCTGCTAACAATTACCAAATACCCCATGCAAAGGAACAATACATTGTCAAAGTAAAAAACCGGCCTACAGTACCTGAAAACATAGACTATTGGCAAGTTTTTTGAGGGTGATAAACAAATTGATGACTTTCTCGCAATCTAAGAATGAATTTCAAATATTGAAAATGTTTAGGGCATGAAGAAGATTATTTTGTTGGAAAATCAAGCCCATAAAATGCAGTTGTCCCCTACTATTGATATAAATCTACTTGAAAATCCTCATGGAGGCCGTAATTGTTTGAAAAATCCGTATCAAAAGGACCTTGAGTTTTTACAATGTAAAGATGATACATAACCAAGGGGCCTTACACCGTTAGAGGAGTTGTTTGATTTTAATGATGTGGCTAGAAAGCCAAAGATGGAATCTACTAAGACTAATGTAGAAGAATATAACATAGGCAGCATAAATGAACCTAAAATGATCAAACTGTCCAAAACCCTTCCTCCTCACATAAAACAGAAGTATATTGAGCTTTTTAAAGAGTTTAAAGATGTATTTGCATGGGGGTATGAGGACTTGAAGTCCTATGACACAAGCATTATTCAACATAAAATTCCTCTCAAGGAAAATCAAAAACCATTCAAACAAAAATTGAGAAGAATAAACCCCATCCTAGTACCTTTAGTTGAGAAAGAGATTAAAAAGATGTATGATTTTGGGATCATATTCCCTCTTAAGTACTCAAAATGGGTTTCAAACCTCAGGTCGGCTAGAAGAAGACCGGGAGATTAGGGCCGTGCATTGACTTTAGAAATTTTAACAAAGCCTCCCTGAAAGATAACTATCATTTGCCCAAAATGGATCATATATTGCAAAGGGTAGTTGGATCTAAGAGAATATCATTGCTTGATGGATTTTCAGGTTACAATCAGGTACTAGTCCTTCCAAGTGATCAACACAAAACTCGCTCACTACACCTTGGGGCACATTCATGTATGTTAAAATTCCTTTCGGGTTAATGAATGCAGGGGCCACTTTCAAAAGGGCTATGGACATAGATTTTTCAGGAGACATAGGTTACTTCATAGTTATTTACCTTGATGACATCATTGTCTATTCTAAAATTGATAAAGAACACTTAGTCCACTTGAGGAAAGTCTTCAAAAAATGTAGGAAGTATGGTTTATCTCTGAATCCTAAGAAAACATTGTTTGGTCTTCAGGAAGGTAAGCTCCTATGCCACATCATCTCTAAAGAGGGAATCAAAATAGACCCCAAAAGGATTGAAGGAATATTGAAAATCAGCCATCCTAGAAACATAAATGAGATGCAATATTTCATTTGAAATATCAACTTCCTTAGAAGGTTCATCCCCAACCTTGTTGAACTCCTAAGAATATCACAAACATGCTTAGAAAAGAGATAGGAGTTAAGTGGACCCTAGAAGCCAAACAATATTTTGAGCTGGTAAAACATGCACTCACCCAAACACCAATTCTAATCGCCTTGACTTTAATAAGGACTTCTACATTTTCTCATTTGTATCCGAACACACCGTTGCCGCAGTTGTTGTTGCAAAAAGAACATGATGGAGAAAGAACAACCCATAGCCTTTTTCAGTAAGGCATTAAGAGATGCTCCCTTAAAATAAAAAATCATGGAGAAACAAGCCTTTGCCTTGATCAAAGCATTGAAAGATTTCCGAGTCTACATTTTTCACTCTCATATCATTGCTTTTGTTCCACACATAGTTGTCAAAGACATTCTAAATTAGGGCCCTCATGGTAAAAATGGTAAATGGATTGCTATTATCTTAGAATATGATTTAGAAATCAGGCCCACTAAACTGATTTAAGGACAAGGACTATCATAACTCATGGTTGAATCAAATTTCCAAGCACTAGACATGAATATGGTTGATGCATTAGAGGAACAAGAAGAATTCACAGCTCCCCGCATTGAGGAAGCATTTCGGAACTCCTCTTGTTATGCTGATATTCTATATGTACTTTTTTATCTTAATGCTCCTCCTACCTTATCCAAGACAAAAGCTAGATTCTTGAAACAAAAAGCTTTAAAATTATGCATTTTAGATGGAGCTTTGTATTGGAAGAATTATGTTGGCATATTGCTTAAATGTTTGCTTGAAGATGATGCAGATAGAATGGCATGCAGGAGTTGCATGAGGGAGAGTGTGGAGGTCATCTTTACTATAAAACCATAGGTAAAAAATCCCTAGCGCTGGCTACTATTGGCCCACCCTTTTCCCTGACACTCACAAACTGGTTATGACTTGCCATAAGTGCCAAATTTTTTATGGCAAGAGAAAAATTTTACCTTTTCCTTTGCATCCCATTAGTGTTGAAGCTCCTTTTCAACAATGGGCTTTGGACTTAATTGGGGAAATCCACCCTTCTTCATCTGCCCAACACAAGTGGATCCTCACCGCTACTGATTATTTCACCAAGTTGATAGAGGCCATCCCTTCTAGGAATGTTATCGACTCAGTCATTATCAAATTCCTTGAGACCAACATCTTGTCTCGATTTGGTTTTCCTAGAAAGATCATTACAGATAATTTCGTTGCCTTTAAATCCAAAAGAATGGTTGAATTTTGCTATAAGTATCACATCACATCGGGTATTCCATCCACTTATTACCCTCAAGGTAATGGGGCTAGCCGAGTCCTCCAACAAAAGTCTCGGTGAACACAGATCAAGAAGTCAGCCGGAACAACCAAAAAGCATGGCATGAAAAACTAGTGCATGCACTATGGGCCGATAGACTAACCACCAAGAATTCAATCGCATGTCTCCCTATCAACTAGTGTATGGCATGGATCCAAACTTTCCCGACATCTTTAGCGCTCCTTACCATAAAGCTCCTCCAATAAGTGCAATCAGAAGAAAATGACATGCAAAGGAGGCTGAACCAAACCATTCATTTGCAACGGACAAGGGAATAATTTTACCAAAGGACACAAGCAATGCAAGAAAACATAAAGAAGATCTTTGACAGAAGAACCAAAGCAAATAATTTCCACATTGGAGACACAGTGCTGAAATGGGATTCTAGGAGGGAGGACATAGGTAAACATGGAAAATTTGAAAATTTGTGGAAAGGTCCTTATATCATTCATTCAGTTAGAGGTCATAATGCTTTCTTTTTACAAGAATTGAATGGAGAAGAATTGTTTGGAGGTCTTGTCAATGGCAAGATGCTCAAGCATTATTTTTGTCAAGATTCCTTGTTTGGAACTTTCATTCATTGTACATAACATTGCATGATGAGAGATCATAAAAACAAAACAAAACACAAAAACAAACAAAGAAGGAAAAAGAGGGCAGATTTAAAGAAGAGTTACAGCCCCATACCCAAAAAGAGTACTGCTGGAAGTGAGCAAGCCTAAATTCCACTACTTGATAAGGAAAGGAGTCTTGTTCAATCATCTAGCCTAATCATCACTTAACATGTTTTGAATTTCTCTGCTAGGTTAGTGAAAGAAGGCTTGTCAAATCATTTAAACTTGACTTGTCAGTAGGAATAGATTAGGAAGAAAAGATGTTGGTCCTCAATGCTCAAATCAACCAAAGAGAAATATAAGGATGACTAAACAAAATGATGAAACACCGCCTCATACTTTCTAGTTTTGTTTGTACAAAAATAATGTCCGGGTGTAGCTTCGGTCCCTAATGCCACAGCTCTCATGGTAAATCGTATAGTTTAATCTTGTTCAAATCATGTTTTCAATTTCATGTCAAGATATTAGAGAATGAAGCATGTCAAACATACTTTAATCTTGACAGATGAGTAGTCTAGGTAGAGAATAAAAGATTTCATTAGCATAATATGAACTCTTGGAAGTAATAAGTGTACAAGTAGATAGATTGTTTTGCTTTCAAAAGAAAAGAATGTCAAGGGTTTGCTAATCCAAGTGAACCGACAAGAAGAAAAAAATGATACGCAAAGGTATGATGGGTAGGTAGAGATGAGTTTGAAGCAAACATTTCTTTCAGATTTTGAGATCATAACTTCAAGAGAAACATCAGCAAATGAAAGAAGAAAAATCTGCCCAATGGATGAGGCACTGGTCTTCATAAACTTAGAGATTTGATATCTGAAGTTCTGGACACCACCCGAAAAGGAGCTCCCTCCCCAAGTGGAGCCACTATTAGTCATCAATAATTTTTGTTATTTTGTAGATGACTAAATACTTGTCCTAGATTTCTAAAAACAAGATTCATGAATATTGTGAGTTTTAGAAATCTCACTCGCTTTCATTATCCTTATTTTATTCACTATTTTACTACTTTCGCCATTCCCCTGGTTAGCTCTACCACTCTTAGAAGACCCCCTCATGGGCTTATGACACTCATCTCTGTCCCATTTTCACACCCATAACCTCAGTACTCGTTTTTCCTATGCTTAACCCTTCCACTTTCCATCTAAGATTTCCAAACAACCTACTCCTTTACCCATGTTCATCAAATGCCTCAAGCATTGATGGTCTTAAAGCTATCTCTCGTAGGCTCTTTTAGATAAATCAAATTACATTGGATTTTGGATCTTCAATACATCAATTTGTCAAAAACTCTATTTTTCATACTTGAAGACCCTAAGCCAAGATTTCAATCAAAGACCAAGTCAAAGAGCCTCCCACTAGGTCACTAGGGTTTCATAGGTTGTAGAGTTAATCTTGGTGTTCTAAATCACTGTTTTCCATGAGCTAGAAAGCTTAATCAAAATGTGAAAATATCAGCACCTGTTTGTCCAAGTTAGATCAAGAAAATATCTAAGGAAGACTGCTCTGCCAAGAAAAAAATTCTGCAAAAGGCAACTATGCATTTTAACATTTTTCGCAGGGAGTGTTGAAATAACCATCGTAGAAGAATAGGTAAGGTAAGAGGCTCGCTCCTCATTAAAGGACATCCACATCAAAGAAAGAGGAAGGAAACTATGTTCAAGAAAAATCGTGGGTTTCCTAAGACTGATTGGGCTAGTAGCATGCCTAGCAAAGGAAGCCAAGGCAGACAAATCACATGGGATAGAGGCACACCAAACGACAACCAAGCATGAATTGAATATTTTTAGAAATCATAAATGAAGAAAGGAAAAAGGTGAGGTGAACTGGACAGAAATGAATGAACTTGAAAGGGCTATAGAGAACTTAGAAGACAACACTAATGATTCTTCTCAAATAGCCCAAAAACCTAAGGTTTTGGAAAGATAGGCAAGAGGGTGAAATGAAGATGATGAGCCTCCATGATGACAGCAGAAAAAGGTTTGGAGAGACTATTGTAGGTAACTCCTATGGTTTTCCAAGGTAAAGTTTTTCACTGCCTCAAAGGGAAAGAATGCAAATAGTATCAGTGACAAGAAGGTCAAGGCTTCATTTTCAGTCATCTGCACTCAATGATCAAAGGAGTGAAAACATAGGCTTAAGCTCCAAGATGGAAGACAAACTGATCATGAGGTTGCTACTGTTATGTAATTGAATGTTTCAAACTCTAGGAACATCAAAAACAACTAAAAATCATTATGTCATGGCACCTGCAACAAATCAGAAGTGGCCAAAAGAAGTTTGCATACATGGTGGTGAAAGTTGTGGTGCTTGTCAAAAATGGATTTTTCATGCCTAAGGATTAATGAGAAAGAAGAAACCATATTTCAAGTCACCCACACTCAGAAATGTTAAAACAGGTCATCGGGCTAAAAGGGATTTTTTTCATGTCTTCAACAAGCTGCCACCAAAAAAGGGAAAAGAGCTACTTAAAAAAATTTCAATTCACCTACACAGCAAAAGGTTTAAAAATAATATCAGTGAAATGACAAAGTGGACTGAAAACATTAGCAAAGTGGGTTTTTTATTTCAATTTATTTCCCTAAAGATATAAGGATCATTTGGCTCTCCTCTCATCTCACTTTGCATTTGAAAACACAGTCAGAGAATTCAAGCAGAAAAATTCTGAGTTTTTGGTGAGAATTCGGGCAAGGTTACCCGGCGTTGCGCTTAGAGCACCCGGCGCTGCGGGTAGGAGAAATTTCGCAATGTAATTTTACACTGCACTGCACTTACAAAGGAGCGCGTTGCGCTTACAGGTGGGCGCTACCCGTTCGCCCAGTTTTTCCCGACATGGAGGACTCAGCATGCTGCCTGCAGGCATTGTTGCTCGAAGAGGGCAGGTAATTTAAAAGCTCATGCAGCGATGTGCTTAGGAGCTTGGAAAGCCTACACGTGGGTAGCACTGCGTCCAGGAGGACTCGACAAGCCTAGTTTTTTTCCCGGCACTGCGCTTAGGGAAAAAAACCTTCTTCCACTTGGAAAATTGCTAAAAATCAACAGGGAGCACCTCCAAAATGCCTTCAAGAACCTGCAAAGAAGTTAAAATTTGGTAGGTGGCTGCTTATCCTTAGCCTCCAAGTGGTTTTGATGATTTATGCTTAAGTAAATTGACTAAAACCCTGGTGACTAGAAGCCCTAATTCGTCATGGCAAATAAACCTATTTTGACCTCCAAAAAAAAATTATCAGTTAAAGGGGGTGTCAATTAGGGTAATTGCAATCAGTTCAAGATAAAACTTCGTCAAAGCTCAATGGAGGTCATTCATAAACCCACACCTCCATCTCATTCATTTACAAGAACTGCCCTCACCACATTTTCATTTCATTCCTCCTACCAAGTTTCACAAGCAGACCTAAGTTTTTCTAAAGGCAACCCTAGTCACCATGTTAGGAGAAGAAGGGAGTGTCAGCAGTGAAGGAGGCCAAGTGCCTATGAGGCAAAAGCACAAGGGTGGGAAGGTTAACAAATTTTATCCCCAAGAAACTATGGATATTACCACCTCTCCCATGATTCTCACATGACTTCAGAATGTAGGATATTTTCAGTTTTGTGAAAGGGTCAAACAAGTGCAAAGTCACCCAGAGCTTACAAGGTTATTCATTCTTAACCTGCATAACAAACAATCAAGCTTGGTAGGGGTGACCTTTGAACTCTTATCAGATGCCATTTCTAGTGCTACTGGACTTCCTAATGTTGGTGAAAAGTGGTTCAAAAGGTCAAAGTTGGACATGAGTTACTATGAGCCTTTCCTCAAGCGTAGGTATAAAGAGGGCTGCAAGACTATTTTCCCTTTCTCACACTTAATAGAGAGGTATGCACCCCTAATGAAGGTCATCATGAAATATTTTACATGTGAGGGGAGATACTCCAGGTTCTACTCTTACCATATCATATTACTCATGCATTTCACTAGGATCAAGATGCTTCATTGATGCAGGAGCATCGGAACTAGCCAGCAATGTGAAAAATCTATTCACATGTTGTGGTTTGACAGAGTGAATTTCATTTACTATTGGTCAATTTTAGTATTACTGTGGAAGTCGATTTCATAAATAGTTTATTATTATTGTAATAAGTGCAATTTCTTTACTTATATTTAGTGATAAGATTGTTAAACAGGTGTGCACGAGTGTTAAATGATAGGAGATATTATTTGTTAGAGTTTAAAAATAGAAGATATATTATCTATTTGTTAGAGGAATTAGTGGAATAAATATAGAAGAAAATGTAATAAGCGAGGAGATTCTTCGCAGAGAAAGGGGTGTGGTTTTTTTGTGTGGAGCGAGAGCTCAGAAGAATAGGTAGACTGCGTGTTGTGTATAATGGAAGTCGGTTCTTTTATGTAATTGTTTAAAAAGCAGAGACTTTGTTATTGAATAACTTTCACATTATGTGAGTCAATGAATGAGAATTATGGAAGGATTATGCGTTGGCCTTTCTTTGAAACTGTTGAATTGGTTGTGTCTACGTTTTATTTAATTGCAAAGATCGTTGTGTTGAAACAAATCTGAAGTAGTGAGCCTATATGCCAGAAAGTTATTAAACCAGGAAAAAAAAAAAAAAAAAAAAACTGTGAAATAAACTCTTATTGAGCTTTGAGCAGAGTTGAATTGAATTGAATTGCATTGGGTCTGAAAGTCAGATCGTAATTGTGTAAATCGACAATAAACCAATTAACAGTTAGCTTTGGCGATCTCCGATTTCCGACCGGATCGGATCGGAACCTTGGAGCATTGAAGTGAGAACGCATTGTGAGAGATCCGATTGGTGATTTCCGATTTGGATCGGATCAGAACTTTGGAGCGGAGGAAAGAAAAAAAAAACCACTTATAGTTATCGATCTCTGATCTCTGATTAGTCGGAACGGATTTGCAAACCATTATTGTGGCATTCAATTGTTGAGATTGCATATTGGGTTGAGGTATCGCATCGGAATATCTGGTAATCGACATATATTACAACCTGTGTTAATTTTCCGATTGCGATTATATCGCATCGGATTTAGATCAATCGGTAAATGGTTGGTGTCATTTTTTAATAGCGGCGGATGCAACATATGTATGTTGGAACTGTTGTTAAGATGCAACATATGTATGCCTGCAAATATTTTTTTTTAAAGCGTTTTAACACTGTTATATGTTGTAAAAGTATTGTACTGGCTGCGCTCTCTTTGAATAAGCAAGGAATTTGGTTCCGGTGTTTTAAAAAAAACAAGGTTTCTATTTGTATTTTCAATCTGCTATTGCTTGTAAACTAATTGGGTTGCGCTCAGCAGTTTGGTGCGTCATTTTTGGTATCGGAGCCAAAGAGACAGGTGTTTGTAGCAAAGATGCTGCCAAGAAGAGGAATTGGTCGAGGGAGACCAGAACCAAATGCAGTTTTGATAGAAGAAATGTGAAGACTGCGTACACGAATGGAGACAATAGAGACAGCCCAGAGAAGAGCACCTGATGAGGGAGCTGAAAGTTCTTCAGAAGAATCTGATGAAGATGTGGAAACAGAAGAAGAGAATGAAAATGTTAAATTCATCAAGATGCTGGCAAAGGTTGGAAGCAAACCCAAAATGGAGATTCCTATGTATGAAGGGAGTCTGAATGCCGAGGAGCTCATGGATTGGATCAGATCCATAGATCAGTACTTCGATTATGAAGAGATTGAGGAGAATAAGAGAGTGAAGTTTGCAGTTACCAGACTGAAGGGTCATGCAGCGATCTGGTGGGATGAGGTATAGACATCAAGAGCAAGGAAAGGGAAATCTAAGATCAAGCAGTGGGATAAAATGGTCAGCAAATTGAAAGCCAAGTTTCTGCCTAAAGACTATCAGTTGAATATTTTTAAGCAGATGCAAAATCTGAAGCAGAAAGGAATGTCTATTAAGGAGTATACGGAAGAATTCTACAGGTTAAGTATCAGAACAGGGCATGTAGAAGATGATTTGGAGAAAGTAGCCAGATATGTTAATGGGCTAAGGTATGAGATCCAAGATGAGATTAGCCTGTTAAGTCTAAAAACTGTTGAGGATGCCTATCAAGCAAGTCTAAAAGCAGAGGAGAAAATATTAAGGAAACAGAGTCAAAGGAACAGAGGAAAGAGCTCATCGAGAGGTAAAGGACCTGGCAGATCTAGAGGAACACAGCATCAATTTGAAGCAGGAAGTTCAAGTGGCAGATCACCACAGACGAGTGAATCTAGTAGAGGAAGATTCGCGCCCAGAGGAAGAGGGCGAGGAAGAGATGTTAGATGTTATACTTGTGGAGAATGGGGACATATGTCGCGGGATTGTCCTCATAACAAATCAACAAGCCAGAGAGGTGCAAATGTGGCTGAGGCAGAGCCAGAACCACCTCAACTTGTGGAGAAAGAAGAACCACCTGAAGAAGGTGAATCATTGCTGCTTAGAAGAACTTTGCTTAGATCAGAAAAAGAGATTGGAGAACCTGCGCAAAGGAAGAACTTGTTCAGGACTACATGCAAATCAAAGGGTAAGTGTTGTAAGGTTATAATTGATAGCGGGAGTACTGACAATCTTGTGTCTACAGAGATGGTGGAAAAGCTTGGGTTAACAAGGAAAGCTCATCCTGCACCTTACAAAGTATCTTGGCTTCAGAAGGGTCATCAAGTCATCGTGACAGAGCAGTGTAATGTGGAGATGCATATCGGCACATATAAAGACATGATCTTATGTGACATTATGCCCATGGATGTTTGTCATGTGTTATTGGGGAGACCATGGAAATTTGACTGGAAGGCGATTCATGATGGGAGAAGAAATACATACACCATAGAGAAGGATGGAATTAAACATACGTTGCTGCCAATGAAGAATAACGCTGATAAAGAGCTGCCTGAAAATAGTATTATGTTGATGAGTGGCAAAGAATTGCTACAAGAGGTTGATAAAAGCGTAGAGGTGCATTTCGCTATCGTGGGGAGACCAAAGGTAATTTTAACCTCCACAAATTTAAATGATTTTCCTGAAGAAATTCAATCTGTGTTAAATAATTACATGGACATCATTGTGGATGAATTGCCAAATGAATTGCCGCCAATTAGAAGTATAAGTCACCATATCGACTTAATACCAGGAGCAAGTCTACCTAATAAAGCTGCATATAGATTAACTCCTCAGGAAAACGCAGAGGTTGCAAGACAAGTTCAGGAGCTAATAGACAAGGGGCTGATTCGAGAAAGTCTGAGTCCGTGTGCTGTGCCAACGGTGCTTAGTCCGAAAAAGGGAGGAGAATGGCGCATGTGCACCGATTCCAGAGCTATCAACAAGATAACAGTCAGGTATAGATTTCCTTTGCCCAAGATGGATGATTTAATGGATTGTTTAAGTGGATCCAGGTACTTTACTAAGATAGATCTGAAAAGCGGGTATCATCAGATCAGAATTCGGGAAGGCGATGAGTGGAAAACAGCTTTCAAAACCAACAGTGGACTGTATGAGTGGCTAGTGATGCCTTTTGGGCTCACTAATGCACCCAGCACATTCATGAGACTAATGAACGAGGTTATGAAAGAATATACAGGTAAATTTGTTGTTGTTTACCTTGATGATATTCTAGTTTTCAGCAAAAGTAAAGAGGAACATTTGGAACACTTGAAGTTAGTTTTGAAAAATCTGCAGAAAGAGAAACTACTAATCAATTTGAAGAAATGTAGTTTCATGAAAGAGGAGCTGGTATATTTGGGATTTGTGATTTCCAGAGACGGTTTGAAAATGGATCCGGAGAAGGTACAAGCAATCAGAAACTGGCCTACTCCCAGGAGTGTATTCGAGGTAAGAAGTTTCCATGGACTTGCTAGTTTCTACCGAAAATTTAAAAAGGGGTTTAGTCAAGTTTGTGCACCAATCCTTGAGACAATCAGGGAGGTCAATCAGCCATTTCGATGGATAGAAGCAGCTGACAGGAGTTTTAATCTGCTGAAAAAGAAGATAACAGAAAAGCCAATTCTAGCATTGCCTAATTTTGAAAAAGTCTTTCAAGTGGAAACTGATGCAAGTGGAGAAGCAGTTGGTGCGGTGCTGAGCCAATACCAAAGACCAATAGCGTATTTCAGTGAGAAATTAAATGATGTGAAAAGGAAATATTCTTCCTATGATAAATAATTTTACGTTATTGTGCAGGCATTGAAAAAGTGGAGGCATTACTTGTTGCCGAAGGAGTTCATCTTATATTCAGACAACCATGCTTTGCAGTTTATTAATAATCAGCCAAAGTTAAATCAGAAGCACGCTAAATGGGTGGAATTTCTGCAAAGTTTCACTTTTGTAATAAAGCATAAAGTGGTAAGTCTAATAAAGTGGCAGATGCATTAAGCAGGGTAAGTTTTCTTTTGCAAGAATTTAAAGTGGGTGTTGTAGGTTTTGATGAAATGATAGAAATGTACAAGGATGATGAGGATTTTAAAGACATCTACACAATAGTGCAGAATCTAGTGAGTCATAATAGAAGTCAGTGGATGGACTACCTTATTCAAGGATGCCTGTTATTTAAAAGCAACAAATTATGTATTCCCAAATGTTCAATGCGGGAAAATATAATTAAAGAAAAGCACAGTGGAGGATTGTCTGGTCATTTTGGACAAGATAAAAGTTTCGCTCAGGTGAATGCTTTTTATTATTGGCCAAAAATGCAAACTGATGTTAAAAAGTTTGTTGAGAAATGCATGGTATGTCAGTATGCTAAAGGAAGGAGTCAGAATACCGGTCTATATCATCCATTGCCTATACCAGATCGACCATCGGATGCAGTGAGTATGGAATTTGTTCTGGGTTTACCAAAAACTCAGAGAGGAAATTATTCTATTTATGTTGTTGTAGACATATTTTCTAAAATGGCCCATTTTATTGCTTGTAAGAAGACTAATGATGCCACACACATAGCAAATATATTCTTTTCAGAGATTGTAAGATTGCATGGTTTTCCTGTAAGTATTGTATTAGACCGAGACACTAAATTTGTAGGGCATTTATGGAGGACACTTTGGAAGAAACTTGGAACTAAACTCAGTTTTAGTTTAGCATACCATCCTCAGACGGATGGAAAAACTGAAGCAGTAAACAGAAGCTTGGGAAATATATTAAGAAGTCTGGTTCATCAGAATCCCAAACAGTGGGATTTGGCATTAGCTCAAGCTGAATTTGCTTACAATGATACACCAAACCAAAGCACTGGAATGAGTCCATTTCAGATTGTCTTTGGAATGCATCCAAGAGGAGTATATGAGCTTAGAGACTTGGGAAAACAAGAATCTAGGAGTGCAAGTGCTGAAGATTTTGCTGAACAAATGCAGAAGCTACAGGAAGAAGTCAAAGATAAATTACAGGAAAGCAGCAAAAGATACAAGCAGAAAGCAGATCTGAAAAGAAGAGAAAAGGAGTTTCAAGTGGGAGATTTAATCATGGCATATTTGAGGAAAGAGAGATTTCCTACAAAGACTTATAATAAGCTGAAACTGAAGAAGATAGGACCCTGTAAATCAAAAGGAAATTTTCAGCCAATGCATATGAGATTGAGTTGCCGGAAGGGATCGGAATATCCCCCATTTTTAATGTTGCAGATTTATATCCATTCAAAGAAGCAGAGACCGAATTGCAGAATGAAGTTACAGGTGATGAAGTTCAAACTGTGGACTGGGAGGAACAGGTACCAAAAGCATATAAGAAGGAAGTGGAAGATATCTTGGATCAAAGAATGTTTAAGAAAACTCGAGGGCAGACATATTTCCAATATCTTGTCAAATGGAAGGAGCAACCAATGGAAGATTCCAGTTGGTTCACAGTTGCTGAATTACGGAGATATGGAATAGATCCTAAAATTTTGAAGGACAAGTCTTTCCTTCCCCGGGAGTCTGATGCAGGAGCATCGGAACTAGCCAGCAATGTGAAAAATCTGTTCACATGTTGTGGTTTGACAAAGTGAATTTCATTTACTGTTGGTCAATTTTAGTATTACTATGGAAGTCAATTTCATAAATAGTTTATTATTATTGTAATAAGTGCAATTGCTTTACTTAGATTTAGTGATAAGATTGTTAAACAGGTGTGCACGAGAGTTAAATGATAGGAGATCTTATTTGGTAGAGTTTAAAAATAGAAGATATATTATCTATTTGTTAGAGGAATTAATGGAAGAAATATAGAAGAAAATGTAATAAGCGAGGAGATTCTTCGCAGAGAAAGGGGTGTGGTTTTTTTGTGTGGAGCGAGAGCTCAGAAGAATAGGTAGACTACGTGTTGTGTATAATGGAAGTCGGTTCTTTTATGTAATTGTTTAAAAAGCAGAGACTTTGTTATTGAATAACTTTCACATTATGTGAGTCAATGAATGAGAATTATGGAAGGATTATGCGTTGGCCTCTCTTTGAAACTGTTGAATTGGTTGTGTCTGCGTTTTATTTAATTGCAAATATCGTTGTGTTGAAACAAATCTGAAGTAGTGAGCCTATATGCCAGAAAGTTATTAAACCAGAAAAAAAAAACTGTGAAATAAACTCTTATTGAGCTTTGAGCGGAGTTGAATTGAATTGAATTGCATTGGGTCCGAAAGTCGGATCGTAATTGTGTAAATCGACAATAAACCAATTAACAGTTAGCTTTGGCGATCTCCGATTTCCGACCGGATCGGATCGGAACATTGGAGCATTGAAGTGAGAACGCATTGTGAGAGATCCGATTGGTGATTTCCGATTTGGATCGGATCAAAACTTTGGAGCGGAGGAAAGAAAAAAAAACCACTTATAGTTATCGATCTCCGATCTCTGATTAGTCGGAACGGATCTGCAAACCATTATTGCGGCATTCAATTGTTGAGATTGCGTATTGGGTTGAGGTATGGCATCGGAATATCTGGTAATCGACATATATTACAACCTGTGTTAATTTGTCGATTGCGATTATATCGCATCGGATTTAGATCAATCGGTAAATGGTTGGTGCCATTTGTTAATAGCGGCGGATGCAACATATGTATGCTGGAACTGTTGTTAAGATGCAACATATGTATGCCTGCAAATATTTTTTTTTAAAGCGTTTTAACACTGTTATATGTTGTAAAATTATTGTACTGGCTGCGCTCTCTTTGAATAAGCAAGGAATTCGGTTCCAGTGTTTTAAAAAAACAAGGTTTCTATTTGTATTTTTAATCTGCTATTGCTTGTAAACTAATTGGGTTGCGCTCAGCAGTTTGGTGCATCATTCATTTTCCTTGTTACTTGTATAGGAGTATCGACAAGATGTCTTCTGTTGTTTGAAGGAGGAGTTATACCCAGCAAATGCAAAGTTTTTTCCACCACTCCTTGATCAAGATGGTGGTACTACATCAGTTGGAGGAAAAGGGCATACCTTGGGAGGTGTTCATTGCTAATGAAATATTCACTAGCCCACAGCCTCATCATCAGCCTAATTTTCCCTCATCGTCTCACCCTCCTCCCTCCACTCCTCCATCACCTCCCACAGACCATGAATCATCATCTACACATGTATCCTCTCCTCAAGAAAACCTCCCTTCCTCCCCTTCTCCTGATGCATCAAATCAAAAAGGAAGTAGAAATGAACAAGCTAGTGACAATGAGGGTGAGGGTGAAGATGAGGGTGATGATGAGTTAAGCCAACAAGAGGCAGAAAACATGGAAACAAAAGAACAGGATGACAATGAAGAAAATGAGGAAGATGACAGTGAAAATGAATTGATTAGTGATGAAAAATAAGTCACCAGTGAAGCAGAAGACATGGAGGTGGACAATGATGAAAATGAAGATAGTCCAGAAAACGAAGAGGCTGAAGACAGCAGTGACACCAATGAAGAAAGCATCAATGATGAACATGACAACAAAAAAGAAGTCAGTCATGACAGTCATGAAAACAGTGAAATAATTGAAGATACTGATGATAGAGATGAAGATCACAGTAATTATGATGCATATAGCTTAAATGAAGAACAAATTGACAATGCAGAAATCAGTGAAGAGGTTGAGAGTGATGTTGATGTTGAAGGCAAAGAGATAAGCAGCAGTAAGGATAGTGAAGAAGAAGACATGGAAAAAAAATAAAGGCAGCCATGATCAAGACATTGAAATGACCACAATCATGCCTTTTCCATTGACATACCAAAGAGGACAAAGGATTTCATTTGCTGCCTCTAAAAGGCAAGGGACCATGCCATCCACCTCATCTCAGAAGATTGACAAAGGCAAACAAAAGGTAAAGGAAGAAGAAGAAGATAATGAGGTTGAGAGGGAGTTTGAAATCATTCAGATTGATAGTGATGAGGAGAATGAAGCAAGGATCTTAAACTTGCTCATCTAGAACAAAAATTCCCTCATTGAAGACCTCCAAGAAAATATGAATAGGGCCAAGAGTGTGAATGATTCCCTTGAGATGGAGAACAGACAGCTAGGAGCACAAATTTCTATTTATGAGGCTAAAGCCATTAGGGCTCGGAAAGAATCCCAAAGGGTACAGGTAAAGATAGAAGAGTTCATGGGCACCTATGAGGAGAGTGAGGACGAAGAAGGGCAGTCTAGGAGGAGACCTAGAACCATGGGGTTGAAGAAGGCATTAGCAAAACAAAGGGAACAAGAATCAGCCTTAGCAGAGCAGCTCCCTCTAGATGAGTTGTTGGCCATGGACATAGCACATGATCAGGAGCCTTGGTTGGAAAGAGACAACATACACTTGGAGGCTAAATTGAAGAAAGAAAATCAGGATCTTGATCTCCAAAGGAAGATGACCAAGCATTATGCTCGAAGGAACCAAGTTGCAAGGGCTAAACTCAAAAAGGCCCAAACCAAGATCCAAGCACTCAAAAAGGAAAAAGGCCAAGATAAACTTGGAATCTTGGCACAAGCTTCTCTACAGGTCTCTCAAAACCCATGAGGCACACATCCACCAAATTTCAGAGGATTTTGACAATTTTTGGTTTTTTACAAATTTTGAGGCCTCTAAGCGCAACACCCCTGTCACTACACTTTCATCTCAAGCATCCATAGGAGGAAAACTCAACATTTTTGGAATCATTTGGCTCAATTATAGTATGCTCACCAAATTTCAGAGCATTTGGAGCATTTTTGACCCCTCAAAAGGCCAAAAAACACCTCATTTTTCACCTTTCTGCCTCATTTACAAACTTGGCGCTGCGCCTAGAGAAGTTTTGGAAATTTTGCCTTTTGAACAGGTTAATGGAGCTCAATCAAGAAACCACGGGTATATTTAGAAAGTATACTCAGCGAGATTTCCAACGGGACATCGCGGAGCAAATTCTGACATTGGGAAGGTTACCAAAACTTGGCTGCAAGTGGACCCATTTTCTGCCCGGGAAGGCGCTACGCATTCAAACCTCACTATGCATTTTTGGCCAAAAGTCAACAAAAGACACTCATTAATTGTAAAATGATATTTTAATGTTTTTTGAGGCAAATCAATCCAAAATTAGGTGCTAGGAGTTATTTTGGCATTTATTTCGTGAGATATTTTGTGCCTTGGGCCTTGCATGGTCTGTTAGGCATAAATGACATTTATGACTAGTTTTGACATTTTCAAACCCTAGTTAGGGTTTTTGCTCTCATTTTCTAGATAAATAGAGCATGAGGGCTTCATTTTTAAAGTTTGGAATTTGATTACTCTTTGGAGAAATACATAGTTTTTTGTGGAGATTGGAGAAGAAATTGGTGTTGTGGAGTTTGTGAATGGCTTGTCTTGATTGATGATGGAGAAGGCTGCTTCAAGGATGCCTGAGCTTGATTAATGGTGATGTGCTTCCATTCAGTTATTTTTTTCTTATGTATCACTGTGTTTCATCCTTCTAAATTTCATTAGGACAAAGGTTTTAGACTAAGAAATGTCTTCAAAGGCACCTTAGCTTTGTTTGTTCTTCACTGCTTCTATGTTTTCCTCTAGTAGGTCATTTTAGAGAATTCTTAATTGCTCTGTAGACCACCTAAGCTTGTTTATTTCATGAATGATTTAATACAGTAGATATATAAGATGTTTTATGGTTAGCCCTGCTTGTTTGATGAAACATTGTTCTTGAGGTCTTTCTCTAAAGTACCACTAATTAGGTTTGCCAAAGAGGCCATGTTTCGATCATACCCCTTATCCATGCTTGAATAGTTGTTTTGGAGATATTTATGGCTATGATCAATGATGTTTAGGTGTTCCCTCTTATTTGATTAAAGTTATGTGTTTATCTTAAATTTTTTATAACCTTGAAGGTGAAATCACTAGAAGTTAAATGAGTTTCTCGTCTTCTATATTTCATTGGATTGTTTGTCTGAAATGCTTATTTGCTTGAGTTGAAATCAAAGAGTCAGTGGTGTGCCCTGTCTATTGATTGATTATTCATGCTAAATAGTGTTTAAGTCCCTTCTTGTTTTAATTACATGACAAAGGATTCTTAATTGCCCTTTATCCTAGTTTGTTCACAAACTAGATGTTCATTTCATTTCACAAAAACCTTGAAAATCCATCTGACCATGCTAGATTTTCCCTATGATCCACCCTGATTTATTGTTGAAACTTTCCATGAATTTAATTGACTCCATAGCCCAATGACTTGAATATTCATCACTCTATCTATTCTACTTTATCATCTTACCCAACCAAAACAAACAAACAAACCATACACTTAACAACTAGCCTAAATTCAAAACCCTAAAAGCAAACAAGTTCACATCCTTTGCACAAATAGAGAGAGCCCTCTCTGAGTCCAGGAAGGCTAGGTCATAGGACTCCAAAGACTGGTCTGATGTTACCCTGTTCATTTTATCTCACCAATATAACAAATCATGGGAACCTAACAAGCCCAAAGGAACAATGAACCTGGTACCATTCGTCTCAAACACCATCTTTATGTTTTTCATATTGATTATGGCATTCATATCGTAAGCCTAGTCGAATCCGATCAAAGCATGATACATATTTCTATCATCAATAATATCATTGACTTCAAAGCCTGATAACACACTTGCACCATCAATGTCTACCACAGCACCATGTAATCAATCCATAGGAATAATTTTTTGTTGATTGGCCATTCTTAGTTGAATCGGAAACCACTACAACTTTGGTGCCCCATCTGTTCCCATGTCTACTTTGGAAAAAAAATTGCATTTGATCCTAGATCAAGAATGACTTGGTCCATTTCATAATCTCCTATATACGCAGTTAACCTCATTTCTCTGTCATTTCTCTTCCTATTTTTGTATACCTTATTCACAGCACGTTGTTCAAGTTTTGGTTCTTCCCTTCCAACGTATTTGTCAATCAGCTCCTGCAATCCTTCCACAACTTTTTGATGCCTTAAAAAAATCATACATGTCTACAAAAATAACTTCAGAATGTACGGATCAAATTCTTTTGTTGTAGTAACCTCCTTGGGTTTGATCTTTTGCGGGATTATTTGTGTCTACATAGTCAATGTCGAAGCTCTAGTGCTCATAAAAATCTTCTTCTCTTCCATGAAGGTTTCCCTTTATCATTGTACATTGAACCCAGGATTCTTTTCTCCAACCTTTCAGACCCATGTATCCTCCATAGGTTTTTTTTCCTTCTGCTTTGTCTTCACCGGTACTTACACCACTTCTTGTGACTATCTTGAAACTTAGATCCTCATCACATGGTTCAGCTCTCATCATCTGTAGGTTCAGGGCAGGCTGTTGATTTCACTTTTCTTGAATTAATAATACAGGACAATCTTCTATCTCATGATCGAATTCTATACAATACTTACAAGGGACTGCAGTAGGATTCTGACAATCCTTTGAGAAAATTTCTAGATTGACCTCAATTATAATATATGATCTGTCTGCGACCTCGTCCAACACCTCCTCCTCGTCCACGCCCTCGACCTTGGAAACCTATGCATGATGTTGGAGGACCCTAATATTTTCGACCTTGGACTTTCATTTCTTATGCCCCAGGAGTTTGTTGCATCGTAGATTAGAGCTTCGACAGTTCCTTTCACCATGTCCCACCAAGCTACAAAATTTATAGAACAATTGTTTCGGCGACTGGATATACTTCTGCAGCAAATGATAGTAGTTTGTGGAGTGCTGGCCTGCAACTTGGCATAGGCTACACCAAAAATTTGGTCCCACACTTGGTCCAGGACTTGGTCCAGGCTTCCTCGAACTTAGCATCACAGTGCCCAAGTACTCTTTAAAAACAAGACACTGATCCTTACAGTGGCCCTCCGCTTTGCACTTTATGCACCAAACTTCTGAACACAAGTCAAACCGAACCTATTTTCCCTTCTTCAAGTCCTGGAGTTCCATATGTAAGCTCGCCAACTGGTTCTAGATCTGCTAAACCCCTATATTGGTATCTGCTACCGGCGAAGCTTCTAGTTTCATCGCAATATCCAATGCTTCAACTTGGGTTGTGATATTTTTCTACGACAATGGTAATCTAAGATGTGGTAATAGTTGTTGGGTGCCATTTTTGTATTTATTTCCTACATCTGTTTCCCCCATTTTTACCTTGTGACCTCAAACGTTTGGACTACCTTTCCTTTTTCCCTTCTTTTCTATCTTAAACAGTGTTTTTTTACCTTATTTCATTATCTTCATGTTTCATTGATTATTATGATGTATCATTTCCTTTTTTTGGGCTAATTGGGATGAATGTTGGAATAAGTTCTCTGGTCTTTTGTTGTCCTTCCAGATTTTATTCTTAGCACAAAAATATCTAGAGCATGAGGCGTACAAAAGTAGTTGAAAGTGTGTTGTTACAGTGACCTATCACACTACGATGTTGTTACATACTTGCTATTACAAACTGTTGTTACAGTTGTATTTCTGATTAGATATCGTCAACTTCCGGATGTCGACCTGTCCTCAATTGTTGTTATGCTACAACTGTCATTTTCCATGACAATTGTAGAAGTCATTACATATTTTATTTTAGGATGACAGCTTTTAGGTAGTTTTGATTGTAATCCATATTCTTCCAGTCATAACTTTTATTAAGGAATTGGTTGTAACTATATGTATCTTATTTTGATCAGCATGAGAATCGTAAGATTCTCATGATTGATTTATTCCTTGTTTTTCTGAACATGTAACCATTATATAACTCTCGAACCTTGAGGTCAAGGGGTTAGCGAAGAATAGTATTACTTTTGGCTTTGTAATTTTGGTCACATTAATACAAAGGTATCATACTATTGTTGTTACATGCGTTGTCTAGTTTACTTTCCATTTAGCTTCTACCTCTTCCGTGTCTTGCTAGGGAGGAAGGGCCCTCCTCTTTAGCAGGGACTGTAGTGGTTAAAGTATTTGTACTATATTTCTTATTTGCTTTGCATATTGGTGGAGTGTTGTTGTTGTTGTTCTGGCCATAAGTAAATCTGCTTCAGTTTTGATATTATTATGTTGTTACACGGATGTGATTAGAAATACCAGCTAGTTTAATTGTTGTGTGGCGTGCTAGGTACCGTTTAATTGAGGCATGATTACATTCTTGTAGATTTTTTTTATTCCTGCACGAGTGTTATTTTCTGCAATGATTCCTCTTTATTTTAATTTTGCTTCTGGTTTGATGTATCGGCACAGATAGTGCAACTGTCATTGAGATAAAAGATGTCCCTGGATTGATAATTTATGTGTACCATCTTAGTCATTTAATAGTGATTAATAAATTCCAACATTTTGTCACCATTGTTAGGGATGGCAGTGACGATCCAATCAACCAGAACTGTTTGTTTCATGATAGGGTGTTCCTAGTCAGCCATTTTTAGGCAGTAATACGAGAGGTAAGAACCTTCACATCGCTCTAACATACCTGGGCGGGCTCACCATTGCTACGCTGGGTCAGTTTTGGGTGTTTTTCTTTAGTGTGTCTTTAGCAATACAGTTGTTGGATAGTAAGACGAGAGGTAAGAACCTGTCCATCGCTCTAACATACTTGGGAGGGCCCACCACTGTAGCAACTAAAGCAATTGTAGGAAGGATTGATAAACATAGGTTCCATGTGTGCTAGTAGGACAATAGAGAAATCCAAAACACCCCCCCCCCCCCCACCCCAACTCTAACTAACTACAGGAAATATGGGTCGTAAAAAAGAAAAGAAGAGTGCAGACTTGGGAAGAAATACATTCTTTGGAGATATGATCTCAAAAGTAGAAAATGAATAGTCTACTTCATACTGAGATAATAGGAAGACGGGACCACCAAAACCTGCTACTATAGAAAAGCCTAAGGCATCGGTGCCTTCTGTGTCTGGACCTCATCACCCTTCAAACAGCATATCCACTCCTAATATCAAGACTCCAGATCTGAAACAACAGTGGAAGGCCATTGATCAAAATCTAAAAAATTGAAGGACAAGGGGAGACCAGTGAGGAGCATCAGGGGCCTAAGGAACAACATTTATTTGATCATCATTTGGATGCAGGTAGTGCAGTGAAACAATTGGTCCTGGAACAACCTGATCCTTTATTTATTTTTCAATCCCCTGCATATTATGAGGTCAGTTCATCCCATTAGGAAGGATCAGCCATGGGGGACGAGAATGTTAAGACATATCGTATTGTTACTTTTGAATTCTCGATATTGGCGACACAGGACGAATCTCCTATGAAAAACATTCCTTTATCATCTCTATTGTCCTTTCAAGGGATGGTTGTTGAAGATCCTGATACCTTTATGTTCGAGTTCGATGTGTTGTGTAGGAGTTATGTCTACACTTCAGACGCCCAAAAGCTGAAATTGTTTCCTGCTACTCTGAAAGGAGCAGCATTAATATGGTTCATGAGATTGGGTATTAGCACGATCCAAACCTGGAATGGCATGAGGGAGGCCTTCCTCTTTAATTATCAGGATTATTGTCAAACCAGGGATTTTAAGAAAGAAATATTCAAAATTACACAGAAGGAAGAGGAGAGCTTAGAAGACTACATGGAACGATTCCATTATAATTTACAAAGGTCTAAGTTTGGTAACTTAGCCCTGAAAATCCTGAAACCTATATTCCTAAGAGGTATAATAGATGATTGTATGGAGCATTTGAATCTGTTGGGAAAATGATACATATCGCAAGAACTGCTTGAAGAAATAATGAAGCTTTGTCTGTGGAGTTCAAGAGGATCGGTCAAAGGAAGAAGTTTAGTTCGGGACCCTTTAGTTCAGATACAGAAGTCCACAAGTGGAGGAGTAACTAGAGCAGAGATCAGAAATCTATTTGAGGATTTTAAAACCGACCTCCTCAGTACTCTCTCTGCCCAGATTACCACGGTACAAGTTAAGAAAGCATAAGAAGAAGCTGAAGAAAATTTGGCAATATTTTTTCCTCGATGCAAAAAGAAACATTTATAAAGAGAATGTGGACTGAATAGTGCCAGCTTGTGCAACATCTGTGAGTTGGTGCATTCCATTGTTCAAAGCCCAGAACTACCGAGACTAAAAGCAGTCCTTAAGGAATCAAGCTAGGATTTCCAGTCTTCCTACTTCACTGGATCAAAGAGACCATGGTAGCCGTGACCTACGGGTATGCCTCCATATTTTTCCTCTTTTGATCCTTGGAATAATGTCTATAATGGTCAGCAATTTCCATGTCCATATCCTACTCCTTCCTTAAGACAATTCCCTTCACCATGGAACCAATGGCCTTCCCCTCCACCAATGCAATATCCTCCATCCTTGGAGTCAAAATTGGAGAGGTAATAGCCAAGGTCCAGTGCCCTTTGCACTACCAATGCAGCAGCAGTTACAACTGCCTCTTCTTCAAAATCTGACATCTCTTGTCTGACCCCAATTCTTGTGCAACCTAATCCCAATCCAAATAATAAGGCATCTCAGAGCATAGATGCACCGGTTACTTTCCAGAAATATCTTATCACTCCTATTGGGCTTAATGAGGTTCAGATTCGATTAGGAAAAATAATTAGACCAGAACATACTCCCATCATTACAGAGGAAGAATGTGAGTCGCCTAGAAAGGATATAGTCGATTCTGAAACAATTGTTACACCTATAACAGCTGATACAACACTTGTTGTTACATCTGTAGCAGCTAGCTCGGGAAAGCCTGTTGTTTCTACATCAGCCAACCCGAGCAGGGCTAGTGCAACTGTGACAGCTGACTCAGCTGTTAGGGTTCAGGATCCTCCATACCCTTAACAATTAATTGAAACCGGGCCAACCTCAAAAACTGAATATGAGTTCCTCAAGGAATTAGAGAATTTGTATGTGTGGATTCCACTGTTAAAAGCTCTTAAGGAAGTACCTATCTCTGCCAAAATAGTGAGAGATATGTGTGTCAAA
The DNA here is from genome assembly GCA_034641835.2 of Pinus albicaulis. Classification (NCBI taxonomy): domain Eukaryota; kingdom Viridiplantae; phylum Streptophyta; class Pinopsida; order Pinales; family Pinaceae; genus Pinus; species Pinus albicaulis. The sequence goes on along the minus strand of CM076575.1, from coordinate 462,914,958 downwards.
AATCCTAGAAGGAAATCGAAATACCTTGCTACTATCCATGTTATGGGGAAACTGTTTGAACTAATGATTGATTAGCCTTTGTTGACTACATATAATAACCCGGGGAATCCTATAGTAACTATCCATATTGATGACAAGCCCATAACTAACACTCTGATTGATTTAGGGGTAGCCATTAATGTAATAACCAAATATATTTTTATCTCCCTAGGACTTCATGGACTCAAACCTACACCTACAGTGCTTGAATTAGCAGATAGATTCCGTGTCAAGCCTAAAGGAATGATAGAAGATGTGGTGATCATTGTATCTTCTTGGAATTATCTGGTTGATTTTCTCATTTTACAAACGAAATTCAACTTGGGGGGTCATCCTTTAATCTTGGGGAGACCATGGCTAGCCACTGTAGACACATATATCGGATGTAGATCCCGGTCTATGGTGATCTCAGATGGGCAGGCCACTAAGAACCTGAACCTTTACCCCCCAGCGAAATCGCATATGGATTTTAATAGTCCCTAGTGGGACGAATTTGAACCTGAATCTGATTTTTCCCTACCTCTCCTCACACTTGGAAAATCACAAAACTTTAAGGATGAAACAGAGGATGACATTTTTAATGGTTTCACTAGAAATTCACTCTATGTTGCCTCTATTAGAGAGCCAGGGGAAGAAGATGAGGTATATGACATAAATATTGAACATTTGAAAACTACTCCGCATATTGACAGTAGTCTTGTCGAAATTGAGCCAGGGAAATATTTGAACATTAATCCTAACTTGACTGTTGAACAGAACAGATTGCTGATACAGCTGTTACAGAAATATAAAAAGGAATTTGCATGGGACTATACTGGTATGAAAGGAATCCATCCTGGCCTATGCACTCATCGCATCTACCTTAAAGAGGGTTGTAAACCAGTTACACAACCACAACTCCGAATGAATCATGCACTTAAGGATATAGTGAAAGAGGAATTATGAAAACTCCTTAATGCTAATTTCATCTACCCCATTTCTGACATTCAGTGGGTATCTTCGCTTTTCATTATTTTGAAAAAGAATGGAAAGTGGAGAGTATGTGTAGATTATAGATAACTTAACAAGGCCACCCAAAAGGACCATTTCCCTTTACCATTCATTGACCAGGTCCTAGATACTTTCTCCGGGAAAAGAAAAAAAAATCATTCATGGACGGGTTCAGTGGCTATAATCAAATACAGATTGCCCTGGAAGACTAAGACAAGACAACCTTTACCTACCTATGGGATACCTTTGCATACAGAGTCCTTCCTTTTGGCCTCTGCAATGCACCAACAAATTTTCAAAGGGAAATATTGGGTATCTTTTCGGATCTCCTGAATGACTGTCTCGAAATCTTCATGGATGACTTTACACCCTACGAGGATGCCTTTGAAACAACATTAGTTAATTTGGGAAAGGTACTAGAACATTGTGAACAAACTAATTTTGCTTTGAGCACGTAGAAGTGCCACATGATGATGATCGTGGGGATTGTGTTGGGACATTTCATTTCAGCAGATGAAAGCAAGGTAAACCCTGCAAAAATTGAGGTAATCTCAAGAATCCCAACTCCCATAACTCAAAAATAGGTACGTAGCTTTATGGGAAATGTAGGGTACTATAGGAGACTTATAGAAAACTTTTCAAAGATTGCATATCCTTTGTTTTATTTTCTCGTGAAAGATGTGGAATTTGTGTGCACAGGGAAGTGTGAGCAAGCCTTTTTGAAGTTAAAGAACTGTGTCACAGCAGCACCTATTTTGCAAGGACCAAACTGGAGAATGCGATTCCATATCGCTACAAATGCATCTGACATAGTTGTGGGTGTTATTTTGGGGTAGCTGGAGGAAAAGAAACCTTATGCCATTTATTACATCAGCAAGAATTTAACTCCATTTGAGCTCAACTACACAATGACCGAGAAGGAACTCCTAGCAGTAATACATGCTATCAACAAACTTCGGCACTACATCACCAGGTATCAAGTATTTGTACACATTGACCACATTGCAATTCGATTTCTAATGAATAAACCTGTTACCAATGGTAGAGTTACATGATGGTTATTTTTGTTACAGAAATTTGATATCACTATTTTAGATAAACCTGGAAAAGATAATGTGGTTGTTGATTTTCTTTCTAGGTTAACTATAAGTGATAATTGCACTCATACTGAGGATTATTTTCCAGATGAATATATTTTTTCTATATCTATTCACTCACCATGGTATGCTGATATAGCCAACTATCTTGTTGTAGGAAAATTCCCACACCATTTATCTTCCAGAGAAAAGAGGAAGATCATACAGTAGTGTTACACAGCAATTTGTCACCGTCCCTGCAATTCCCCATCTCGCACAATTGGAGGGCCCATTCTCTGACCTGTGAGCAGTGACATAACTTGAAAACACTTTCATGGCATTCCCCTGAACATGTACTCTCATTGCCCTGAAGACAACTCCTTGTGAAAAACCCTAAAAACACCCCTTTTTTCATTGGCGCGGGTAGCCAGTTCATTACCCGCGCCAATGGGGGAAATCCTTCAAAGAGGGCGCGCCAATTGGCGCTCTGTCCCAGAGTCGCACTCGCGCCAGCCATTTTAAGGAGTGTTTTTAAAAATAAATGGCGGAAGTTTCGTCCTAACTGATCCAGGAATTGGTATCTAATTTGAGTTGGGAGGTTTGGCTCCGGATCTCCATGTAGAGGAAGTGGTTTGCCACCTCTCATGGAAGCTTCCTTGAGGATAGGGCCAATCCCATGATTATAGGGATCCCAACTCCCCTTCCTCCATCTATAAAAGCATGCTCATCTCATTTGCAAGCTAGTCTCCAAGTTCCCAAGAGCCTAATGCTGCAAGAGCTTTGATCCATTCCCTTAAGGCCAAATCCAAGCAAGGAGATCATTGTCGAGACATCCGAAGAGAGAGGTTTGTCCCATCCCTGACAGGCTTTATCGAGACACATTCTGCTGACGACCCTCCGAAGGAGAATTCAGCGTCAGAGCTATGGTTGTATTCTTCTTTTGATTAATTAATGATAAGCGACTAGTGGTTATGGTTCCACTCTTGTTCTTGATGATGATCATGAGTTATGTCTTCTCTAACTGACATATAGTTGTATGTACTGGATTTTACGCTTGTGTTTGTTTTTTTTCTTGCGTGTGCAGGTGTCCGACCATGGAGATCGTGAGGATTGTGATCTGCCAGAGCTGAGGAACGGAAGCGCTACTTTCTCTACAAGCGATAGCGTTGGATTCCAGGTAAGCCTTCATCGCTAGTTGGTTTATTTGCAATTAGGAACCTACCCTATAGCATGAACGATTTTTGCTAGACCCGGTCTGGGCTAGTAGGGATCACCTCTGTCTGCAGAGGGGATTTACGTCCACAACAAATTGGCGACTCCGCTGGGGATCATTGGCTTGTTGTTGTTCTACTTTGTAAGCTACAGACTAAGCCTGAAGTTAGCCAGATAGCCTTCAAAACGCTTTTTCTCTGCATTAGCGAAGTAGATCAACGCTGCTTCAGTCAATCTCCGGTTTAGTTTATGAACTGAACACTTGGAGTGTTGTCTTGTCTTTTCAGTTGATTCTTGACCTTGCTTGCTTGGTCAGCTCTTTGGGTTTGTTTTTCTATTTGTTTGGCTTTTGTTTGGCCTTGTCATCACTGGTCTGTGCCTGGACTGCTCTTTTTTATTTTTCCCATAGTTAACTCGACTGGCGCGCTTTTCAGCTTGACAGTCGCGCCCATTGGCGCAGGTTTCTTGTGTATCACCCGTGCCAATTCCATTCTAGCGCTAATTTCATCCTCACAGTCGCGCCAATCCTATGAGGTATTAGGGTTTTCTGTGTTTTGAGCCTTCTGAGACCGATCTGTGACTTTGGCATTGTTTTTTTCGCTTGTTTGAGTGTTCTGGAGCCTTGTTTGACTGGTTGTGACCTTCGTCCTTTGGTTGTTTTCTCGTTTCCATCGATTTCACTTTCTAGCCCTATGGCATCTAGGTCCTCTTGTGTGTCGAGCCTCCCTTGGGAGTTTTGGGTTTCTATCAGTTCATTCGACCTTGTGACTGCTTCTTTACATTCGTTTAGCGATTGATTATCACTTTATTGCGTTATTTGAGTGTTTTTTCTCTTCTTCATTCAAATTTCGCTTTGCCTCGTTTGGGCCTAGATTACATGGTCCATTTGAATCTTTGGGACTCTTTTGGTTTTGAGGGACTGTTTTGTCAATTTGAGGTCTGATTGCATGTTTGTCATTGAGTGATTTGCTCATTTTTGCTCTATTACTATCGCATCTCAAATTGCTCTTCATTAGTTTTCATTTTGTTTAGTGCTTATTGCTATTAAACATTGAAAATATTAAAAAATCTATTTGCTTTTGATTAGTTAGTGCAAATTAAAATCTTTTCGGTGTTATTAGTGATTAGTGACTTTGAGAGAAAAGTTTTTGGTTTACATTAGCTGCATTAGAGGCTTTGTTGGTTGTTTTTTGATCATTATGTTTGTGTGAAAATCTCTCCACTCTCTCATAGTTAGCTTTCATCGAATGAGATGATATACTATGGCATATAGTGTGCATTTAAAAGATTTTGTGACATCACACTCGCTAGGGCCTGAAAACTGAAACGTAATTGAAGATAAACATTAAAATTTACTCAATTTACACTAAGGCAGCATTGAAATCTAACGAATCACATTTAGAGGTCTAGGCTAGAGACGTGTTCCAGCGTCTTTAAACCTAGTAGTTTTCGTTCGCCTCTTGGCTTTAGACAGCACTAGTACGAACTTGTGCTCCCCGTACCGTCGAGTATATAAAGGGAGACCCTACTAGGTTTCTATCCTTTATCCATAGGAAGCCGAGTCTGCCGCCCTATATCCGTGATACACTGGACACAGCATTCGGGGAGATTTCCTGCACGTACGTTAAGTCCTTGGTTGATTTCTCTTTCATTTTTGAAACCAAGGTGTATATTGCAGTTCACGGTTATTTGGTACACCCTTTGCCTAGTATTCCTGAGTAGTCATTTGATCTTTTCTGACTCTTTAAATTTGAAATGATCACCAAGCGCTTGTCCTTTCACGCTTGCTACAAAACTAAAAGAGATAGAGTCACCTTTCATCTGTTTCTCGACTCTTAAAACATGAAACGGTGAAGTTTCTGAGTTTCAATGTGGTAAAATTAATCACCCGCGATCACACGCCTTGTTAGATTTTGCTTGTTGGTCGTTTGATTGTGTGTCTTGACTCTTTTTCAGCCTGTGTGTGTTGTGCTTGATCTTTTTTCATTGTTGTCACAGTGGCGGAACCTTCCGTTTCGTCTACTGGTAGTCCATATACGGACGATTCATCAGAGGCTTCTCAATCCTCTGCTGAACCCCAGCAGCCCATCGTTTCCGAGTTTCCTGACGGGGGACCAGTTCTGTCTGAGCAACCCTTTAGAGGACCAGTGAGTTCAATTGGCCCTTTTCCGACCCTTGGTTTGGATTGGGAGTGGGGGAAGATTTCCCTCCTCTTACATCGAGTTCGCCTTTTATAGCTGTTGTTGTTCCTCCTAGTCCTCGCCGTCTATTACGAGATCTAGCGGCAGGCTCAAGCATGAGTGAATCTAGCGAGGAAATCCCCACATCCGGTGAATATTACCAGTTATTTCCTCGGAGATTATTTCCAGGAGACAACCCTGAACCATCTGTTATGTCATCACCTGGTCCCTCATTACCTGCCGGGTATAGATCTTTGGGTCAGATCATCGCCGTCGCTGCCTCTATGGGGGTATCAGCTCCTTCTACGAGGCTGGTTTTTCCTTCATTGGGGATGTCTCCATGGACGCCCGTTACATCATCCCCTCAGGTTACTTTTGTACCCTCCATGCCCACCATTTGTGTGGCCGCATCTGCACCCACCGTTACTACCCAGTCCGTAAGGACCACATCCCTTCCTGAAGATATATACATAGCATATGCTATGCCGGAGAACATCTCTCTGGAGGAGTATCAATTGTCTCTGCAACAGTCGAACCCCGAGGTCGGACAGTCCTCTCAAGATCCCAACCGCTCGTACTTTTCGCATTATGCACAAGATGGTACACCCGTGTACGTCTTTCCATATCAGTACGATGAGCATGGAAACCCTTTACGTTTACCTGCTCCTAAGGCTCAACTTCATGCTCAGGGTTTACCGTATAACCAGGCTGGACAACCCTACAACCCGCAAGGACAACCTTTTCAAGGCCAACCTTCGGGCCAGTCTGGCTATCTTTATGATCCGCAGGGATAGTCCATACAGGGCTACCCTCCGAGCCAGCAAGGGCCATTATACGGTCCGCAAGGACAGTATTACAACCCTTCCGGTCAACTCGTGCAGCCTCTCCCTGGAGTCCCAACTAGGCAACCTCAAGGACTCACAGGTCAACCGGGGTACCAACCCGGGCCGGTATACGGTCCTGGGGGGCAAGTCCAACCCTCTCAACCTTTGCAACCACAGTATCCTCTTGGTCCCAACGTTGCACATCAGCCAGGACCATCTTATGGTCCCGTTGCAGGTCAAACCGGTTATCAGCAACCACCTGGCTCCATTCCGCTACCAGGCCAACCAGCCCATCTGACAAAACCTGGTATCTTGCCACCAGGCCAACTGGCCAATCCGGCACAAACTAGTGTCCCTCCACCAGGCCAACCAGCCCATCCGGCACAACCTGGTGCTTCTCAACAGCCAGGTCAACATGCACAACCAGCTCAACCTGTTTATTCGGGTCAACCTGTTCAACCAGGGCAGCCTGCTCAGCCAGGTCAGCCTGTTCAGCCAGGCCAGCCTGCACATCCTGTCTACCCTGCCCAACAGCCGACTTATTCAATGCCACAGCCAAATCAACCGTTGCGCCCTAATTATCAGGCTCAGCAGGGTCCCACCTATCAGCAGCCCACACGACCTTAGGGCGGCTACTATTCTCATGGTCAATATTGACCAAATTATAGTCGGCCCCAAGGTTCTAACTATTACTCTCAACAACCTGGCTACACCTATACTCAGCAGCCAAATCCAAATGTTGCTTACACAGGGCCGACTTACAATCAGGGACCATACTCTAGTTAACAAGCTTCGTACGCTGGTTACCAGCAACCGAATCAGGCTGGATATACGACCTATACCCCCTACAGTTAGAATCCTACGGGACAGAAACCGTGGGGGCAAGGTTATTCTCAACTAGCGTGGAGTACAGGTACTGGTCCTTATCCAGGGCCAGGTATGTCGTCCAATCCACCATTGCCATTTCTGGCTACCTTGGAATTATCGGATGTTTTGAAATTAACGAATGATCCAATTCTGCATAATCCTTATTGGCCTCCGGTTCCTACCAAGGTGCCTGGTGATTGCCCCAAGTTTGAGGGTAAAGCTGGAGAGGACCCCCAAGCTCATGTGATGACTTACCATCTTTGGTGTTCGTCCAACTCTTGAGTGGATGATTCAATCCGTCTACGCCTCTTCCAACGCACTTTGACTGCCGCTGCTGTTAAGTGGTATATTGAATTATCCCGTGGCATCTTTCAAGATTTCAATACGTTAGCCATGGCTTTTCTGACTCATTTTCAGTTACCGGTTTGCTACGAAGCCGGGACACACCTCCTGACTTCTTTGAAGCAGGACAAAGCCACCCACATTTCTGATCACATTCATGAGTGGCGACATCGTCGTAGACTGATCAAGTTTCATATACCTGATCAGATACTAACTCATTGGTTCACCACCTCCTTCGTTAACAAAATCGCTCAAGATATTGCTATGGGAGCGTGTGTGACTGAAGAACAAACCATAGCGCGTGCCCAATATCTGGATCTGGTATACTCTCAGTCTGGCATGCTGTATGATATATTTCCTGATGCTCCATGGTTTGGAACCTCTAAAGCTCCACCTACCCCGGCGGTGGATGGTGTTATTGGTTCTGTGTCTCAGAATTCGAAGAAATCTTCCAATGGGAAGCAGAAGTCCAACTCAGCCAATAATTCTGCTTCTCCCGCTCCTCCTGATTCTAGAAAAACTTCGGAGGTTAATGCCGTTCAAGCCAATCCTACGGAGAAAGCCTCCAAAGGCAAAAAGAAGGGCAAAGGTAAATCCAAATCCGACGCCCCGAAGCCAAAGTCCAAACCTCGTACCGAAGACGGTTCCCAACGCAAACCGAAGTACCCCTGCCTCATTTGTGAAGGAGATCATTATACAAAATATTGTCCACGACAATCTAAAGTTAGTCAACTTCTAAAAGGCTCCAAAGGGACTCCGGCATTTCTTAAAGAACCGTTCCCGTCTCAACAGACCCAGATGGTTGAACAGCCTTCACCATCTGCACCATTTGGGTCTCAGGTCTTTATCATGAATGGTGTTTCACCTATCTCTATTGCTACACGTTCGAAGGACTACAACGAATCGCGTCAGGCACCTGGGAAGGCAGTTGTGGATGGTCCACCTCCCCCACCTGTCTCCAGTTCGTTGGAGATTGAGAAGCCTACTGTCGAACCTGTTGTGAGGCCACCTTCTAAAGGTGTTCTAAGAAGATCTTCCTACAATCCTAATGCCCGTGCCACTCAGCACTACAGTATCGTTGAGGATCTGGCACAGGCGCCTTCTGCCATGTCTGCATTAGAAGTTCTTCAAAGTTGTCCGTCACAACGGAAATCTTTGTTATCTGCAATCGGTGGGATTGATCCCACTAATTCTAATCTTCTCACCTTCGACTTAGAGAACTTTACCCCCCGACTTCCACATCAGATCTCTCTTGTTATTCAAGTCGGGATCAACGGTCTTAACATCCATAGGGCCGTTGTGAATGAAGGTGCTTCTACCTGTGTCATGTCATCCGCTTACTGGAAGGCCATTGGCTCTTCGGCCCTTTCATCATCTCCTAATGCCGTAGAGGCATTTTATGGTCGGGAATCGAAACCCCTGGGTGTTCTCGAGAGTTTAGCGATTACTTTACAGGGGAAGACAGTCAACGTAGAAGTAGAAGTAGTTAACACCAAGCTTAACTACAATATACTTCTTGGCCACAATTGGACTCACGCCATGTTATGCGTGTCGTCCACCCTCTTTCGACTTATTAAGTTCCCTCACGAGGGCAAAATCGTTACGGTGGATCAGTTGTCTTTCTTCACCTCCACCTCTGAGAACAACGTTCCGTAAGTGGATCAGATCCCAAATCCCCCTAACAGTGTAGGACCCGGTCTTTTTAAGGACTCCGTCCTCATGGGTATTTTTCCCGCACCACCACCGCACACCGCTCAAGTTAATATGATCTCTAGGTCTGACGACCCATGGCTCATCCCTACGCCTGAGCAAGTGGCTGAGTTTGGAGAATCGATGCCCTTAACTCTGGTAGAGATTAACTACTATGAAATCGTCGCCGCATCTGATCCTCCCCCTCCTCAGCATGCTCCTTTGAGCATGGCTTTAGACATCTATTCTCAATCCCCCTGGCTCGGTGAGGCCGACTCGCCTTATCCTCTTAAAGAGATTTTCCCTTCTGATGAAGCCATTGTTGAAACAATGTCTCTTGAGGAGCTGCCTTGGAGCGATGGACATCATCGTTCCTCATTCATGCCTAGCTTGGGGGAAATGTCAGATTGTATAGAGTGTTTTGCATCTCAGGTTCCCACTACATCTCTCCAGACGCCCATATCGACACATGAGGTGCTTTCAGAGGGAAACCTGAGCAACATCACTCAAACCATTCCAATCGACATCTCCGTTAAACCGGGGATAGTTGAGAATATACACATGGGAGTAACTTGTTCTGCTGATGAGATACGAGTTTATACTGATCTTTTTCGAGAATTCAGAGACGTGTTCGCCTGGTCCTATGAGGAAATGCCCGGGATTGATCCCAGCATAGTAGTGCACGATATTCCTACCTATCCTGGTGCGAAACCCGTGCACCAACGCCTGCGCCCAGTGCATCCTCGCAAAGCCGCTGCCATTAAAGCAGAAGTTGAAAAACTTCTGAACGCGGGCTTCATCTACCCAATTCCCCTCACAGAATGGGTCTCCAACATTGTCCCTGTAGATAAGAAACAGGGTACTATCAGAGTTTTTGTTGATTACCGAGATATTAATCGGGCCTGTCCAAAGGACAATTACCCCACTCCTTTCATAGATCAAATCATTGACGAATGTGCCAGGAGTGAGATTTATTCCCGATGGATGGTTTTTCCGGGTACAATCAGATAAACATTCTACCTGCTGATCAACACAATACTGCATTCATCTGTCCGTGGGGTACTTTCGCTTATAAAAAGCTCTCATTCGGCTTGAAGAACGCTGGAGCCACTTTCCAGCGTGCTATGTCTTATGCGTTCCATGACATACACCATATCGTTTAGACTTATCTAGACGATTTTCCAGCTCATTCAGCTCGGCGAGAGGACCACCCAGAACACCTCCGCCAGATTTTCCTTCGCTGTCGACACTACAATATCCGACTCAATCTTCATAAGTGTGTATTTTGCGTGGATTCTGGCCGTCTTTTGGGGTTCATAGTCTCCAAGGAAGGAATTCGCCTCAATCCCCTAAAGGTCGAGGCCATTGTCAATCTCCCATCACCCTCTTCGTTATATCAATTGCAGAGTCTGCAAGGAAAAGCCAACTTCCTACGACACTTTATACCGAACTACGCGGAAGTGGCCAAAGGATTCATGCGTCTTTTAAAGCAGAACGTTCCCTTTCATTGGGACGACATTGCTCAGCAATCCTTTGAGAATCTGAAGACATTACTGGTTAATTCTCCGTTGCTTCGGCCTCCAAACTATCACTGTGATTTCACTCTATACTTGGCTGCCACATTTAGCACCATAGCTATGGTTCTGGTACAGGATGACGACGATGTCAACGAACACGTTGTTTACTATCTATCGCGAAATCTTCTCGACACTGAAACGCGTTACGCTCACGTCGAGAAGCTAGCTTTAGCAGCTGTACAAGCTGTGCAACGTTTCCGCCACTACATCCTGCTGCGTACTATAACCGTGGTTTCGGATTGCAACCCCATGACATATATTCTTTCTCAACAATTACTGGGGGGCAAATACTCCAAATGGATCGTTATCCTTCAGGAGTTCGACCTAGAGTTCACTACTGCTAAGTCGACCAAATCACTGGTTTTCGCAGATCTTATTTGCTCCCTCCCGACAGACTCCCCACCATCTCATTCTGAAGAACATATACCAGACGAAACCATCTTCCTTATCAGCACCCATGACCCATGGTATGGCGATATTATTGTGTATCTTCAAACGTCATCCTTTCGCTCTGAGTTGACCAAAGATGCCCGACGTCGAATTCGGCATTAGTCTCAACCCTACCGCATTGTAGGAGATACATTATACCGGGTTGGAGTAGATTCGGTGCTCCGTCGGTGTCTGACTTCGGAAGAGGCCGAACGAGTCTTAAATGACTGTCACAGTGGCGCCTGTGGCGGTCACATGTCTGGATATGCCACCGCCAAGAATATTCTGCGTGCGGGTTACTTCTGGCCGTCAATCTTCAAAGACTGTATTGTTGCAGTCCGCAAATGTCACGCGTGCCAGGTTTTTCAGCGCAAGATGCACGCGCCACTCCTCCCTCTGCATCCTGTCATTACCGTCGGCCCTTTCGTAAAATGGGGCATTGATTTTATGACGTGTAACCCTCATTCGGCTGGGGGGCATGCATATATAATCGTCGCTGTCGACTACTTTACTAAGTGGGCCGAAGCGATGCCTACACTAGCCGCCGATGGTAAGACAGCTGCCCAATTTATCTTCAACCATATCATTGCACATTTCGGGGTCCCTCAGGCCATTGTTACCGATCACGGTACTCACTTTCGAGATTACATGATGGCCGAGCTGACATCAAGATTGGGCTTACGACACGATAGCTCAACGCCATATTACCCACAGGAAAATGGCCAGGTTAAGGCTGTGAACAAGGTTTTGGTCACAATGCTTCAACAAACAGTTGGAATTCATAAGTCCAATTGGCACCTCCAATTATTCTCAGCTCTATGGGCATACCGGACGTCAGCAAAGAGTGCGACCGGATTCACACCATTCCAATTGGTGTATGGTCTGGAAGCGACTCTTCCGGTTGAGTGCGAAATTCCTTCCTTAAAGATAGCCGTGGAAATTTTTCCCGATACTTCTCCTGAAGAAGAGCGTCTCTTGTATTTGGAACGGTTGGATGAAACCCACCGCTTGGCTGCTTTAGTTCTTGAAGCACAGAAAAAGTGGGTCAAAGCACACTTTGATCAATCAGTCTCTCCACGTTCCTTTGTCGAAGGGGACCTTGTCCTCCTATACGACCAAGCGCACGATTATGAAGGATTTCCGCTCGCGCAGCCTAGAAATGGGTTGTACCTTAAGAAATATTATGCTTGAATTTATTTTTGGTGTGGTGTGTGTACATAGGTGTGTATATTCATTTGTGTGCATGTGTGGTGTGGTGTGTGATGTAAGCGTATTTCTACTAATCGGGTCTTCCTGATTGTGCAGATGTCCATTACTCTATTTGTGGTTTTCGCGGATGGTGCCTCCCGCAGTACCAGGAATCTGTCTTCCACAACCTGGGTAATCTATGATCCTGCTGGTGAGTTGGTTAACCTGCAAGGTGTGTGTCTGGGTCCTGCTACAAATAATATCACGGAATATAGTGTTGTATTGGAATTATTAACCGAGGCTGTGGACCTCGTCATTCGTGAATTACTTGTGTATCTAGACAAACAACTTGTAGTATTACAACTTAACGGGCATTATTCAGTAAGAAATCCATCCATTTTACGTCTGTATTTGCGTATTCGTCTGCTGGAAAGAAATTTTGACTATATTACATATCAGCACATACCCAGACATATGAATACATTAACATATGCAGTAGCTAATTTGGTTCTAGATATACATTTGCGCAATTTATAAAACATCATCACATGTGAGAAGATCCATCCAGAAATAGGTATGCATATATATATATATGTGTGTGTGTGTGTGTGTGTGTGTGTGTGTGTGTGTGTGTGTGTGTGTGTGTGTGTGTGTGTGTGTGTCTGTGTCAAAAATTTTACATAGTGTGCATCACATAAAATCAAAAAATATACATGTTCGTCTTAATACATCTGGAGACGACATGTCTCTCAAAAAATATGCATGTAAGAAGCCCTAGGTGTCTAATCCGCATGGTGCTCGTGGTAACATGCTACCACGCACACTAAGCGTCTCAGTAGTCGGTGGAGGCGACTGGGCACCCCCACGGTGTGTCACTGGTATGCTAGCGGGACATCTGCTAGCCGTGCATAGTCCGAGATCCCCCGAGCAATGCCCTCCAGGTTCTGAATCAGTTCACCTCCCTCGCCACCCTCAGCCTGACGGGCATGATCAGCATGGGTTCTCCGCGCAATGGGCGACATGCCCGCGGGTCTCTCTGGGCCGACATCTGCATACACATAACAATTGTTATTAAGACGGACATGTATTACCAAAAAAAATCATAAAACATAAAAATCAAAAAGAAAGGTCATACCCAACTCTTCGTCCCATTCATCCCCTCCGAGAGCGGAAGATCTGGGTCTCTGGTGAAATCGGTCCCAGCATAAGGCCAATCCTCTACCACGATCAGCTGTCGCCGTAACCATCCAAAACACTCCGGCCTCCAGGACATCTGTTGGCCTCCTCTTGATCTGGGCATAAGTGTTGCCCAGCGAGCCATCCATGGCTCCCTTGGTATCGACTCAGCAACAATGGCCCCTTGGCCCTGAAAGATTGGTAATCGTTCCAGGATGAACGATACCAAAATGGAACCATAGCCAAACTGTTTCAGCTTGGCTTGCTTGCAATTTGTAAGCTACCTCTTGATATTGGTTATCACCGCTGTAGCCTAATCAAATAGTGTAGGATTCATACACTCAGAAGCTAATAGGAGTTGGGCCTTGGTGGCCTCGTGTGGAGCTTTCGATCTCGCAGCTCGTGTGATGGTGTGTAGCACTACTCTCAGTGCTAGATCCTCGATAGTGTGGATATCCACCTTCCCGCTTCCTGATCCGGTCCGTGCCCTTGGGCACACCCTCGCCATTACCTGCTCCATATTTTCACCAGATGGTCTGCTGCCTGTCAAGATGGGCACTGGACCTCTGCGCGACAGTCCAGTTATGAAGTATACATCAGAAACCTCCAGTTCCAGCACTTGGTCCCAAAGTTTGAACACTCCTTCATTTTCGTCCCAAATACTCACCAAGTACTGTAGGAGCTCAGGTTGAGCTCGTAAGCAGGGTGTCAGGAAGAACTTCTTGAGTCCACATTTCTTAAGTGCATTCATACAGGCCTCATTCTCCATGGCCAGTTCATCCTCTTCCCCATGCTCCCTTTCCTTCCATTCGATAACCATTATGTTTGGTTGCCTGCATCAACATGATCAAAAACCCTTGATTAGACCTCTGTTACATGGAAAAATCCATTGGATTGTTCTCTGTTTGGAAATTTAAAACGGAAAAACCGCGTTGCGCCATTGGCGCGACTGTTTTCCTAACAGTCACTCCAGTTGGCGCAACCCCTTTGTATGTAAAAAGCCATTGGCGCGGGTCCGTGCCCGATACCCGCGCCAATGGGCAGAGCCCTAAAATTTTAAAAATCTTCCACGCAAGTCTAATCCATAATGGAAATCTCTATAAAATGGATCGAAATGGAGTTCAGGGAAGCACCTCTTACCTGGAACAAACGAGGATCTGAATGGTAGCCCGGATCGATCGCAGTCGCCGTCAGAAGTTTGCACACCAAATGGACCACTGTTGCTCTCCAATGCGATAAATAGTAAAAGTAATTTTGTTTTTACCATTTGAGACTTATTAATAACTTTTGAAATCTAAATAGGTTTTAAAAGTCATTTTTTATTAATATTTTAATATATTTTGTCGAAAATGGGTTTTACACTTGCCTTTCTGTGCAGCAACAGGTCTTTATGCGGCTTAAACGGTGACACGAGTTGTATTTTATACTTTTTCGGACTCGGTAAATACACGAAAAAGTCATTTTGGAGTCATCTTTCAGCTCTTTTCTGTCTCTCTAAACATGAAAAGATTGCCGAGGCGCTTGTCATTTCGATCTCGTTAAAGTGGCCACAAAACGACATCTACCCAGTATACGTTTACCCCTTTTTCGGGCTGGGATAGATTATTTACGAAAAAGGAATACCCTAGCCTATCGCGACTAGAAGGTTTCCTCAGACATAGTTTTCTACCTTTTCAGATCTGAGGAACTATTTACGAAAAGGGACCATTGGAGTTTACTTTTCCGCTATATTTTCAAACTCTCTAAACATGAAAAGACGCCGAGTTCTTCCTCTGTCAGACTCGTTAAACCCTAATGACATTGGATTCAGTCATAATGACGTTATTCGAGTCGCTCCTTCCTAGGGCTCGTTAAATGTACTAGGATGGATTCGTCCGAAGGACGAACTTATATTACAAGCATATGCTATCCCCTTCAAGCTTTCCATCAAAAAATAATTGGGGTACTCGCCATAAATGGTGGGGAAAATGGAACTAGAATCATTGTCGTGTCAGCAGTATGTCGCTCTTGAACATGGAACTTGTCTGCATTCGTGTCGGGTTGGGGACATCTCATCTCGTTTTCTGCTTGCCTCCATGGGTTTGGGTAATCCTTTTGACATCTCATCTGCTCTTTGCCTCGTCGCCATGACCTTTGATCCATTGATGTCAAATGATGCCAAACTCACTGTCGTGTCGTTTATATGTTCAAGAGAAGTTGACCTCTGCAAGTATCAACCTTCCTCTGATTCTCATCTGATCGTGATTCACAAAAACATTATGTTCCTCTGTCTCGCGTCGATGATGTGGGAAACACTATGGACCACCTTCGATCGAGGTCACTTCCTGTCGACTTCAGCTCATTATCCAGGAAGATGATCTAAAGACTCCCTTCTGGTACCTTGGAGCCTACATGCCTCAATGGCAGGTTCTTCACATTCGACGTGAGGTTTTCATTATTGGCCTCTGATCGAGTGATTCTGCCGGTGTTCGACGTCAGCTCATTGTTCACATGCCGTAGATTGTACCTGTAGTACCTTGAGGACCATTGGCATTAATGGTGATACCTCTCGCGTCTGTTAACAGCTTTCATCATTGGCTGGTAATTAGGCAATGTTCTTGCGTGTTCGACTTCAGCTCACATATTCTCATGCTTGAACTTGTACTTTGTTCGGGTCGAGATGGAGCGCAAGACCCTAGATTCCTGTCTGTTATGATCCAGGCTGCAATTTTGTGGATTATTATGATTAGTTACATGACTCGCTGATTGGATGGCTGCGACCATACCTGAGTCTATTTACCGATCCTCACTGGATGGCTGCGTCCATGCCTCGAATCTGGATTTTTACATACTCTGTTATGGATGGCTGCGCCCGTACTACGTATATATCATGTATTTGAGATATCAGTGGTACTAATCCACGCAGGTTTTTCGACGGTGGTGTTTTCAGTTGGACACGTTCTCATAAAGCATTTCACCCCTCTCTCTCTCTCGGGCCTCATGCTTTAGGGGGCATTTGTTACACAGCAATTTGTCACCATCCCTGCAATTCCCCATCTCGCACAATTGGAGGGCTCATTCTGTGACCTATGAGCAGTGATATAACTTGAAAACACTTTCATGGCATTCCCCTGAACATTTACTCTCATTGCCCTGAAGACAACTCCTTGTGAAAAACCCTAAAAACACCCCTTTTTTCGTTGGTGCGGGTAGCCAGTTCATTACCCGTGCCAATGGGGGAAATCCTTCAAAGAGGGCGCGCCAAATTGCGCTCTGTCCCAGAGTCACACTCGCGCCAGCCATTTTAAGGAGTGTTTTTTAAAAATAAATGGCGGAAGTTTCATCCTAACTGATCCAGAAACTGGTATCTAATTTGAGTTGGGAGGTTTGGCTCCAGATCTCCATGTAGAGGAAGTGGTTTTTCCACCTCTCATGGAAGCTTCCTTGAGGATAGGGCCAATCCCATGATTATAGGGATCCCAACTCCCCTTCCTCCATCTATAAAAGCTTGCTCATCTCATTTGCAAGCTAGTCTCCAAGTTCCCAAGAGCCTATTGCTGCAAGAGCTTTGATCCATTCCCTTAAGGCCAAATCCAAGCAAGGAGATCATTGTCGAGACATCCGAAGAGAGAGGTTTGTCCCATCCCTGACAGGATTTATCGAGACACGTTCTACTGACGACCCTTCGAAGGAGAATTCAACGTCAGAGCTATGGTTGTATTCTTCTTTTGATTAATTAATGATAAGCGACTATTGGTTATGGTTCCACTCTTGTTCTTGATGATGATCATGAGTTGTGTCTTCTCTGACTGACATATAGTTGTATGTACTGGATTTTACGCTTGTGTTTGTTTTATTTCTTGTGTGTGCAGGTGTCCGACCACGGAGATCGTGAGGATTGTGATCTGCCAGAGCTGAGGAATGGGAGCGCTACTTTCTCTACAAGCGACAGCGTTGGATTCCAAGTAAGCCTTCATCGCTAGTTGGTTTATTTGCAATTAGGAAACTGCACTATAGCGTGAACGATTGTTGCTAGACTCGGTCTGGGCCAGTAGGGATCGCCTCTGTCCGCATAGGGGATTTACCTCCACAACAAGTAGAGTGCTACTTGCTCCTGGATAGAGGGCAATCTCTATCACACCAGACCAAACTTTTAGATTCGGCATTGTGTTAGAGAAGATGAGTAATTTGATATCTTGAAATATTTTCATGAGGAACCCTTTGGAGGACACTTCTCAGACAAGAGAACTGGGTATAAAGTACTCTCAATAGGGTACTACTAGCCAACTATATTCCAGGATGCCAAGAATTTTGTAAAGGGTTGTGGTAGTTGCCAAAGGATGGGCTAGCCTCTGAAATCAGATAAGATGTCGTTACAGCCTCAGATGGTGATAGAACCATTTGAGAAATGGGCCCTGGATTTTGTAGGGCCAATTAATCCTTCATCACAACAAAGATCATACATATTGGTCTGCACCGACTCCATCACAACGTGGGTTGAAGCAAAGGCACTAACCAGAGCTACAGAGCCAGCTGTTTTAGACTTCCTGTTCGAAGATATTTTTGTTCGCTTTGGAATGCCCAGGGAGATAGTGACAGATGCGAGTCCTCAATTTACATCTCATTTGATCTAGAAACTGGTTGAGAAGTACGGAATTCATCACAGGATCACTTCACCTTATCACCCATAAGAAAATGGTCAAGTGGAGAGCACCAACAAAGTTATTGAGGGAATTTTAACAAAGACAGTAGCCAACCATCGAAGAAATTGGGCCGAAAATCTTCCAAAGGTACTGTGGGCTTACAGAACAACATGGAGGAATACTACAAGCTTCTCACGATATGAATTGGTGTATGGTAAGAATCCTTTATTCCCCATAGAGTTCGAAATAAAGACATTGAGAATAACATTGCAGGTCAATCTGGATTTAAGCACAGCGCAAAGACAAAGATTGAACCATCTCAATGAGTTGGAAGAGAAACAGTTGGTTGCTATTTAGCAGACAGAGATCATTCATTAGCAAAGAGCTAGATGGAATGACAGGTTCATTATGAAGAAGAAATTTCAAAAAGGAGATTGGGCTCTCTTGTACAATTCAAGATTCAAGGATTTCAAAGGCAAGCTCTACACCATATGGCTAGGTCCTTACGAAGTAGACACAGTCTTTGACAATGGGACTGTACAATTGGTTACCAGTGATAGTGCTAAGACACTGTTACTGGTTAATGGGCATCGTCTGAGGTTATATCATCAACCTGCTTTGAAGGAATCATTTGTTAACATTGTCGCGGACTCTGATCTTTATATTACAGCAGTAGGGGAATGCTCCCCTATGCAGCCTGAAATTTGAAATTCCAATAAGTGTAACAGCTGAAAACCACTCTTGTGGCAGCTGTTACACATGTTTAATATATATATATATATATATATATAGGGGTGCAGTCAGACAATTTGTCACAGTTGAAAACCACTTATGTGGCAGTTGTTACACCTAGTTTTTTTTCCCCTTTTTCAAAACATCATCTTTCCCTCCTGACATACTTTACAAGATGATGTTACTTATTTGTTTCTTTTCTGTATCATTTTTTCCTAATTATCATGTTTTTTGAATAATAACACAGTGGATGTCTTGGTTGTTACACATGTAAAAACTGACAACCACAACAGTGTTTCATATCTCGTCGCTATCTTGACATGCAGCAATAATTACAACAGTCAAGCTGACCACCACGATCACTGGAAGCAGTTACGCTATCACATTAAAATTCCTCCTTCACATCGTCTCAAGTACGTCATTTAAAAAGGTAACATCATCATTTAATAATTTGATGATTAATGGTAAGTTATGAAATTCCCGTGACGGCCGTGGGCGGCCGTCACCATTAAAGTTGGGGGTGGGGGATAAATCTCGTAATCATTCCAAGAATTCCATAGTCTTGAAACCGTCATTAACCCCGCATGCATCAAATTAAATAGCATGAGAACCAATTATGACCAAATCTGGCCGGGAAAGGAATTTGTACTTAAAGCCCATTATTTTCCATAATTATACATTAATGTAGGAATGTACGAAGTACGATTTAGTAATTCGAAAATATTGTCACCTCTCATCACCTCCCTTAGCTGAATTCTTGTATCCTCATCCGAAATTCTTAATCCAGGATAAGCAGAGCAGGGTGTTGAGAGAGAACAAGTAGTGCAGTGATATTACGGTTGGTTGAGATTAAGAAGTGATTTAGAAGTAACAGAAATATGGGAGGAGCAGCAGTAAGACAGGGTCCGGACTCCATGGAAGATTTGAAAAACTGTCCAGAAGCTTATCAGGTACTTAGGGACGCCAGGTGGCTTGAATATTTTTAGAGGTTGGAAGGCTCAGACGAGGCTATTGCAATTGAATTCACTAAGAAGAATGACCACCAGACCCGAGTCAGGGGCTTGCAAATTTAAGTAACAAAAGAAGTGATTTCCCGAGTGACCACATTGCCAGCTGAAGGATGGAGATGGTTCAACGGGAAATTTCATGACCCTTCTTTGAAGGAAGATTTTCTTGAAGGAGAGGAACGGCTGGAAAAGAAGGGAAGAGGGGTTGATAGATTATCACTCCCCCAACCATGGGCAGATGTCGCCCTGGGTCTAATAAAGTACATTACTTGCGAGGGGAGATCCACAATCATCTTCAATTACCATTTCCCTTTACTAAATCATCTTCAGCACCAGCAGAAGATCAACCTCCCATTTTTCCTATTAGGAAACATTAAGCATATGGCTGCAGTGGTTAAGATGACAGCACATCCTGAAGCCTGTGTGACCAACCATGGACTTATCAAATTGATTGTGTTGGATTTCCTAAGCTAGCAAGGAAGGAGCTAGGAAGAATTTAAATGGAAAAGGCCTAGGACAAGTCAGAGAAAACAGGTTGAGACTTCGGAAGGAAGTCATGCAAAATCTGAAGCCCAGACTCAACCCATCAGGGTCAGAATTGGAAAAGAACCCACTAACAAGCCGATTGGATATAGACGGACAAAACAGAGGGTGAGAGTTAGATTTCCAACATAACCATTGCCCACAGCTGAGAAGTAGAAGGATCAGAAGAAGAAGGAAAATAACCCTCCTCGCCAGGTAAGGATGAAACTCATGTTCTGCTTTCAGAAGTTGAAAATTTAAGAAAAGAAAATGAACAGTTGAAACAAAGATTAGCTGAGGGGAAGGAAATTTTAGTATTTGTATGCGCACCATGTTCTCAGGAATTAACAACAGTAGGGTATAGGGTTTTTCGATAAAACATCATCTCAATGGAAAAACAAACGGAACTTCGAGAGGTTATCCCACAAGAACCTGCTAAGGATACTGTTGTTACACAAGAACCAGCAGTTAAAGCAAATCCCCCTATAGTAATCGACCTAGAAGCCGATACATAAGAACCTGTGGAAACCATTGTTGTTACAGAAGAACCAGCAGTGGGCATAGAGGTTAGCCTAGGCGAAAACAAAGGGGCTGATACCCAAGAACCCACTAATCGCGTTGTTGTTACACAAGAACCAGCAGTAGAGGTGGAGCAACCCCATCCAACAGAGGTTGTTACACCCACTATTGATGGAGTTCCGAGAAAATTTTGTTGATTTTTGAATTGCAGAAATGGAAACAGGAGGCAATATCCCTTCGGGAGGGGGTGATCTCACTGAAAGAACATCAGAAGGAGATAAGTTCTTTACAGGAAAAATGGATGAAGGAAGCACTAAAGAAAGGCTGGGAAGAGTGTAAGTGGAAGGAATCCGTAAATAAGCAGAAAGAATAGTAGTTGTTGTTACAGCATCATGTTCAGGATCTGACTGTGGATATGCAAAAACTCCATGAGCTTGCCCTCAATTTGTTGGGATGCAGGAAACCTTCCCCATCCTACCCCATTTTCCTATGGCAACGCTATTACCTGTTTCGGTTAAAATTCGTCATGGAGAACAGGCCCTATATGGGTTCTTCCACTCGTACCTTTTTAGATGTCTTTCGTGCTTCTTATTTTGATGAACAAAGCTTGTTGTGTGAGCTATTTTTGCACAATATCATTTGTGAGCATGTAAGTATGCAAATGGTAGTAAATATATTCTCCTACATGGGGGATTTGCAGTTACGCGCCTTCGTGTCATTTATGAGGAATCGGATTGAGTGGCATTTGTCCACAAAATCTATGGATGCCAATGAAGAAAAGACAACATTATGGATCTGAGAAGAACCAGGACGGGTCGTTGAATTAAGGTGGGAGTTTAGAAATATGCTTAGCACTTATGGGATAAGGGAACCTGCTGCCACCTACATAAGAAGGATCGTGGACTTTTTCCTTAATCAATTTTCACAAATGAAGAGCCGAGCCTCGATTAGGTGTCTGAAGCGTACAAAAGCCAATAGTGTTGAGCTGTTGGAAGGGGACCCGTTTGCATATCAGAAACTTTTAATAGTTGTTACACATGTACCATCATATGCCCAGGTAATAAATATGATTGGCGCTTCTTGGATTTTGTTAAGATTTAAATTACCTTTGATGCGGCTACCTATAGAACAATACCAGGTTCATTATGAACTGAGCAAATATGAAGAAGAATTTTGGACATGGAAGCTGATGTCTACTTACAAGTACAGGTTTCCAGATGAAGACACAGCCGGCACTTATGACTTCACTAACCTGCATAGGAGATATTATCATGGGAGATGAGGATTTTGCATGAGGACATGCAAGTGCTTCACCTGGGGGGAGATGTTGGTGCCATTTTTGTACTTATTTCCTCCATGTGTTTCCCCCATTTTTACCTTGTGACCTCAAACCTTGGGACTACCTTTGTCTTTTTCCCTTCTTTTCTATCTTAAACAATGTTATTTTACCTTATTTCATTATCTTATCGTTTCATTGATTATTATGATGTGTCATTTCCTTTTTTTTGGCTAACTAGGATGAATGTTGGAAGAAGTTATCTGGTCTTTTGTTGTCCTTCCAGATGTTATTCTTAGCACAAAAAGATCTAGAGCATGAGGCGTACAGAAGCAGTTGAAAGTGTGTTATTCCATTGATTTTTTACACTATGATGATGTTACATCATGGTGTTGTTACAGACCCACTATTACAAACTGTTATTACAGTTGTATTGCTGATTGGATATCGTCAACTTCCAAATGTTATCCTGTCCTCAATTGATGTTACGCTACAACTTTCATTTTCCATGACAGCTATAGAAGTCATTACATATTGTATTTTAGGATGACAACTTTTAGGCAGTTCTGATTGCAATCCATATTCTTCCAGTCAGAATTTTTATTAAGGAATTGGTTGTAACTATATGTATCTTATTTTGATCAGCATGAGAATCGTAAGATTCTCATGACTGATCCATTCCTTGTTTTTCTGAACATGTAACCATTATATAACTTTTTACCCTTGAGGTCAAGGGGTTAGCGGAGAATAGTATTACTTTTGGCTCTATAATTTTGGTCACATTAATACAAATATATCACGTTGTTGTTGTTACATGAGTTGTCTGGTTTAATTACCATTTAGTTTCTACATCTTCTTGCGCCCTACTAGGGAGGAAGGGCCCTCCTCTTTAGCAGGGACTATGGTGGTTAAAGTAGTTGTACTATATTTCTTATTTGTTTTTCATATTGGTGGAGTGTTTTTGTTGTTGTTATGGTTGTAAGTAGATCTTCTTCAGTTTTGATATTATTATGTTGTTACACGGATGTGATTTAGAAAGACCAGCGAGTATAATTGTTGTGTGGCGCACTAGGTACCGTTTAATTGAGGCATGATTACATTCATGTAGATTGTTTTTATTCCTGCACGAGTGTTAAGTTTTAGCAATAGATTCAGCAACGATTCCTCTTTATTTTTATTTTTCTTCTAGTTTGATGTATCGGCACAGATAGTGCAACTTTCATTGAGATAAAAAACGTCCCTGGATTGATAATTTATGTGTATCGTCTTATTCATTTAATATTTTTGCATGGTAGGACCATGAAAACATATCTGCATATTGCTTCAACAAATTGACATATTTAGTTCTAGTTTCTTGCGGAAGAAATTTAGAAACTTTAACAAATCTAGGCTCATTTTTTGTACCAATATTACAGTCAACTGTATTTTCTCCATCTGTTCTACGATCAATCTTTAAAAAGACATCATTATAATCGAACAACCTCTTTGGAGGAACCAAGACTTTAGGAATAAAGTTTGCTTTTAGATCAATAATATCTTTTCTAGCTATATAATTTTTAAAGGGCTTGATGTTTTGACCTTCAACTGTGTCTTGCTCATTATCAATCTGAATGTCTAAAAACTCCTCTACACATTCCAAGAATTTACGAATTTCTTTATCATCTTCAAATACTTGCCAATATTTGATATTGTTAGGAATGGAAGGTTTTTTTTTTATCTGGACATCATATGTTGCTTTAACATCAAGAGGAACCTTAAAATTACTAGGAGCTATGGCCAGTGAATCTGCCTTTTCATTTGCTTCCCTGTAAATATGATTTAAATTGAATGCTGAAAATAATGTTCAATTAAATCCCACATTTCATTTCTATAGTTTTTTAATTTTGATTTTTTCACTTGATAGTGATCTCTCACCTGCTGTACCACCAATTATGAATCACCAAAAACAACCAATTGTTCAGCTCCCAAACCTTTTGTTGCTTTCATACCCAAAATAAGGGCCTCATACTCAGCAGTGTTGTTGGTAGTGGCAAATTGCAATTTATATGATAGAGTCACTACTTGATGAGTGGGAGAAATAAGAACTACACCAGCCCCTAATCCCTCTCGTGATGAAGCTCCATCAAAATATAATTTCCAGATTTTCCTTGTTTCCAAATTTTGCTCATTTATGACTAGTAAATTCTACTTTTTCCTGAGTTTAGGCTGAAAATTGTTGTCATCAGCAACAAGGTGTAATATGGATGACCCTAACTCCTTCTCATCTACATATATAGGATGATTTGAGGGTTTTTTTTATCACTTATGATATAATCCATTTGTGTTTCCCTATACAATCTCCTAAATTCTCCTCCAAGTATTGGGATAGTGGCATAGGTCATATCCATTTGAAGTGTGCCTCCCAAATTTTTGGACCAAGATTTGGAAAGAAGCATTCCAAACCTAGAAGGTATGTCCGCAACCACTATGTCCATTACTAGACTTTTCATGGGGAGCTGGGTAAGGGAAATTACCAAATCTTTGATCACTCCTAAACACTTGACCCTTTTAGAGTCGAATGTGTAAATATCATGGTATTGCATAGTGATTTCCAGTCCTAGTTCATCCGTCACTTTCTTAGGCATTAGATTGTGAGAGGCCCCATAATCTAATAGCCAGTTATGCAGTAGCTTGTTATGAATATTGAGTGAAAGATAAAAAGGTGGGGAATTATCATCATTCTGATCTTGAACATGGCTACCCAAGTAGATGGTAGGATGTTCATCCTCTAGATTTACTGAGTTAGGAGAAAGAGTAGATGGTTGTAACAGTCTTTTAAAGGATTCTCTGTAGGCTGGATTTTTCATCAGTTCAAGGAGTGGAACCGGAATCTTGATTTTATTTAGTTCTGACTCAAGACTAAAATTGAGAGGGGCCAAATACTTATTTTCTACATCAGTTTTCCTAATTAGAGGAAATTTAAGCGATGGAGGAGTATCATTAACTTTTTCATTTTGTTTGGCAGCATGTTTTTTAGAATCTTGTTTTTGTTGGGGTTGTTGGAAAACTGCTTTAGACCTCAAATTATAATTTCTTGTCTGATTTTCAGCTTGATTTTTCTCATTTTGGACATAAATACGAGCATCTTCGTCATCTAAAAAGGCATTTACCCTAGACTATTCTTCATACTCTTCCAGAGTCAACAAGTTGATTGTGATGTCTCCCCAACTAAATTTATGTCTTCATCTTCCTATTCTTTTTCTTGTTGATTTTCCTCAGCAAAATGATTCAATGGAGGCTAAACATTCTAAACATCGGGATTTATTCTTGGACATTGTAAAATCTGTTGAGGTTGAAAGGGTCTCCTAAAAGGAGCCTTATTTCTATTTCCTTCATTTTGAATGGGTCTAACAGCAGCCCGATTTTCTATTTCCATTTTACACTTTTTAGAAGCAAGATCTTTAATTAAACTAGACATTTGATCAAGTTTTTCTTTGGCTGTAAAATATTTAGAGGAAGAAGGCGGTTTCTCTTCTTTCATTTTTTTCTTATCCTTTGCTCCCTTCCCTTCTTCTATTTTCAGCTTATTTGAGGCCAAAAGATTGGACTGCACTCCAATAGCAGCCTCCTGCATAGCTACCAATGTTTGTGGCTTCTCATCTCTTAACCACGATGCAAAATTGGAGTCTAAGGCATTGGAAAAGGTTACCATAGTTGTAGTTTCACGAAGTTTGACTTCTACAAGAATTTTTTGATAAAATTTATTGAATATTTTTGTAAAATCTGTTAATGACTCATCAGTCTTCTTCTTTAAAGCTCCAAACTTCGTAACGTAATACAAGTAATCCTTATGGTCACCACATTGTTTTACAAACACCTCCTCTAAATAATCTATTCATGTTATTGAATTTGCTAGTAAATTTCTAAACCACTTACGAGCTTCTCCATCCAAACTCTGAACAAAGAGTCTCGATGAAACATCTTCATGTTCAATGTTTTGGTTATCAACATAACTGTAAAAAGGACCTAAATTATCTTCAGTTGATATTCCTTCTCCCTCCCATGTATATTTTGGAAAATATTTCAGATAATCCCCTTAAGGAAGGGCATGCAAAGGTTGAGGGAGAACAAGTGGTGCATATCTTGCAGCAACAATCTGTTGCATCCTTGTTGAAGGAGGCTGAGCCATGACTTTCTGAGGTACAATCAGTGAAATACTTACTGATACAGATGTTTGAGTGCTTGAAATTTTAGTCTGTGGAGTTTGTATTTGTTCTGGAATAGCAGAAAATTGAAGTTCTTGGGCTGGTTCTTCAGGTTCATGAGATGAGAACAATGGATTATCAAAGAAATAAACACAAGAGGATTTTATTTCAACCTATCTAAGAGAATCGGATCCAGAAGTAGATTCTTGAAGGATTTGGGCAAATATTTCAATTTTGTTCTGTTGGGCTAAAAATTTAGAGAGATTAAAGGTCGAATTTTCAAGAATATTACCTTCTCCTCGATGAAAAGAGGAGGAGCCAATAGATGGGTTTTGGAACAGGTGAGAATACTCCCATTGTGGGTTAAGAGAGGACTGATATTCAGGATGAGTTTGAAGAAAGTTTAAAATTATCTTAATATCTTCTTCAGTTAGAATAGCCCTATTTAAGAAGGGTGCAATCTCTAATACATGTTCTAATTCCCTTTCTGTAAACACAAATGCTTCTGGTTCCTGATTCTTTTCATTGACACTTAAAACCTCTGATTTTTCTTCTTTCTCTAGAGTAACACTTATATCTGATCTACTAAATGATGGGTGAGGGGTACTTTTAGCTAAATCTAAGCTAACATCATCTATTTAATCTTTTATAGAAGTAGTTTCAACTTGAGATATTACAGTAGAATCTATAATTGAGGACTGATCTAAACTTTCTACTGAATCCTTTGAAACTGAAACTTTATTTTATTTAAAATCGATTTTGGTACCTTTTATTTCGGAATATACTTCAAATGCAATTTTCTCACTAGATTTGATGTACCTACAATTGTTTTATGTTTCCCTCTTGCATCCTTTATGAAATTTTCCAGATCATAGATTGTTGTTATAGGAGGTGATCCCTGATTTCTTCTTGTAGTAGGCGGTCTTGGAACCCATCTTCCTCCTTGTGGAGTCGCCAGGTGAACTAATTACAATGAAAAGAGTGCCTAGTTTTTATTCACCATTAAAAACTAGTACTAGAAGTTCATGCAAGAAACTTGGGATAATACTGATTTTAGGATCTTTGTCTCCGAGCAGACGCACCAAAAGATATTAGCATTGGAATCAACACTTGGATTGTATCAAGTGCTTGACCAGACACATCTTAAGCTCAAGGGATTTTCTTATATTTGGATTAGGTTTTGGAAGGTGGTTGCAGTTCTCACACACCGAAAAAAGGATTTTGAACAGATAAATCACTCACACATATGGGTGTACTAGTGTTTGATGTGATAGCAAAGATAAGTTTGTAATCTAATGGTTAGGAGAATATGAAAAGAATAGTGGCTCTATAGGATATAACTCCACTGCTTAGATGAAAGGATAACAAATATTCCAGACCTGTAATGTCTTAATGAAATAAAGCTTTAACAAGGCTCATAAGAATCTCATCGCACATCTAAAAGATTTATGTCACAGGGAATGCTTATGAACAGGCTTACCATACACATCTTATCAAGAAAGCTTGTAAAAAAAGACTGGTAAAAATAGATAACCATGTATTGTTATATCATAATACTGACAAAAACATGAGACATCATATATATATATATATATATATTTATTGTTAGCCAGCTATAAAGTTTGTTATACCAAATGCTGGCTAAAACATTTCTGGAGTCTCCAAGGAACAGATTTTACTGCTAAAAAATGTTGGCTCTTGAAGACTCTCGAATGGCCTTATGCCTGTGTCTTAAAATCTTCACTAATGTACCCATCTTGAAATCCTGCTGATTTCCAAGAAGGAATACTGCTGCAAACACCATTTTTCCCTTTCTCCCCTCTTCCAAAACTAACCCTCATTTGCCCCCCTTTTTTCTCCATAAAACTCCTTTATTTTCATTATTCCTTTTCTCCCTTTCGTAAAAATCCTCTTTTCATAGTTTAAAACTCATTTTTAAACTATATCAGAACCCTCAATTTCTTTTCAAAATCATTAAAAAATCATAAAAACCCACATGTTGGACTTATATGGGTCTTAGCCCCTTCCTGCATAAACCCCCGGTCATATGATCCTCCATGTAACCCGCGGCCCCGCAGACGGGCGCCTAGCCACATAATACATATCCCGCCCCAAAAATATTAAAAAACCTTAGGTTATTGTCAAAACTTTGGGTTTGTAATTATTTTATTTAATTTCTGCCGGTTAAAATATCATTCAACCCCCACCGTCGATCTGATCTGCAGATCGACGGAGCGGATCCCGTCACCCCAGTGGTCCCCGCCATCCACTAACCCATTCCGAAAACCGCGCGGTATTCATCGCACCGCCTTTGGGGCGACGGCGGTTTTTTCCCGATCGCCAGTGATTCCACTCATCGGTTAAGACGCGTCCTGGGCACTGGTCATAAAACCGTCGTCCATCGCGCGTTAACATTCGGACGTGGACACATAGCGATATTCACGTCCACCATCCGATCTGGAGCGAGCCATCCGATGGCTATCGCTCACCGAAGATGTTCGATGTTTAAACGGGCTACGACGCGGCATTTAATCAACCTCCGCCATCGATCTGATCTGTAGATCGGCGGTCCACAGTCCATCGCATTGTTTCCTCCATTTAACTTTCAACCTCCGCTCCCAACCATCGATCTCTGCGCGATCGATGGCTCAGATTCAATCTCCTTTTCCACCCGTTCTACGATCTCTCCTGGTTAATCCTGACCATTGGATGATGCCATCCAATGGCCACACTTCCCCCACACGTCCTCTACAGCAGTCAACCTATATATGCATGGATTTTATAACATTTGTTCGCATTTTGCAGGGTTTAATGGTTTTTTCTCCATTCAGAAGAAAATTCGCAGGCTGAGGGTGACGATCCTCCTGCCTTCGATTCACCAGAGAAAGTCCTTCGCAGGATCTAAATTAACGTTTCATCAGTATTTTCCTTAGGCATTGATGCCGTGAAACCCTGCGCAGCCCTGCACATTAGCAAAGAACACAGCAAGTCAATCACAAATCAAAGAGTATTAGTGCCGAAGATAAAATGCACCAGGACAGGAGATTAAAGACGGATTTGTGGGATTACGGCTAAGATGGGTTTTCCAAAAGCCTAATCCCCGGATTAAAGCACAGTTTAAAGAAAAAATCAAAGTGTTTTATCCGACAGAAAGCTCCACCGCCTTGGCTGGAGCGAATCAATTCTTCTCAGCTACCACAAAGACACCTGTGCCTCAAAGTATTCAAATGCAGGCCGAAGTTATTGAATAAAATCAAATATCTACCTCACAACACAGCTAGATGGTAATTCTGCGAACAAACTTAATGACAAAATATCTACATAGTTACTCTAACATGACACAGAGCCTCAAAGGTCAAATTAAGCTCCCACCGAGCTTAAATCTTTATGTAAATCATTTAATACAGAAGACACCTATTGTAAAGCTTTTTCATTGAGCCCCCCAAAGGCCAAGAAGCCATTAAGTCTGTATTAATTGTAATTAGAGATCTTTTATCAGATCTCACCTCCTCATTCTTCTATATATACTTCTGCAGAAGATGAGTGAGGGGTTGGTTGTTGGTTGTTGTTGATTACAAGTTGTAATATTGAAACTCTTTCAAATAATACATAGTCTGTTGAAGTTGAGGAACAAATTGAAGTCTTGGAATTCTTGGTGATGTTGTTGCATATTTGTCCCTAAGAAGGCTCTATCATTGGATCCATGAGCTTGGCTGTTGGTGAAGTATTCTGAACTGTTTAATGTTTTCCCTTGTTTTCATTTTGTTCCATAATATCTTGCTACAGTAGGTTGAAAGTTTTAGGCTAAGAAATGACTCCTAGAAGCACCTTAGACCTGTTCATCCTTCACTGTTTAAATTTTTTCTTCTGTTGAAGTATTTTAGAGTCTTTAAACTCTCTCTTTAGTCTTCATGCTCGTGTATTTCCTTAATAGTTTGAACAGTTGGTTTCAGCATGATTTATGGTTTTCCCTGCTTGTCTGTTGCCACTTAAAAACTGTTATTGAAGTCTCCCTTTGAAGTTTCTTGTTTACAGTGAATCAAGGAGGTATGTTCCGATCTTTCCCTTTGTCCTTGCTTAACAGTTGCCTTAAAGGTCTTTATAGTTGTAATCATAGATGTATTAGGCATTCCCTCTTCTATGACTGCAATTATCAGTGAATCATTTATGTTTTCTAAATCATTTGAAATAAAATATTTGAGGAAATAGGGTGTTCCCCGAATCTTAGATTTCATTTTAAAATTTGTTTTGAAATCATCATTTGCTTAAAGGTGTGATTTGTAGAATTTTTGGTTAGCCCTGTCTATCAAAAAACTCTTTATTGTTCAAATTATTCTTTCGAATTCCCTTCGTTGAGCATTAAACCTCTCTTTCCAAATCATTAATGTTCATCTCATTCCAAAACTAAAGGATCCTGTGGCCAAGTTAGATTTTCCCTTTGATATCCCATATCCATTGATGAGTATGTTATGACCTCTTTTTTGACTCCATTGCCCAATGACCCAGATGTTTCTTCATTCTGTGTATCTTTCCTAGACCTTTCATGTTCTGCTGTATCAATTCAATTCAACCAAACAAACAAACAAACACCTGCACTTAATAACTAGTCTAAAATCAATACCATAAGCACACAAGATAAACCTTTGCAAAACAAATATTCGAGAGATCCCTCTCTGAGAACAGGAGGACTAGATCCTGGGACTCTAAAGATTGGTTCTGATGTTGCCTTGTCTTTGGATTTGCCAAACTATCAAAACACGGGACACCAACATAATGGCGATCACGGTGGGACCTACTGAGAAGACAGTGGTTTGAAAACCTTTCTTCAAACTTTTTAGGCCTAGTATAACATAAGTAACCTTATTCAAGCACTACCTAACAAATGGTAATCATGATAGGACCTTTTGAATCAGTGACAAACTAAGTACCCCTTAGGATTCTCTTTAAACCTTATCAAACCTTGAAGGATTCAGTTACCAAGCCATAAGAGTGAACTCTGTATGTTTTGACACGCTAGCTAAGTGTTAAGTTAGATTTAGGACACTCTCTTAACCTATAAGACCGAAATAACCCAGAAAAACCCAAAACATTTCAGTTTGGCTTCATAATAAACATGGTGGTGGAACCATCCAATATTTTACCTTCATAAAAGCTAAAAATTTCCACCTGGCGACTCCACTAGCCCCAGTAGGCCTATTACTCATCTAGGTTCCCAAATCTCTTTAGGACTATTTTAACCAGCCTTGAAGAAAGTTTAGAAGCCTAGTCCCATTTTAGACAAAACATCCTGAGAGGTGAAGCTTCCGAAAACAGTCCCTAAAACCCCTCACCTCTCTCATTTTTGAAAAGCAGTCTGGCTTCACATAGGATCAATACTAGATCCCATCCAGACCCAAATCCTCCTTTAATCGTTGACAATCCTGAGAGAATTTTGTGGCAGACTTCTAACTCTCGAAATTCAGCTACTAATAGGAGCCTCTTAAGAACAAAATCTTTCCCTGAAAATCTTGTTGTTTTGGAGGATTCACACTTTGATTTACATCGTACAAAGAACATCTTTAGAACTAGATCTCAAGGTGATTTCAACCAAACTGACCTTGATATTGAAGATCTACAACAAAGCTTCAGTAGAGAAGCCTCACCTTCCACTCCTCCTGATTCCCAACTTCTTTATCACTTTATCCTTTTCCATAACAAGTCTGCTCAAAATCAGTTTGTTGGCCCAAGTATTTCTTCCACTCCAATCCATACTACCACTGTGCAAAACACTCCTGTTTAGCCCACTTTCACTACTGTAAATCCACCTCTTGTAAATCCACTCTTATTTCCAACTATGGCAACATGGTATGCCCCATTAGTGCTACCACAACCTCTGCTTCCCCTACCAAATGATTACCAGTCCAAAATCCCTCACTTCACTAGAAAAGAATCTAAAACAGCTCAACAACATGTAGATAAGATGGAGGATGCATTCAATTACATGGAGATAGAAGAAGAAACTATGAAGATGAGAATCTTCGCCCAAATTTTAGGAGGAGATGTAAGGAAATGGTTTAAAAACTTACCTCCTAACAGCATAAATGATCTCCCTGCCTTGCATCAAACATTCATCAACAAGTGGGAGCTCAAAAGGAACCCCCTCCAAATACTAGTAGAATATAGCAGTCTTAAGAGAAATCTAGGGGAGAGTGTTCATGATTACTCTACTAGGTTCAACAGTGTTTACAATGCTCTCCCGCCTCACATGAAACCTCCTCACGGCATGGCCTTGGTAAGGTATCCTGAAAGCTTTGATGCCGAAATGACTTATGAGTTAAGGGGGAGGGATTACTTAACCTTAGAGGACATGCAGAAAGGAGCCTTGAGTGTAGAAGCAAACATAATCGAGAAAAGAAATAGGTTGAGATTAGAGAAGAGGGTAACCTATAAAGATGATCTACTACCCTCAACCTCAGCTTCTGACACAAAAATTGACAACCTAGTGAAGGTGATGGAGAGGATGCTTGAAAAGATCAACTTAAATGATAGAGTGCCACCAAGAGAACCTAAAAATAACCAAAACATAAATAGAAATCAGAATTATAGAAGAGACAACAATCAAGATAAGAAAAAATAAAGTGACCAAAATATTAGACCTCCCTTTCAACAGAACTATGTAGATAAATATGAGGAAGATAGGGAGTCAGAAAGGTTGGAAGAGTCTCATGTAAACTTGATTGGATCAGACAGTGGGGATGATGTTTTCCTCACTGAGGAAGAGCAATGTTTCTTTTCTGATCAAAGTACAAATACCTATGAAGGTTCTGATGACTATAGATTGGGGTTTGAAAATGCAATCATGGAGGTGCACAAACAATATGATCTTAGAAGCAAGGGAAATATAGATAATTCAAAAGAAAAAAACACTAATACTGCTGTCAAGAAAAACACAGAAACTCGGCTCAAAAAGACAGTAGAAAAGACCAACATTTTGACCAAGAAACCAGACATACACAAAGACAAAGGTGTCCAGCAAGATGTTGAACAGAGTACCCCTAGCACTTCAGCTAGTGGTCCTAATAAATTTGTCCCAATTACCAGTCCAAACAAGGTTCAGCACATCAAAAGTGCTGAAAATAATTCAATTGAAAAGACAGATGTAAATATCAACAAGTCAATTATTCCTTTCAGCCTTGAGGGAGAGATTGCTAAGATAAAAATTACCATTGCCCTAACTGAACTAGTGACACAAGAAGTGTATAAAAACCAAGTTTTGAAAGCTTTGAACCTAGGAAGTGATACCGACACCTTAAACTTGACAGATGACAAACCTGAGTTGTTATTTGGTCCAGAAGTTGAAGGAAAATATCAAGAAGGGACTGTCCCTCCCTTCTATGTCAACTTGAACATACCTGAGAAAATTTTACACAATGCCATGTTAGACTCTGGAGCTTCACATAATCTAATGCCCAAGGTGGTGATGGAAAGCTTAGGCCTGGAAATTACTAAACCATACAAAGATCTATATTCCTTTGACTCAAGCAGGGTCAAGTGTTTGGCTTTAATTAAATATTTGTGTGTAAACTTATCCCAAATCCCTGCTAAGAGTTTATTCATGGACATAGTTGTAGCTGACATTCCCCCTAAGTATGGCATGCTCTTATCAAGATCTTGGGGAGCCAAACTTTAGGGAAGCCTTCAAATGGACATGTCTTATGCCACCATTCCCATTTTTAATCAAAATAGAAGACTATACAGGGAATCTCACATGAAATACATGGTGAGCAATATAGACAAACCAAACAACTCTCCAATATATTCTATTCAATCAAGTTTAGATTCCTTTATCTTATGTAACGAAGGTGAAATTAATCAACAAGAGAAGGAAAAAATGGACCCAATCAGTTCACCAGAATGATCAAATCTTCCCTTGAATCAAATTCAAAACATTGACAATCAACAGCAACAAGAAAATGAAAATAAGGATGGCACACTTTGGACAATAAACTTTGATAGATCTTGTAATATAACGAGCGCAGGATCAGGTGTGTGGATTCAAAATACAAATCAGAGCTTTTCATATAAGTTAGATTTCCCTTACACTAACAATATTGTTGAGTATGAGACACTTCTCCTAGGCTTACAATTGCTTAAACAATTACAAGCCCAGAAGATATCAATCTTGGGAGATTCTGAACTTATCATAAGACAAATCAAAGAAGAATACTCAGCTAGAAATCCAAGGCTTAGGGAATATCGAAACGTTGTCCTTGATTTATTGAAAACCTTTGAAAAGTATGAACTTATTTTCATTCCCAGAGCACTAAATCATCTAGCAAATGAACTTGCTTTCAATGCCAGCAATTGCCAAATACCTAAAATAAATCAAAAACTCAGTGTAAAGGTAAAACACAGGCCTGATATACCTGATAACGAAGATCACTGGCAAGTGTTTGATTCTGAAAAACACATAGATGATTTCTTGAAATCAGAAAATGATTTCAGCATACCAATATCAGAAACCAGCCATAAAGAAAATTCTTTGTAATTGAACAAATCCTAGAAGCTGAAATGACATATACTGCTGATATAAATCATTATGAGAATCCTTTTGAAGCAAAGGTAATTGACAACGCAGACCAAGAAGACTTGGAAGTTTTACAATGCAAAAATGACAAAATTCAAGGAGGTCTAGCACCTTTAGAACACCTTTTTTACTTTAACAATGTAGCCAAAGAACCATGAATGGAGCCTGTGGAAACTAATGTAGAAGAGCATAACATAGGCAGTCTAACAGAACCCAAGATGATCAAGCTGTCCAGCACTCTCCCAGCTCACATAAAATTGCAGTACATAGAGCTGTTCAAAAAGTTTAAATATGTTTTTGCTTGGGGATACAAAGACCTAAAATCATATGATACCAACATCATCCAACATAAAATCCCTTTGAAGGAAAATCAAAAGCCTTTTAGACAAAAACTAAGGAGAATAAACCTTTTTTTATTACCTTTAGTTAAGGCAGAAATTGAAAAGATGCATGCTGTTGGGATCATTGTGCCAATTAGGTATTCAGAGTGGGTCTCAAACTTAGTTTCTATTAGAAAGAAGATAGGGGAAATCAGGCTCTATATCGACTTCAGAAATTTAAACAGAGCCTCTTTAAAATACAACTACCCCTTACCTAAAATGGACCATATACTTCAAAGGGTAGTTGGGTCAAAAAGGATATCCCTCCTAGATGGGTTCTCGGGTTACAACCAGGTGTTAATGCTCCCAAGTGATCAAATCAAAACTGCTTTTACCACACCTTGGGGCACCTTTATGTATGTCAAAATGCCTTTCAGGTTAATGAATGCAGGGGCCACTTTTCAAAGGGCCATGGACATAGCCTTCTCTGAAGATATTGGCTATTTCATAATCATTTACCTTGATGACATAACCGTTTTCTCAAAAACCGATGAAGAACATCTGATTCACCTAAGAAAAGTTTTTGAGAAATGTAGGAAATTTGGCTTGTCATTGAATCCCAAGAAAACGCTCTTTGGTCTCCAAGAAGGTAAACTTCTTGGCCATATAATTTCAGAAGAGTGAATCAAAATAGACCCTACAAGGATAGATGGCATATTGCAGATCAGCCATCCAAGAAGCCTTAAAGAATTACAATCTTTCATCAGAAAGATTAATTTTCTGAGGAGGTTTATCCCCAACCTTGCTGAGCTATTAAAAAACATTACAAACATGCTTAAGAAAGATGTTGGTGTAAAATGGACTTTACCAGCTAAACAATCATTCAAACTGGTTAAACAAGCTCTTACTCAAACACCAGTCCTGATTAGTCTAGATTTCACCAAAGATTTTTATATCTTTTCTTTTGCATATGAACATACAATAGCTGCAGTTTTACTTCAAAAGAATGATTTGGGGCAAGAACAACCAATATCCTTTTTTAGTAGGGCCTTAAGAGACGCTCCTCTCAAATATAACATCATGGAGAAGCAAGCCTTAGCATTAGTGAAAGCATTAAAGGACTTTAGGGTCTACATTTTACACTCTCACATAATTGCTTTTGTTCCACATATTGTTGTCAAGGACATTCTAAGTCAAGACCCTGATGGTAAAAAGGGTAAATGGATTGCAACTATTCTTGAATATGACTTAGAAATTAGGCCCACCAAAATATTTAAAGGGCAAGGATTAGAAAAACTTATGGCCGAGTCTAACTTCCAAGCACTAGACATAAATATGGTAGATGTGTTGGAAGAAATAGAAGAATCTACTGCTCCTTTTATTGAAGAAACATTTCTAAATTCTCCTTGGTATGCTGACATTATTTATGTGCTTTTATATTTAAATACCCCTCCTTCTTTGTCCAAAACTAAAGCTAGATTTTTGAAACAGAAAGCTTTGAGTTTTTGCATCTTAGATGGAGTGTTATATTGGAAAAATGTTGTTGGAATTTTGCTTAAATGTTTACTTGAAGATGATGCAGGAAAAATCATGCATGAATTGCATGACGGAGAATGTGGAGGACACCTCTACTGGAAGGCCACAGCAAACAAAATTCTTAGATCTAGTTACTATTGGCATACCCTTTTCCTAGATACTCAAAATTTGGTCATGTCTTGCCATAAGTGTCAAATTTTTGATGGCGAAAGAAAACTTCTTCCCTTACCCTTACATCCTATCAGAGTTGAAGCACCTTTTCAACAATGGGGTTTAGACTTCATTGGGGAAATTCACCCATCCTCCTCAGCTCAACATAAGTGGATCCTCACAGCCACTGACTTATTTACCAAGTGGATAGAAGCTATACCTTCCAGAAATGCTAATGACTCTATCATCATGAAGTTTCTTGAGACCAACATCCTATCCATATTCGGTTGTCCCAGAAAAATCATAACAGACGATTTTGCTACTTTTAGATCTAAGAAGATGGCTGATTTCTGTTACAAATACCACATAACCTTGGGCCATTCCACTCAAAAAAATGGATTAGCTGAATCTTCCAACAAGAGCCTCATCAATATCATTAAAAAACTGTTGGAACAGAATCAGAAATCATGGCACAATAAACTGGTTCATGCCTTATGGGCTGATAGGCTAACTAGAAAGAAATCAATAAACATGTCCCCCTATCAGCTAGTCTATGGTATGGACGCAGTTTTTCCCACCTCATTAGGAGTTCCAGTCATGAAACTCCTTCAAGAAGTGCAGATTGAAGAGAATGATATGCAGAGAAGAATCAACCAAACAATCCATTTACAGCAGACCAGAGAGGAAGTCTATGAAAGAACACAGTTAGTCAAAGAAAATATGAAGAAGCTATTTGATAAGAGGACTAAGGCAAACAATTTCCAAGTTGGAAATATTGTTCTTAAGTGGGATTCAAGAAGAGAAGAGAAGGGAAAACATGACAAATTTGAAAACTTGTGGAAGGGGCCCTATATTATTCATGCTGAGAGGGGTCACAATGCATTTTTCTTGAAAGAATTGAATGGAGAAGACCTATATGGAGGTCCTGTCAATGGCCAGATGCTCAAACATTACTTCTGCCAAGAATCATAAGTTCCAAAGAATTTTATTTTACCATCGTAAATATCATAGTCTAAACCATTGCATTCAAAGTTATGAAAATCAAAATTACAAAAACAAAGAAAAGAGGGCAGATTGTGAAAACAAGAAAGGTATAGCCCCATGCCAAAAAAGAGAAACAAATCTGAAAGTGTGCAAGCTCAAATGCCACTCTTGAAAAGCACACTTCTAGTTAGTCAAATAGTTTAATCTTGACTAATTAGCTTTAAATTTTCTGCTGATAGGATAGTGAATTCGATTTGCCAAATTGTTTAATCTTGGCTTATCAGTGGATAGTTTAGGATAGAAATTAAAGGTTCAAACATGCTCAAAATCTAAACCTAAAGTTTCAAAGATAAAATGACTCAAATCTGTTTCCAATTCTGAGTCAAATGGATGTAAAAATCTGGTTCTAATCATATCAAAATCTGAACCAGAGAAAACAGAGGTTACAGCTAAAAAAAAAAAAAGTCAAAACAGAGCTGTAAGAAGAGGAAGGAAATGTTTTCAAATTCAGATCTCAGACCTTCCATTTTTGTTTTAAATTTTGTGCAAAATAAAGGTTTATGTGCAGCTTGTCTTTTATGCCATAGACCAGAATCAAGTTAGACTGTTCAATCCTAACTTAAGTGCTTTTTAAATTTCTGTTGTAGAATTTAGAGAATGAAATTCTGTTGGACAGTTTAATCCCAACAGACAATAGATTAGGTAGAGAAGCATCTAAAACTCAACTGTTTAATCTGAGTTCAGGGAGAAATAAGGAGTAGAAATAGATTAAATTTCCTGCTTTCAAAAGAATAAAATATTGTGAAAGAGTTTGCCAATCCAAGTGCACTCTGAAGAAGAAAAAATGTTAGATCAGTAGGATTGGGTAGGCAGAAAGATTGTATTGATGAAGATCCATGGTTTGTTTGGCTGCTAATGTGTTTTCAAATCAAGATCATCCGAGCAAAGGAACACCAGCCCAACGGATGAGCCAACTGATCAGCCTCCCAGAGAAGGCAAGTCTGGAATTCTTGATGCCTTCAAGAAGGAACCATCCCCAAGTGGAGCCATTGTTAGCCAGCTATAAAGTTTGTTATACCAAATGCTGGCTAAAACATTTCTGGAGTCTCCAAGGAACAAATTTCACTGCTAAAAAATGTTGGCTCTTGAAGACTCTCGAATGGCCTTATGCCTGTGTCTTAAAATCTTCACTAATGTACCCATCTTGAAATCATGTTGATTTCCAAGAAGGAATACTACTACAAACACCATTTTTCCCTTTCTCCCCTCTTCCAAAACTAACCCTCATTTGCCCCCCTTTTTTCTCCATAAAACTCCTTTATTTTCATTATTCCTTTCCTCCCTTTCATGAAAATCCTCTTTTCATAGTTTAAAACTCATTTTTAAACTATATCGGAACCCTCAATTTCCCTTCAAAATCATTAAAAAATCATAAAAACCCACATGTTGGACTTATATGGGTCTTAGCCCCCTCCTGCATAAACCCCCGGTCATATGATCCTCCATGTAACCCGCGGCCCCGCAGACGGGCACCTAGCCACATAATACATATCCCGCCCCAAAAATATTAAAAAACCTTAGGTTATTGTCGAAACTTTGGGTTTGTAATTATTTTATTTAATTTTCGCCGGTTAAAATATCAGTCAACCCCCACTGTAGATTTGATCTGCAGATCGACGGAGCAGAGCCCGTCACCCCGGTGGTCCCCGCCATCCACTAACCCATTCCGAAAACCGCGCGGTATTCATCGCACCGCCTTTGGGGCGACGGTGGTTTTTTCCCGATCGCCAGCAATTCCACTCATCTGTTGACACGCGTCCTGGGCACTATTCATAAAACTGTCGTCCATCGCACGTTAACATTCGGACGTGTACGCACAGCGATATTCACGTCCACCGTCCGATATGGAGCGAGCCATCCGAAGGCTATCGCTCACCGAAGATGTTCAATGTTTAAACGGGCTACGACGCGGCATTTAATCAACCTTCGCCGTCGATCTGATCTGCAAATCGGTAGTCCACATTCCATCGCACTATTTCCTCCATTTGACTTTCAACCTCCGCTCCCGACCGTCGATCTCTGCGCGATCGACGGCACAGATTCAATCTCCTTTTCCACCCGTTCTATGATATCTTCTGATTAATCCTGACCATTGGATGATGCCATCCAACGGCCACGCTTCCCCCACACATCCTCTGCAGTAGTCAACCTATATATGCATGGATTTTATAACATTTGTTCACATTTTGCAGGGTTTAATGGTTTTTTCGCCATTCAGAAGAAAATTTGCAGGCTGAGGGTGACGATCCTCCTGCCTTCGATTCACCAGAGAAAGTCCTTCGCAGGATCTAAATTAACGTTTCATCAGTATTTTCCTTAGGCATTGATGCCGTGAAACCCTGCGTAGCCCTGCACATTAGCAAAGAACATAGAAAGTCAATCACAAATCAAAGAGTATCAGTGCCGAAGATAAAATGTACCAGGACAGGAGATTAAAGACGGATTTGTGGGATTACGGCTAAGATGGGTTTTCCAAAAGCCTAATCCCTAGATTAAAGCACAGTTTAAAGAAAAAATCAAAGTTTTTTATCTGACAGAAAGCTCCACTGCCTTGGTTGGAGCGAATCAATTCTTCTCAGCTACCACAAAGACACCTATGCCTCAAAGTATTCAAATGCAGGCCGAAGTTATTGAATAAAATCAAATATCTGCCTCACAACACAGCTAGATGGTAATTCTGTGAACAAACTTAATGACAAAATATCTACAGAGTTACTCTAACATGACACAGAGCCTCAAAGGTCAATTTAAGCTCCCACCGAGCTTAAATCTTTATGTAAATCATTTAATACAGAAGACACCTATTGTAAAGCTTTTTCATTGAGCCCCCCAAAGGCCAAGAAGCCATTAAATCTGCATTAATTGTAATTGGAGATCTTTTATCAGATCTCACCTCCTCATTCTTCTATATATACTTCTCCAGAAGATGAGTGAGGGGTTGGTTGTTGGTTGTTGTTGATTACAAGTTGTAATATTGAAACTCTTTCAAATAATACATAGTCTGTTGAAGTTGAGGAACAAATTGAAGTCTTGGAAGTCTTGGTGATGTTGTTGCATATTTGTCCCTAAGAAGGCTCTATCATTGGATCCATGAGCTTGGTTGTTGGTGAAGTATTCTGAACTGTTTAATGTTTTCCCCTGTTTTAATTTTGTTCCATAATATCTTGCTACAGTAGGTTGAAAGTTTTAGGCTAAGAAATGACTCCTGGAAGCACCTTAGACCTGTTCATCCTTCATTGTTTAAATGTTTTCTTCTGCTGAAGTATTTTAGAGTCTTTAAACTCTCTCTTTATTCTTCGTGCTCGTTTATTTCCTTAATAGTTTGAACAGTTGGTTTCAACATGATTTATGGTTTTCCCTGCTTTTTTGCTGCCACTTAAAAACTGTTATTGAAGTCTCCCTTTGAAGTTTCTTGTTTACAAAGAATCAAGGAGGTATGTTCTGATCTTTCCCTTTGTCCTTGCTTAACATTTGCCTTAAAGTTCTTTATAGTTGTAACCATAGATGTATTAGGCGTTCCCTCTTCTATGACTGCAATTATCAGTGAATCATTTATGTTTTCTAAGTCATTTGAAATAGAATCTTTGAGGAAATAGGGTGTTCCCTGAATCTTAGATTTCATTTCCAAAGTTGTTTTGAAATCATCATTTGCTTAAAGGTGTGATTTGTAGAATTTATGGTTAGCCCTGTCTATCAAAAAACTCTTTATTGTTCAAATTATGCTTTCGAATTCCCTTCGTTGAGAATTAAACCTCTCTTTCCAAATCATTAATGTTCATCTCATTCCAAAACTAAAGGATCCTGTGGCCAAGTTAGATTTGCCCTTTGATATCCCATATCCATTGATGAGTATGTTATGACCTCTTTTTTGACTCCATTGCCCAATGAACCATATGTTTCTTCATTCTGTGTATCTTTCCTAGACCTTTCATGTTCTGCTGTATCAATTCAATCCAACCAAACAAACACCTGCACTTAATAACTAGTCTAAAGTCAATACCATAAGCACACAAGATAAACCTTTGCAAAAAAAATATTCGAGAGATCCCTCTCTGAGAACAGGAGGACTAGATCCTGGGACTCTAAAGATTGGTTCTGATGTTGCCTTGTCTTTTGATTTGCAAAACTATCAAAACATGAGACACCAACATATATCACAATTTGGAAATGAAGATGTAAGATATGGAAACACATAAGGGAATTACACAATAAACACATCAACACATTCATAAATCCTCAAGAGTGTATCTGAATATTATAAGTTCAAAAATTACACAACTCAGGACACAATGAGATGAACAACTCACGAACCTTTTTCTCATTGCTTTTCATAATATATATACAAAAAGGTAATATATTAAAGATCCACAATTTTAGCTAGTCTGTTGTAGGAACTTTATTACAACTTTCTAAATATAGCAAAACATATTTAAAGTTTATCTAAAAAAACAAAAAAGCAGTTTGATGTACAATATTTGGTTTACAAAAGTATGAAAATAGAACTTGATAATATGAAAGTCAAACTTGTTGAGTTGAGGTGGCTAACTGCTCCTTAATTCCTGGAAGATCTTTCTCCATAAAAAGTGCAATGGTTATTATTATAATGTGACTTAAATCTTTATCCACAAAAAATGCAACAGTCACTAACTGAATGTGACACCTGGAATACAACTCACTAGATAACTCCTGATTGGGAAGAGGAAAATATTACCACTAAAGCAACATATACTTAATACCGTTTAATGTCATCCCTTGAGACCAAAACAACCTGTCCTTATATCTTCTTATCATCAAAACAAAGAGCTACCTCTTGAAAAATGTAGCAATTTCTGATAACTCTGTAGATAGGCCCAAAATAGTTTCGATCTTCAAATTTTCTTGCTTTAGATACTCAACATAAGGAATCTAGCACATAATACAACAACCTAAGACCTTTTGCCTTATTGGCCTTCTTATTTGGTTTTCTCCTTTCTACTTGTTTCTT
The DNA here is from genome assembly GCA_034641835.2 of Pinus albicaulis. Classification (NCBI taxonomy): domain Eukaryota; kingdom Viridiplantae; phylum Streptophyta; class Pinopsida; order Pinales; family Pinaceae; genus Pinus; species Pinus albicaulis. The sequence goes on along the minus strand of CM076575.1, from coordinate 462,871,907 downwards.
CTTCTTAACCTTCTTTTGCTTTGAATCATTTTATGGAGTGTCTTCTATATTTATAATCTCATCTCTGAGAGAAATATTAGCTATCAGCTTGCTAGTTAGCCTAAGCTTATTTTTGGCTCTGGTACGAGGACTTTGAATATATGGATTAAGAATATATGGAGGCCTTCTTCTTCCCTAAATAACTCTACTCTGTTTCACATCTTCATCCTCTACTTCACTACTCTCTTCTTCTGATGATGAGTATGACTAGATTATTACTTTCCTCTTTCCCTTAGCTGATGAACTTGGAGGGGAATAAACATGAATTGTTGTTGGTTCCTTTTCTGTTGGATACGCATCAACTTCTTCCCTCTCTTGTCTAATCTCTGAAACAAGGCTTTGTGCTAATGGCTCGGGGGTGACCTTCTCCACACTACTAGCTTCCATTGAAGATCCTTCTGAAAAAATCAATATTCTTCTGCATTTATTTCTTGAAGAGGAAGCCACTTCTAGCTTGTCTTTAGAAATAACATTCTTCTGAACTTGAGTAGCCTTTTTTTTATACATGCTTTCATTTTCTTGCTGGAAATACTCTAGGGTTTGTGTATCATTAGGTAACCTTTGCCTTCTCGTATAAAACTTATTTTTTGGTTGCATCATAGGTGTAGGAACAATAACTTCAACCCCAGATATTCTAGCTGAGCTTCTTGTCTTCCTGCTTGATGGAGATGACGATTGGTCAGCTTGTAAAGCGGACAATATAGGTTCAGGGTTTGATTCTTCCACATGGGTCTTCTGTTTTAAAGGCCTTCCCACTTTCCTTCTTGAATTAATTCCACTAAAACCCTCATCTGCTAGAAATTTATTCCATGTGGTTCTATTCTTCCTCAAATGATATGCCACAACCATTTTAATTAACCCCTGGTGATAAATATTATGGAGCGAATCATTTAGGGTTCATTGTATCTTCTGAGACATTCTCATAAGTGATTTGTAAAGGAAGAAAGGGAGGTTCATAGGTCTAGAGCCCGAAATATGAGACAAAAATCTCATTTGATATTGATGAGCTACAGAGAACCTGCCCTCGCAGGTGATATAGCATTGGACTGTAGTGATAACCCCCTACCATTCAGGCTTAAAATAGGAAATATGGATGGTAGGATTCCAATTCACATTTGCATGCTCAAGTTTAATATATGCATTTAAATCCTCTGCAAACAAATTTTTTCTCTTAAATTGTTATCACCAAATTGATCCTGATAGGATGCTCATCAATCAACTTAATGTAACTCTTTCAAACCACTTTTAACTGAAGATTAGCCTCTTCAATTTGAGAGGGCTCTCTCAAATGGGATTTATGATTTTCAATAGAAATACTATTAGATGGCTAACTCTATGAACTGTGACTTGATTTTGTTTGATTTCCGGTTGAAAAATGAAAGGCTTTCTACCATTGGGCTATGGAGTCAACATCAGTGAACTTAGTAATAGTAATTCTTCTCATGGAAGCTGAGGCAAATAGAGGTTTTTAATAAGGATGAAACATTCACACAATATAAGGAAAACACAACAATTTAACCCCTAAAGGAATTCAAAGCATGATAGCATGAATCCTAAGTAATTAGAGATAAAACTCACTACAGGTAATTAAATAAAAGATATAGAGCCACAAAACATTAAACACCTCATGAGAATCTCAGGTCTGGAAGTGAAATGTCACTGTATATTATTGAAAATGGAAAAACATAACAAGTAGAAATTTGGTGCAATATTATCCAACCCTTTGCTCTTCGATGTTCAATCTATAAATAGACATTCTTTACAATACAAATGATCTGCCCAACTTGCTAGATCCTCGAACTCTAATCTTGACACCTAATCATAACTGAAACTACTATCTTGGAACAGAAAAAGGACATCTATCCTTTAAGAAGTCACACTCCTAATAGGATTCTACTTCCTATTTATTACATTAAGTTTTCTTAACAGTAAAACAGTTACATGATAGAGATCACATGTTCGAGAGACAATTCACCATCACTAACATATTTAAAGTACCCCCAAGATTTAGGAAACACAATCTTATTTTTCAGGAATGGATAATCTCCACTTTAATCATTGTTCTGCATGTTGAGAAGGATGTGTGACACTCATTTTCAGTAATGATTCTATGTTGGGATGGCCCACTGACAGGCTGGATGTCCTCTAGATGGCTGGTGTGCTGTGGGAACCTCCAAAAATCTTCAAAAAATCTCTCACTACGAAACAGGGCAGTTTAGGCAGTTTCCTAGCGTATGAATATTCTCCTTTTCATCCATCTCCCTACCACATTTGTTGGTCAAGAACCTTCACTAAGCCAAAATATCTTTAAAATAAAAAACCCCCCTCCTTAATCTTTCACAAAACTGAATTTCAAAGCAAAATAGCATCTTCAGATATTTCGTAGCGTTTTTCTGGCTTCAAGCCTGAAGCACGATATGAAACTGCCTAAAAAACCAGAGTTTGTTGTTTTTGTGATTGTCTTCAAAAATTGATCTCCTGAGGAAAATTTTAGGTTCTTTACAAGCCACGAACCTCATCAAACATGTTTCAACTCAATTCTTCAGTATTTACGAGTTTCTTCTTCTTCATTTACAATGACTTGGCCTATAGGTTCTTCAACCACTCTCATCCTCAGCCCTTTCTTCTCCAGCTCAACTCTAATCAAGTCCAGCTGCTCCTGAAGGTCTTCTACTTGATCCTTTAATGCTTTGTTTTTAGTTTTAAATTATAATTCCATCTTCCTGGTGTGTTTGACCACCCCTCTTAATGGATAAGTCCTCTTCAACAATCTTTTGGCATTGTCCATAAAATTTGAGACACTTGAGATTTGACTTTCCCGTCTTTTCATCATTTTTTCAAATTGAACCTTCTCATACCTATGCTTTTCAGCCTCTAACTTTAAATATAATATCTCTTTACCTGCTTCCTTCTATTGTTCTTTGAGGGATTCTATTTCTGATTTTTCAATTATTTTCTCTTTGCCCTTTCTCTGCCTGATAACAACTTCTTCCTCTACTAATGGAGACAAATCTATGATTCTTACTGGTTGTACAGCTTCACTGATTTTCTCTATCCTTTTACTCTCCATGGCCTTCTTTTCATACCTGGTCATTGGCTTCCTTGGCTGAAATATAAAGCCAGCATCTTCACCTACAAAATCTTAGCGGTCTTACCTTTCTTCATTTTTCTTCCACCACCATAAATGTCTTCTACTTACACTATTGGTGACTCTTCAATATCAAGTGCATGAAGGATATCCTCCAGATTCCCTTTTTCCAATGTCTAGCTTCTAGTTATCCTCTTACTACCTTGTTTGTTGACTTTATGTTTCTATTTTGCAGGTGCTAGTTTAGGGGTGTCACTCTCTTGCAGAGGTTTTGTTCTTATGTCCATTGGTTCTGTAGGGGATTTTCTTCTTTCTCCTTCAACTTCTTTTGTCACAGCTGGTGATGCAGTAGTTCTAGGCTTCAATATTTTCTTTGGAGTGACCACATCTATTTCATAACCACTTATAAACAGGAAATAAATCCAATCTCTGTTTAACCTTCTCAATTCTTCCAACACTAATAGCGTTATTAGACCATGATGAAAAAGAGATGTCTCATTGCCTTCTGACTTGACTTGAACCCTATCTGAAATTTTCCCTACACTCCTGTATAAATAGAAAGGTAAGTCAAGTGATCTCTTACCTACAAAGTGCAGAAGAAGTCTGAGATGGTATGAGTAAACCATGTGGAATCTTCCTTCACAGGTAAAATACTTTTGAATGACCATCAGCAGGTTTGCATAATTCTCCTTCATAAAACTCCTAGGGATACCATTGGTCAAATCTACTTCAATGTGTTCCTACATGAGAAACTCCTTACAACCCTGCATTTAAAATTTATACCTTTAAACCACTCTTAACCTCCTCTAGGGATTCATGTAGCTAATTATATGCTCTCTGGTGTCACTGTGAGATTCAGAATCCCAACCTTTGATGTTGTTCCTGTAAAGTTAGTGGCAAAATCCTTTGAAACTTGTGCATGAAAACCCTGCAACCTCTAGAAGAATTGCAAGCAGCCAGTCCTCCTAAAAACCTACATAGCAGTAGGGTCTTCGTTGAGTAATTTTAAATCCACGGGTTCATACTTGAGACAATGTCCACCTTTGTTCGTTTTATTTCTTGCAGCCATGGATGCTTTATAGTCTTCACTGCCTTGCTTGCTGATGACACCTGCACAATTTGAATTTGATAGCAACCTACTTTGTTTGATGAAGCAGCTCTCCAGTGATCGACTCACATGCAAGGATAAACAATAATATGACAAAAGGTTGTTTTGGGGTAAGGTTTAAAAGGTTAACTGACATCTCGGGTTTTAATCATAGCACATGCAACCAAAAAGATTCATGATTACCTCAAATATGGTTGTGTACATTTGAAACTTACCATAACAACCTTGAAAGACCTCCACCTTTACCCCTCTAATCATAAACTGACACCTCACATCGCTCTGACAACCTTGGCTGAAAAAATGCAGTTTTGTAGTGAAGACCGTTAGGCTGCTGACAGATTCGCTACGAAACTATTAGGCAGTTTCGTAGCGAAATCTGCGGATTTCCTTTGTAAATCACTACGAAATTGTGAAAAACTGGCAGGTGTGCACTTTTGAGTTTAAATGCGTGGGAATGACAACTGACATGATATGGGACTGATTTGACTGAAGTGGCATGTATGGAGGTGAACATTAAACTTAGGATAGGCTTCAAGAAATGCAAAAATTTTCATATATCACATTGAAATGGCTTAGGAAACCTCATCCATTTTGTGAATGACCTGCATGACCCTATCTAGGAAAGTTTCACAATTAATGAGGGATAACATAAACCATGACTCACCTGAAGTCGACAGCTGGGTAGCTCGTGCTATGATGGCTTCTGATATCTTGAAAGTCTGATACCCCAGCTGGACCTGCTCTCCATTAAAGGATTTGGCGAATGCTTGAGCAACCGCAACATTCTCCCTTGAGAATTTCTTCAAAAAAACAATACCATTCCTTTTAGCAACTGTTAGCTCACAATAGTTGATCTCGATGGGACTAAGCAGCATCGAATCTCCAAAAGAATCAACCTTTTCAGGTGAAGGGATGATCCAAGGGTCATCTGACCGAGAGAGCATATTGACTTGAACGGTATTTGGTGGTGGAAAGGGAAAAATACCCATGAGGGCGAGATATTTGAAAAGACCCGGCCCTATGCTGTTAGGGGGATTAGGAATTTGATCCACGTATGGCACGTTGTTCTCGGAAGACGAGGTAAATAATGGCAACTGATCAACAATAATAATTTTTCACTCATGTGGAAACTTCAGAAGTCGAAAGAGGGTGGACGGAACACACAACATAGCGTGAATCCAACTGCGACCAAGTAGAAGATTGTAGTTGAGTTTGGCATCAATGAATTCTACTTCAACGTTGACAGTATTTCCTTGCAATGTGATCGGTAGGCTAGCGAGAACACCTAAGGGTTTTGATTCCCTTCCATCGAATGCCTCAAGGGCATTGGGTGACAAATTAAGGGTTGGATAGCCAATAGCCTTCTAGCAAGCAGATGACATGACGCAGGTAGATGTACCTTCGTCCATTACGACTATATGGATGTTGAGACCATTGATACTGACCTGTATAAAAGTGAAATCTAGTGCGGAAGTCGGGGGACGAAATTCTCTAGATCAAAGGAGAGAAGGCTAGAATCAGTAGGATCAATCCTGTTGATCATGGATAACAATGCTTTACATTGAGATGGACAACTCTGGATCACTTTTATGGCGGACATCGCGGAAGGCGCCTGCGCCAAATCCTCAACAATACTATAATTCTGAGCAGCATGGGCGTTAGGATTATAAGAAGATTTCCGGAGAACACCTTTGGAAGGTGGTCGAATAACGGGTTCAACACTGGGCTTCTCAATTTCAAGGGGACCAAAGGAAGGTGGGGGAGGAGGGCCATCAACAACCTCTTTCCCGGCTACCTGGCGTGATCCGGCATAATCCTTCGACCGAGTAGCGATTGAAACAGGTGAAAAACCATTCATCATGAAAACTTGAGAGCCGAACGACGCAGACGGTGTCGATTTATCGACCATCTGGGTCTGCTAAGATGGGAAAGGTTCTTTAAGGACCATCGGAGTTCCCTTAGTTCCTTTGAGTAGTTGACTAACCTCGGATCATCGAGGATAATCCTTAGTGTAGTGATCCACTTCACAAATGAGACAGGGATATTTTGGCTTTCGTTGTGAACCATCATCAGCACAAGGTTTAGACGATTCCGATTTTGGGGCATCAGATTTAGCCTTTCCTTTGCCCTTCTTATTCCCCTTGGAATTCTTGTCTGCGGGATTGGCCTGAACGGTGTTGACCTCCGCGGTTTTACTAGAATCTAGGGAAGCCTAAGGAGCAGAATTGTTGGAAAATTTTGGTTTTTACTTCCCATTAGAAGACTTACGTGAAGTCCGAGATACAAAACCAATAACGTCATCGACTGATGGGGTAGTCGGCGCTTTAGAGGTCCCAGGCCGTGGAGCTTCAGTCAAGATGTCATACAAAATGGGAGTACACTAAATTGAGGTACTGGGCATGAGCAATGGCTTGTTCCTCGATTACACATGCCCCCATGGCAATATCTTTCGCAATCTGATTAACAAAAGAGGTAGTGAACCAATGAGTAAGAAGCTGATCAGGGTTTCGAACTTGATCAGGCGACGAAGCCGTCTCCATTCATGAATATGGTCCGAGATGTGGGTAGCTCGATCCTGTTTCAAGGATGTCAGGAGATGCATCCCAGCTTCATAACGAACCGGTAACTGGAAATGAGTCAGGAACGCCATAGCGAGAGTATTGAAATCTTGAAAGATGCCACGAGGCAGTTCAATATACCACTTAGCAGTAGCTCCGATAAGAGTGCGCTGGAAGAGATGAAGCCGAATAGATTTGACCACCCAAGAATTGGAAGAACACCATAAATGGTATGTTATAACGTGAACCTGGGGGTCTTCCCCAGACTTGCCCTCAAACTTGGGACAATCACCAGGAACCTTCGTCGGGACCGGAGGCCAATATGGATTATGAACAATGGGATCATTTGTCAATTTGGACACATTTGGTAACTCCAATGTAGCGAGGAAAGGTAATTGAGGATTAAATGACATGGCAAGTCCTTGGTAAGGACCTGTACCCATACTCCATCCTAGTTGAGTATAACTCTGCCCCCATTGGTTCTGTCCCGGAGGAGTCTGACCATAAGGGGTATAAGCCGAATAATTCGGTTGATATGGTGGTTGAGAACCAGGATACGGGGGTTGATAACTGGGATACTTATTTTGAGTATACAGGGTCCCGATTGAGCAGCATAAGGATTCTGCTGCGAAGTATAAGTATAGCCTGGTAGTTGAGAGTAATAAGCAGAACATTGAGGCGGGTTGTAGACCAGTCGATATTGACCTTGAGGAAAATAACCGCCTTGGGGTTGAACAGGCTGCCAATAAGTGGGGTTCTACTGAGCCAGATACGTCGGGCGCAGCGGTTGATTTGGCTGTGGCATAGAGTAGAGCGGCGGCTGAGCAGGGTGAATAGGATGTGTAGGTTGGCCTGGCTGGGTAGGTTGACCTGTCTGATGAGGGCCACCAGGTTGCCCCGGTTGAGCGGGTTGGCCTGATGGCTGAGGGCCACCAGGTTGCCCCAGTTGAGCGGGTTGGCCTGATGGCTGTAGAGGGCTAGGTTGTGCTTGATAAACAAGTTGACCTGGAGAAGGACCATAAGAGGTCCCTGGTTGTGCAACATTTGGATTAATAAGAATATAGGGCTGTTGTGGTTGCACCAAAGGTTAAGATAGATGGGTTTGCCCCCCGGACCGTATGAAGGTCCTGGTTGATACACCGGTTGCCCTGCCGGTCCTTGAGGTTGCCCTGTTTGGACCACAAGGTGAGGCTATAAAGGTTGACCTTGAGGATTGTAAGGCTGACCTTACGGGCCATAAAATAATCCCTGCTGGACCGAAGGTTGTCCCTGTCAACGTTGTCCTTGCGGGTCGTACGCATACCCTTGCTGGGCGGAAGGTTGTCCCTGGTAGGGTTGTCCTTGTGGGCCAGAAGCATACCCTTTCTGAACCGAAGGTTGTCCCTGAGAGGGTTGTCCTTGTTGTTAGAAGGCTACACAGGAAAGGTAGGTATAAAACCGTTAATTGTATTGATAAGCCTGAGGAGCAGGAAAATAGATTAGGTTGGCGTGCTCATCATATTGAAATGGAAACGAATAGATCGGGGTACCATCCACTCCATAATGAGAAAAATAAGGACGATTAAGATCCTGAGAGGACTAATCAACCTGGGAGTTCAGTGGCTGTAAATTCATCCGATACTCCTCAAACGAAAGGTCGTCAGGGACGGACATGAAAATCGAAGTCTCTACCAAAGTAGAAACTCCTGAAGGCTGAGTGGTGACGACGGGCGTCGATGCGGCCACACAGACAGTAGGCCTAGTGGGGACGGACGTAACAAAAGGCGTCGACGAGACAGGTGTCATCGGCGACATCCCTAATGACGGGAGAACCAGTCCCCTTGACAGGGTTGAACTTGCCATGGAAGCAATACCGACCATAATCTGACCCAAAGACCTATACCCTGCTGGAAGTGATACCGACGGTGAAGACTGAACAGGGTCTAGATGGATGTCCTCTAGAAAAAGGTGGTATTCTTCATCAAAAACTGGAATTCCCTCACTGCCATTAGGACCAGATGATTCCATGTATGAATCCACCGTAAGATCTTGCAAAAGAGTATGGGGGCTAAGGGGTATAATAGCAGCTAAAAACGGCAATCCCGATGTGAGAGGGGGAAAATGTTCCCCAACCCTAAATCCAAACCAAGCATTGGAAAGAGGCCAATGGAGCTCAACTAGTTCACCAAAGGGGTACTCTGATGGGATGACAGGCTACTCAAGCTCGGCAGACCTAGAAGTATGTGAAGTTTCAGATGAATCGTCCGTATAGGGACTACCAGTAGACGAAACGGATGGTTCTGCCACTGTGACTGTAGCACACAAATAGGGGGAAAAAAGATCAAAAAGATGATTCTTGGATCAAAACCAAGGCAAACAAAAACAGGCCAAGTAATCAAACTTTAAAGGGCGTGTAATCGTGGGTAATTTATTTTACCAAATTGAAACCAAATATTTTTTGTTTCATGTTTTAAGAGTCGAGAAATAGTCAAAGATGACTCTAGTCTCTTTCAGTTTGAAACGAGCGCGAAAGGACAAGTGCTCGATTATATTTTTAAATTTATGGAGTCAGTAAAGATCGAAAATGACTGCTTAGGTAGTCTAGGTAGAAGGGTGTACCAGGTTCCCATGAACTACCATATACACCTTGGTTATAAAATGAAAGAGAAATCAACCAAGGACTTGACGTACGTACAGGTAGTCTCCCCGAATGTTGTGTTCGGTGTATCACAGTTACAAGGCGGCAGACTTGGCTTCCTACAGATAAAAGGATTGCAATCTAGAGGGGTCTCCCTTTATATACTCGACGGTACGGGGAGCACCAGTCTGTACTAGCGTTGTCTGAAGCCAGATGGCGAGCGATAGCTGCTAGGTTTAAAGACGCCGGAACAGGTCTCTAACTTAGACCACTAAATATTTCGTTAGGTTTCAATGTTTCCTTAGGTTAATTGAATAAATTTTAAGTTGAACTTGTATTTATGTTTCAATTCCAAGGTCCTACCGAATGTTGAATCTCGCGAATCCCTAAATGCAAGCTACATGCCATAAAATACCATTTCGTTCAATGAAAGGCTATCTATGAGAGAGTTAAGAGCTTCCAAGTGATAGCAATAATATGAACATACAAAAGCATCCACTACTAAATCGGATGCAAGCTAATGAAACTGAAAAGCTCTTCCCTAGAATTATATAATGCTATAAATGCGAAAGATTTTCCAATTTTCACTATGCTAATCAAGAATGCAAAAGATTTTTTTTGTATTTTTCAATATATCAGAGCAAGTGCACTAAATGATATGAAAAATAAATCAAAAACACCAATTTGAGAATGGTGAAGCGAGAGCTGAAACAAAACAATTTCACTCAACTCAAAACAAGCACAACAAGACTCAAACCAATGACGAAATCCCTCAAATCAAAGAAAAGATCTCAAAAGAGACCCAAACAAGCCGTGTAATCTAGGCTTGGAGTGACAAGAGTAAAACTGAACGAAAGAAAGGACAATCACTCAATTAATGAAATCACTCAAATGGATCCAAGAAACTAAATGCAAAGAAGCGGAAATGAAGTTGACTGGGAAACCAAGAACCCAAAACTCCCACGGGAGGCTCAGCAGGCTGAAGCACCTAGAAAACCTAGGGCTGAAAAGAAAAACTGACAAAAAAGGGCAAACAACCGAAGTATAAGGGCTAATCTCAGTAAAAAAGAAACCCAAAGCATTCAAATCAAGCTAAGAAAATACCCAAAGACACCAAGATGGACCCAAAAACTCCAAAAACAGGGAAAACCCTAGCACCTATAGGAATTGGTGCAACTGTTTGGTTGTAATCTGCGCCAGACGTGGGGTGGTCCGAGTGATAAACTGGCAACAAGCACCAGTTGGCGTGACTGTCAGGCTCGAACCCATGCTAATCAAGCCAACCTTGGAAAGATGGAAATTTTGGAAAAACAAAGGTCAAATTGATCCTCTGGGGCTGAACAGGAGTCTTGGACTCAGCAAAGATAATCAGAAAAGCAAGATAAGCAAGCAAAGACCAGGAAGATGACCTAAAGGATGAAAGACAAACTCACACTATTCCCCAGTGGAGTTGCCAATTTGTTGATGAGGTAAATCCCCTCTGTGGACAGAGGTGATCCCACTAGCCCTAGAATGGATCTAGCAACAAACAAAACACGCTACGATATTGATTCCTAGTTACAAAAGACAAAGCCACGATGGATAGCTTACCTCAAATCCTACGCTGCTATTTTTGAAGAAGAATTGCTGCTTCCCGTTCCTAGCATGACAGATCACAATCCTTTCGCTCACCGCGTCCAGACACCTGTACATATGCAGAGAAAAGCGACGACATACAATGTAATAATTCAAACATGTAACTATCAATCAGTCAGAAAAGATTGAATCAAATTTCATTACACAAATAATCAATACAACGATGGAAACAATAACATAGTCAAGCATATATTAAAATATGAAAGAAAGATTACTACCGAGTTCCGACGTCGCGTTCTTCCTTCGGCAGGGCTTCCAGTGGAGCATGTCTCACAAATCTTGTCAGGAATTTAGACAAGGCTCTCTCTCTTATGGGGTTCTCCTTAGATCTGCTCTCAATAGTCGCTCAGATATTGTTTTCTTCCCAAATGTTCAGCTAGGTTGCAAATAGAGAGGGCAGGCTTTTATAGAGGGAGAAGGAGAGGTTAAGATCCCTATAATCATGGGGGGAGTCCTATCTCTTAGGAAGGTTCCATGAGAGGTGGAAAACCACTTCCTAACCAGGGATATCAGAAGCCAAACAGTCCAACCTCTTTTTGATGATTCATTCTGAAGTTGTTAGAACCAAACTTCCGCCTTTTATTTTAAAAAAGCATTCCCAAATAGGCTTGGCGCGGCCAATACATAGGGACAGAGCGCCAGGTGGCACGGACTTAGTGTAAATTTCCCAGGTAGGCGTGAGTGATGAACTAGCTGCTCGCGCCAATGCCAAACATATGTTTTTAGTGATTTTCCTTGTAATGTGTTTTTATGGTATTGCAGGTCTGTTCATTAGCTCTTATCTGTGGTGCACAATTTTTTTCAATGTGGGTAGTGGCTATAATAAGTTCGAAAAAAAAAAAAAAAAGGGAATTGTATGTCTTTTTCGTTGGCGATTTCCCATAATAAATCGTCGTATTTTCTCACGATTTCTTATGACGGATATTCATATGATCAAAACGGAAATTCAAGAAGGTATTTCCCCTCGTCGTGTTCTTTAAATGGAAATAAAGAGGAAATGTCATTCAGGAGATCTCTTGCCCTTATGCAGAAGGATGCCATCAAGGTGTTTTCAGGACATTTTACTATTCACAAGTCACGGGAATATTCCTCCAATGTAAGGGATGAGGGATTGCAAGGACGGTGACAAAATGCTGTCTAACACTCCAGTAGAGGCATTGGGGGCATAGTTTGCTACATTAAGAAGAATATCTCCCCCCATGCTAGGATTTATAAAAACGACCCTTACAACCAATATAGTTGGATTGAGATTACTGACATTAATGATAAAAAGACCTACATAGAAATCTGTTATTTTTCCCCCATTAATTCTAACTTCTATAAGAAAAAGAATCTAGATAAAAAAATTCCTTACAATGGTTTAGAGAATGATATTTCTAGCCTAAGGAATGAAGGTAATATCCTTTTATTGGGTGACTTTAATGCTCAAACTTCAAGCAACCAAGCTATTCTTCTAAGCAATCATTCCAACCCCAATCCTCTTTGGTTAGACGAAGACCTTACTCTAGCTAGCCGGTACAAAAGGAGCTCTGTAGACCTCGGGGATAATTTGTTTGGGTCGAAGCTAGTCAAGCTCTGTAGTGCTCAGGATCTCATAATTTGCAACGGTCTAAAGAAGTGGCCCAATTCTAGCAAGATGACATGTATCCATGGGCTTGGCAGGAGCGTGGAAGACTATGTTATTTCTGATCTCCCTTTATACAACGAAATAATAAATTTTGACATCTTAGACGACCACGAGCCTGACTCTGATCATAGGCCTTTACTCATAACTCTCAATTTTGTCATGCATAGAGATCCCATAAAAGATAATCCTTATAGTCAAAAGAACTTAATCTTTGATAGAAATAAAAACAATCTCTTTCTAAATGAATTAAAAAATAATTTTCTTCCTTTATCTAGTATAGACAACATAGATGACCTCTATCATAATTTTACTACAACCCTCTCATATTCTATTAACAAGTTTTCAATTGAATTATTAATTAATAAAATAAATAGCAAAACCAACCCATGGTATGAAAAAGATTGTAAAAGTGCGAGGAGAGCAATTAAGGAAGCTGTTGATGAATCTCTCAAAATTAACAAGATAAAAATCTACAAAGCCCTAACTACAAGGAAAAAAAGGCAATATATTCGTAAAATACAAGAGAATCTCTTACACCTCTCTAAGGTGGCTCCTAAGAAATTCTGGAGGTAGATTCTAACTAGGAAAACTAAAGATAATAATAAAATTGCTTTACACGACTTGTGAATTTTCTGGATTAATACTCGGGTCTGCGATGAAATTCTGCGGTGAAAATTTTGCAATGAATTTTCCCCATTAATACTTGGGTCTGCGGTGAATGTTCTGGATTAATACTTGGGTCTGCGATGAAATTTTGGGGTGAATTTTCTCCATTAATACCTAGGTTTCTCGATTATTTGGTATTCCATGAAAATAAATATGGATTGGTGTTCCTTTTTATTTATGAGTGGATTTGAAATGGAAGCTCTAACCCCAGCTAGAAACCCTACGATCAAGGGGAATCCTTCACCACCAGTAGCAGAATCCAGTCAACCGCGGCTACTAAAGCAAAGAGGTTTGTGAAGTTGAAACCAAGGAAACAGGTTGAAGATAGAACTGAGAAAGCCTCAATGCTTGTTTTAGAAACCCCGTCACCTGCAAAACATAAAGTAGAAAGGGTCAAAGAAACAAAACAAAAACAGGTGGCCTGTAAGCAAGAGATCCAGAGAAAGACAAGAAGTCAAGTAGCAGCATCAAAGGGAAAATCATATGTTTCAGTGACAGAGGACAGCCCAATGATGAAAGGCAATTTGGATGATATACTTCATGCAATTGATATAGAAGAATCACCTATTGTACAGGCAGATTTCATTGAAGTGGATGAACCCAAACATAGAAAAATGAAATCAGCAAAGAAATTGGAATTTGAAGGTGAGAATGTAGCTTCTGTTTTTCAAGCTAGGAAACCTTTAACCAGGCATGGAAAGAAACTCCAAGAAGGTAGTAAATATATCCAAGTAACTATTGAATCAGCCAAATTCCCTGAAGAAGTGGTTGATCTCTCATCACCTATAGTGGAGCATGCATCCAGCAAGATAGAGAAGGGAAAGGAACACATGTCAGAGTGTCAAATACTCAAAGAAAGGTTGAAGCTAGCAAATCAAGAAATGGAAATGATGAGAAAGAAGGCAAGAAAGCACAACATTGAAAAGAAAAAATTCAAGAGGATGAAGGCTGTTTGGGAAGGTCAAACAGTTTCTAGGTCAGAGATCCCAAGCAATGCACAACAGTTCTTTACATGGACAGTTCCAGCCATTAAAGAAGCAAAATTTCTTAGAGTGATCAACTCCCATTTGAGATCCAGTAATAGAAAGCTAAGAGGCCAAGTGGAATATTTGGAGCTACAATTAAAACAGTCTCAAGATGAACTAAAGAGCAGAGGTACAAAATGACAAATTCAAAGCAAACTCAAAATGGAAAATGAGGATTAAATTTTGTGAAGGTTATGCTTTTAGTCCAAATAAATTATGGTTTTGATGAAGCACGTGATTTTCTGAAGTTGTGGCACCTTTTTGTTTTAAATTTTGTGAAAATCTGGTTAAAACTACTTACACAGCAATTTCGTAGCGCATGTAGTGCAAAAAGGGTGAAATGCGCTACAAAACTGCTTTAGCAGCCTTTTCACCCTTTTCTTATCAAATTTTGGAGGGAAGACCATGTGTTTTGACTTGAAATTTCTAAGGAATATATGTCAAGTGAATATTAAAGTAACCCTGAAACAAAGGAGGCTAAATTTTGAAGGAAAATGAGTAAAAAGACTGCGCTACAAAATTGTGTTGCTTTTCTAGCGCAAGTCTGTTTTCACTATTTTGAGAAGTTCGAAGTGGTTTTACACAGCTGGCATTAAGGAATGACTTGGGACATGTGCTAATAATGTTCCTGACATCAATTAGCCTCGAAGTTATTGGTTAGAAGTGGTCAGAATATCTCAAGAAACTAAAATATTCCTAAGCCTAAAAACAGGGGAGCAATTTTTTAAATTGCAGGAGATCAACATCATCAGCATTATCGTCATAACAAGTTGGAATTCATCATCAGGATTCGACTTAACGGAAATATAGGTGGCAAATGATGTAATTAAGTTTAGATAAAGTTGTTTTGAGTGGAATCAAAAGAGTTCTAATTCTATTTGTAATAGGACTCTATATTAGTTTTACAGTTGTGTTTGTAATAAATACCATGTTTTATGGTTAGAACAGGTGTCAAAGCATATGAATTCGATGTATCTAGTTGTGGATAAGCTTATATTATGATGTAAATGATCTATAAAATATCAAGGAGTCGAAATAGAAAGGGTTGGACATTTGTTAGCAAAAATACTCTATTTTTTGTAAGTGACTGTTTTCAGCCTAATACATAATTTCTACTTAGACAACTCAAGATTCATAAGGATTTCTTGTATATTCTTGTTCTGATGGCATATTTTCAATATTATTTTACAGTGGTGTTTGCTTATGTTACGTAGAATTCATCAATGATGCTCTGACTTCCTTCATAGACAAACTGATTGTGTGTTTCATTATTCTACATGTGTATTCCTTGACTTGAACTCTGATATGCCTCGACTTCCATGCTAGGTAGATTATTTTGGTTTTGCAGAAGCCATTATGACTCCATAAGCCCAATGTACACTTGCTAATGTGATTTACAACCAGTTTATATCTTTTATCTGTTTTTATCCCATATAGAGAGTTAGCCATCTATATATTTATCAAAAATCATAAACCCTTGAGATAGCCCTCTCAGGTTGAGGAGGCTAAGCCTTAGCCAAAATATTGGTTTGAAACAGTTACATGAGATTAACTTGATTGGCAGCCTATTAGGTCTGATTTTGTGATAACATTTTGGTGCGTTTGCCGGTAGTCTGAAGATTATACTTTCCTGAGATTTTGAAGCTGAACTTTTGAACGTAGCAAGAGCTCAGAAAGCTTTTCGAGGCTGCATCTACCTTGGTGACTCCATCTAAAGTTTATATGTTCAAAGGTGGCTTCGAGAAGGAGATACACGAGGAGTAAACCTAACCCATATCCACCTACTATTGTGGACAATCCAAACACCATTTCAAGAGGCAGTCAAGGCATTTCTGAAATATCAGGTACTCCATCTAATTCGAAATCCTTGTCCTCTGAAATATCAAGAAGTCCTGAAGACAAAAGAGTCGATGATAAAATTCATGAGGTTTTGTTTAAATCGGAAAATGAAAAGGAGCTAATTGAAATTATCTTAGACTTACATAAGAGAGGAATTGACACCTCAGCTATAGTAACACAAGAAGACAAAGAGGAATTCTGGGAAGCTGTCACTTCATAGGTCTTGTTGGAAAGAGAGTCTCTAGACAAATTAAAGGAGCTTGATCCTTTCGAAGTATTGTTGAAAAGTAAAGCTGGTTTACCTCTTCCCAACTGGAGCTCAATTGTTAGTGGCCTACAATTACCAAGCAGTCCTCCTCATAGCAGTTTTTCATCTACTGTTTCTGCCTTTCCTAAAATTACCATAGTACCTCTGACCATGGCTGGAAATCCACCTGCTGCACCTGCTAGATACACCCCTCTTGTCCTTCCTGTTGTCTTACATGACCTCCCTAGTAAATATGCTGCTATAATTAAAACATGGGGAAGTGATGAAGACATTACAACATAGGATCATGTAGATCAATTTAATGACTTTATAGATAGGGAGGAGGTTGATCATGAAGATGTTAAATTGAGATTGTTCGCTCAGAGTTTTACTGGTGAGGTTAGGAAATGGTATAAAGCTCTTGCCCTCGGAAGTATTCATAATTGGAATGAATTTGAAGATGTTTTCCTAAGAAAATGGGGAAACAAAACTAATCCAGTACAAGCCCTTACTGAATATAGTACTTTGAAAAGAGTTACTGATGAAACTGTCCAAAAATTTTCAAAAAGGTTTAATAAAGTGTTAGATTCTATGCCTTCTCATTTGAAAACACCAGAAGCTTTAGCTCAAATGAGGTATGCTGAAGCTTTTGACTATGAGTTTTCCATACTGTTGAGAGAAAGAGAATCCCCTACACTTGCTAAAATGAAAAATGATGCTGTGAAAGTGGAGGTTAATTTGATAGCAGCTAAAAAGTCAAAAATGGGTAAGGTTAAGTTGAAAGAAGAAGAGAAACCTTCATCCTCTTCCTCTCAAGACAAACTGGATTCAATGATGAAAACAATGGAAAATTTGATGGATAGATTAGCCCTTGGAAATACCTCTACTCCTCCTGCACAACATGAACCTCAATTTGGAAACCCTCAGTTCAGGAGACCTCAGAATCAGCAAAGACCAAGGGAGAATAGAAATTAGTAGCCTGATCCTCCAGTGAGAGCTCCTTTTCAGTAGAATTTGGTTGATGAAGAAGATGACCCTGAAGTTCCTGAGGAATCTATTCTTTGTTTTGATGAAGAAATGTCAGGAATTTTCTTGACTAAGGAAGAACATGATCAATCAGATCAAAAAAATCATGAAGAGGAAACATCAGACTATCTAAAGGGGTATCAACATGCTATTTTTGAGATGCAGAAACAATATAATCTCAGAAATAGGAATGTACCTATCATTGCAAACAAAACACAACCTAAGAAGGATGCACCTAAGGTTGCTGATGGTAAGAAGGATGCTCCTAAGGTCATTGAAGGTAAGAAAGATGCATCAACTGTCCCTCCTACCAAAGAAACTGAAAAATCTGTTTATGTTTTCAATCTTGAGAATGAAATTTCTAAGACAAAAATATTAGTCCCTTTTGGTGAGATTCTCAAGGTAGATGAATATAGAAGCAAGATTGTTAAAATGCTAAACTCATAACCAAGAGCTGCTAATATCTTGAATGTATTAGAAGATCATCTAACCATATATTTGGGTCCAAGACTAGAAGATGAACAGAATGAGGAAGTCCCTCCTTTTTATGTGAGCCTTAGCATTCACGACATGACATTGCACAATGCTATGTTGGATTCAGAGGCCTCTCACAATCTTATGCCCAAAGTAATCATGGAAAGAATGGGGTTAGAAATAACTAGGCCATATAAAGATTTGATTTCTTTTGATTCAAAAAGAGTTCAATGCATTGGTTTAATCAAGGATGTTGTTGTTGGTCTAACGCAAGTTCCTACTAAGACTGTAGTCATGAACATTATAGTAGCAGACATTCCACCGAAATTTGGTATGTTGTTTTCAAGGTCATGGGCAACAAAAATTAATGGTACAATGCAGATGGATCTTACTTATGCTACCATTCCAGTATTTGGGGAGCAAAGAAGATTATATCGAGAGACAAGGATGGCCTACATGGTGATTAGCAAAGATAAACCCCAAAACTTTCCAATTTATGCTCTTGATACTGAAATTGGTTCTGCTATTCTTTTCAATGAATTGACTAATGAAGCGGAAGAAGAAAGGAAAGAAGAAAATCAGAATTCTAAAATTCAACAGTCTGAAAATCAGCAAACAGAAGGTCGGCAAGTCAGCAATAAAGAGGAAGAAGGTTGGTGGTCATTGTATTTTTATGGATCAGCAGGCAGAGAAGGAGCAGGAGCAGGGATTTGGATTATAAATCCAAGTGATGAAAGTAAGTTCTTTTCCTATAAACTAAACTTTGATTGCAAGAACAACATGGCTGAATATGAATCCTTGATTTTGGGTCTAGAAGTGTTGAAAAGAATAAATGCTCAAAACATTTCTATTTTTGGAGATTTAGAATTAGTCATAAAACAGATTGTGGGTGTTTATCAAACCAAGGACACAAGGATGAAAGCATATAGGAATTTGGTTTTGGACATGTTAGAAAACTTTCAAGCTTATTCATTCACAGTCAAAACTAGAGAACAAAACTCCATTGTTGACTCTCTTGTTGTCTCTGCAAGTCTTTTCATTATTCCTATGCACTCCACAGAAAAGTATGAAGTTGAGGTCCGCCATAGGCCAGCCATCCCTGATAATATTACTCATTGGAAATTTTTTGAGGATGATCAACAGGTGAAAAACTTTATTGAGCTGAAAGAAGAGTTTGAAAATGTACAAGTAGATCAGCAGAACATGTTGGCTAAATCTAAAGGGAGTTCTGAAGTTTTGCAATTAAAGAATAATTCTATACCAAAGGGACTCATACCTCTAGAAAAACTCTTTGATCAGAATGATTTTTTAAAATCCCCTAAGATACAAGCTGATGATGAAGAAGTTGAGAGTTGTAACCTTGGTACTATAGCTATGCCCAAGATGATTAAACTTTCAAAATTTCTTTCAGCTGATATGAAGTTTAAGTGTGTTGAAATGATGAAAAGATTCATAGATGTCTTTGCTTGGAACTATGCTGATTTGAAAGAATATGATCCCACCATTATTCAGCACACTATTCCCATAAAATAAAATGAAAGACCTTCCAAGCAGAAGTTAAGGAGGATCAACCTACTTCTCATTCCCTTGATTGAGAAGGAGGTTAAAAAGCTCTTTGATGTCAAAATCATAGTCCCAATCAGATTTTCGAATTGGCTCGCAAATTTGGTTCCGGTTAGAAAGAAGAGTGGAGAAATCAGAATATACATTGACTTCAGAAATTTGAATAAAGCTTCCCTGAAAGATAATTATCCTCTCCCAAAGATGCATCAAATTTTCCAAACTATTGTGGGTTCTTAGAGAATGTATATGCTTGATGGTTTTTCAGGTTATAATCAAATCCTTGTGCATCTTGATGATCAGGAAAAAACAGCCTTTACTACACCATGGGGTACCTTTATGTATGCCAAGATGCCATTCGGTCTCATGAATGCAGGAGCTACCTTTCAGAGGGAAATGGACATTTCATTTTCTGAAGAGAAGGACAAGATGGTGGTTTTGTATCTTGATGACATGACAATCTTCTCAAGGAAGGAAGAAGATCACTTAAAACACTTGGAAAGAATTCTGCTGAAATGTAGAAGGTTTGGCATTTCTATAAATCCCACAAAAGTATTTTTGCTTTAACTTCAGGTAAATTACTTGGGCATATCATTTCTAAAGATGGGATTAAGATTAATCCAAGCAGGGTCAATGCAATTCAAAAGGTAGATTTGCTAAGAAGTATGAAAGAGATTCAATCTTTTGTTGGAAAGGTAAATTTTGTAAGGCGATTTATTCCTAGTTTTGATGAGATTGTGAAAGACATAACAAGGATGCTAAAGAAGGGATTTGATATTAAATAGACAACAAAGTCAAGAAACTCATTTGAAGAGATCAAAAGAGCACTAACACAGGCACCAGTATTGATCAGTCCATATTTCTCAAAGGAATTTCTGGTTTTTACCTTTGCATCAAAGAATACTATAGTTGGAGTTCTGCTACAAAAAGGACAGCAAGGTATTGAGCAGTCGATTTCTTTCTTTAGTAGGACATTTGTTAGTATGAATCTTTCGTCGGAAAAAGACCACTTTAGCTACGCATAACAAATAGCCCTAACATCAATTATGGCTGCTAATATCTTTAAATCTGCAGTTAGTTGATCCAAATAAAGCTGCACAAATCCATATCTAAGCATAAAAGACATTAAGCAGTGAAAATGAAATGTTGCTCCATGCATTCAATAGACAAGACAAGAACAATGTATTTGAAATAATTTTTGTATTAAAGGGGCACCTGAGAGGAAAACAAGAAAGGTGTTTCCAATTCTCCTCAATGGGATGGGTTCTTGAAAGTCCTCAGCATTTCAGATCTAAAACTTCTCTCTCTTGTTGGTGTAGAAAACCCAAATAAACATAGAACTAAAAGGGAGTTCACAAAGCAAATGATGGAGAATGTGACAATGATAATGGCTCAAAGTCAGACCAAGAATATAGATCTAGAGTGATCTAATATGCAATGAAAGGTGACAAATGAATGAAAAAACCCTTCTATTTATAACAAAATATTAGGGCATTCTAGAACTTGATGTATGAATAAAATATTATTAACCAAATTCTAGAACCTCCTTTTAGGAATATTTTATTATATTTATTGGAGGGAAAATGATTTTTGACTTGAGTCGAATCCTTTATTTATAAATAATAAATAAATAAATGATTTATTTATTATTTTAAGGAAATGTTGGAAATATAATTAGATAAATAATGATTTATTCAATTATTTATAAATGATTTAGTCAAATTTAACTAGGAATATTATTTAAATAAGGATTAAATAACTTATTCCTAGGAAATAATCAAATAAATAAGGATTTATTTAATTGATTTCCTTGTTTTTGGTTAAATATGACTAGGAATAATAATTAAATTGATGTTTAACTAATTATTCCTTGAGGAAATATGAACAAATATGGATTTGTTTATTATTTCCTTTTGGGGTTTCCTGTTTAGACCATAAACAACTTAATAAAGGTGTTTTACTAAGTTATTTCACATAGTGAAAGCAATTTTATGTAGGGTAAAATTGGTCTTACATGGTGTACTTGGGTCCATCTAATGATAATAGGTTAGATGACCAAAAAATGGTGTAACATTAGCCAATTCTAAGCTGAAGTATAATATCTTAGAAAAACAAGCCTATGCTCTCGTGAAGGCTATCAAAGATTTAAGAATTTATATTATGCATTCTCATATTGTGGCATTTGTTCCTAATACTGTTGTGAAAGACATCCTCACTCAATCCAACCCTGATGGTAAGAGGGGGAAATGGATTGCCAAGTTGCTAGAATATGAGATAGAGATTAAACCAACAAAATTGGTCAAAGGGCAAGGCTTGGCAAAGCTTATGGCACAGTCAAACTTTGATTGTCTTGATATAAATTGGATTGCAGAAATTTCAGATGATGAGGAGGAACTAGTTCCTATTGAAGAAAAATTTATCACCTCAGATTGGTACAAGGAAGTTGTTTTTGTTTTACAGCACCATAAAGCACCTGCTGATTTAACAAAGTCCAAAGCAAGGTTTTTTAAACTGAAATCTTTGAGATACTTTATATTTGACATAAATCTGTTTTGGAAGGATACTGGCGGAATTTTTCTGAATTTCTTGCTGGAGGAGGAGGCTAATAAAGTGATTGAGAGTTTCACAAAGGGGATTGTGGAGGTCACCATTATTGGAAGGCGACAGTGAAATTTTTTTGAGAGCAGTGTATTATTTTCCTACAATGTTCAAAGATGTATACAAGAGGGTTGATGCCTGCCATGAATGCCAGATTTTCGAGGGTAAGAAGAAACTTGTACCCTTGCCTTTAATTCCTATTTATGTAGAAGCGTCATTCCAGCAGTGGGGACTAGATTTTATCGGGGAGATTCATCCATCATCTTCAGGTCATCATCGTTGGATTCTTATAGCGACTGATTACTTCACCAAATGGATTGAAGCAATCCCAATTAGGCAAGCAAATGATTATGTGATTATTTATTTCTTAGAAAATAATATCTTGTCTAGGTTTGGTTGCCCCATGAAGATTATAATTGATAATGCACAAGCATTCAATTCTCAGAAGCTGATCAATTTCTGTCATCAATATCATATTACTCTCGGGCATTCTACTGCATACTATCCGCAAGGAAATGGCCTTGATGAATCTTCTAACAAGAGCATTGTGAGGATCATTAAAAAGGTGTTGTAGGAGAATAAGAAGGCTTGGCATTTGAAGCTGAAGTATGCCTTATGGACTGACAGGATATGCACAAAGAGGTCAATCGAAACTTCACCATATGAATTGGTATATGGCGCTGAGGCTATTTTTCCTACATCACTAGGGGTACCTGTTATGAAGTTGATTCAAGCGCTGGAAAAGGAACCAAATGTAATCTAGAGGAGAATTAATCAGCTGATAGCTCTGCAAGAGAAAAGGAATGAAGTTTATGACAGAATCAGCAATCTCAAAACATAATCAAGAGGACATTTGATAAGAAGATCAAGGAAGAGAGTTTTAAAATTCAAGATGAAGTGTTGAAATGGGAGGCTAAAATTGAAGAGAAAGGCAAACATGGTAAGTTTGAGAACTTATGGAAATGTCCTTTCAAGATACCTGCTTTTCATGGAAACAATACTTACATACTGCAGGAAATAGATGGAAAACCATATGCTGGACGACCTGTCAATGGCAGGTTTTTGAAGCATTATTATTCCTAAAATCTGATGGATTGTTCATGTCATTGTATATTGATCCAGATTTATGCAGGAACACAAAAGAATAAAGAAATAACCATAAACATAGAAATACAGTGGAAATAAGGCTTCATTTCATTGATATCAAATCACATAAATTTGCTTACAAACATGATGGAAATAAAATAGCTAGGGTGTTGGTAGCGAATCTCTGAGAAGAGATGTGGCGGCTACAGACCCCTGAACTGTGTTACAATGAGGCTCGAGGGAATATTTATTATGGAGAAACAATGGATAACTCTAAACGTTCAAAAACCTAACCCTAGGAGATGAAGCACCAAAACTATGGGCCCCGTTTGGGTAAATTGGTGTTTCAACTTCTCTGGGACGTAACTTCGGCATACTATCTCCGTTTGGGGCTTCAAAATGGCTCCGGAAGTTCAGGACCCAAAAAACTGCTAAAAATAGTAAGTTGTGAAAAAAACTGAAAGAGACAATGGTGGGGCCCCAAGTGGAATAGGCGGGTGGCCACCAATATCCACCTGGATCATTCCTCCCCCCTTAGGAAGCAATGGTCCCCATTGCGTTGAGTTCCTCCATGAGATGAGGAAACTTCTATTGAACTTGGTCCCTGGTGAACCACTTGCCTTGGTGCAGGAGTTGGCTAGCTTTGACAACCCGATACAGTTGGATCTTCTGTCGGCGAGTGTTCTTGATTTGCATGTCCATGATAAAGTCTGTGGTGGCCTGTTCCATGTAGTCTGGGTTTAACTCTTTTGGTGTGAGTTCTTCTGCAATGTCAGAGGTGTCCAATAGAGGTGGGAAGTAGGGACGATGGCAGTCTACATTGAATACTGGGTGCAGACCAAGGAATGGTGGAATACTGAGCTCGAAGGCATTGTTCCCTACAGCATTGGTGATGGTGTATGGCCCATATCGGAGTGGGCGAATCTTGCGGTGCGGTCCAGTGAGGTGCTCCTTCTACAAATATAGCCACACTTTTTCGCCCACCTGGAAGTTGTGTGGCACCCGATGTTGATCATGTCATTGCTTGTACTTAGCATTGGCTCTGTCCAATATGTCATGAACCTGTTGGCAGATGTGTTGAATGTGCTCGATGAAGTTGTTTGCTTTGTCAGATTCAGACTGGACATGAGCCGAATCGGCCTGAGTAGCTGCAAATGGCAGGCTACATCAATGGGACATAGTGGCTGGAATCCCAAGCCCACCTGAAACGGGCTGTGGCTGGTTGAGCTGTGGAGAGCCTGGTTATAACTGTGTTGTACATAGGGAAGGCTCTCATCCCATGTGCGTGGATGCTTTGAATTTTACATGCACAGAATGTGTACAATCATCCTATTGACGACCTTTGTTTGGCCATCAGTTTGGGGATGGAAAGTTGTGGACTTGGTGAGCTTGGTGTCCAACATTGACTAGAGGCTGGACCAAAATGTGATGAGGAACCTGCTGTTGCGATATGATATGATAGACTGTGGGATCCCAAAGTGCACCCACACTCGTTCAAGGAAGAGTTTAGCAGTGGCTTCTGCTGTGATATTCTTCTTGTAGGCCGCCATAATGGCCATCTTTGAGAATCTGTCGATGACCACGAAAACACAGTCGTTTCCATGCTTAGTAGAAGGAAGGCCTGACATGTAATCCATGGAGATGGATTCCCAAGGTTGACTGGGGTAGGTAGCGGAGTATAGAGCCCTTTCTTCTTGATGGTCGGTTTGGCAATGACGCAAGCAGTGCAGGATCTGATGTACTTCCCGACATCCTGTCGAAGGTTTGGCCAATGGAAATACTTCTGCAGTATTGCCACTATTTTCTCGACCCCAAAATGCCCAACGACTCAATTGTAGTGCGCTTCCCATATCATCTTGGCACTCTTGCTTGAAGGAACACAAAGGTGTCCTAGGTGACATAATAGTGCATCTTGGAGGTGAAAATTTGGAACCTGCATACCCCCCAATAGTTCCTTGTATGTGTAGCTGAATTCTGGATCACTCTTGTAGAGAAGCCGCTAATCAGAAGTCTCATGCCCACAAGAGTTGAGAACGGTAGTTATGGCCACGATCAGTGGCCGGCTGAGGCAGTTTGCAACATTATTGGTGCTACCCTTCTTGTACTTGATGTTCAAATGAAATTGTTGCAGATATGTGGACCACTTCTGATGGCGATCATTTTGCAACTTCCCTTGTGTCTGTATGAACTATAGGGGTCGGTGGTCTGTGTGGATGACTGTCTCCTTCCCCAAAATGTAATGCTTCCATTGTCAAGAAGCCTACACAATGGAATACATTTCTTTGTCATCAGTGGGATACTTTCTAACTGTGTCAGATAATGTCTCACTGTGATATGCCACTGGATGCCCCTGTTGAGTAAGAACTGCCCCAATAGCATAGTTAGAGGCATCTGTCTCGATCTCAAATGGTTGTTGCAAGTCTGGTAATGTGAGCATTGGGGTAGAACAGAGGCGATGTTTCAATTCTACGAACACCTTCTGTTGAGATTCCGACCAACATAATTTTGCTTTCGCTCCTCCCTTGGTGACTTGACTCAAGGGCCAAGTGATATGAGAGAATCCCAACACGAACCTGCGGTAGAAATTAGCAAGACCTAGAAAGCTGCAAAGCTCTGTTAGGGTGGTTGGGGTTGGCCAATACTGAATGACTTGGATCTTGGCTAGATCCACATGCACCCCCCTTTCATCAATAATGTATCCCAGATATTAAACTTGGGTCATGCCAAAAGTGCACTTCTCCAAATTGGCACACAACTTGTGTTGCCGCAGTGTTTGGAGGACTTCTCGGATGTGGTGGAGGTGCTCTTCCCAAGTCTGGCTGAAGATCAGAATGTCATCCAAGTATACCACTACAAATGAGTTGGTGAATGGACGCAAGATGTCATCCATCAACCTCATGAAGGTTGCGGGAGCATTTTTCAATCCGAAAGGCATGACGAGCCATTCGAAAAGGCCCTCCTTGGCTTTGAAGGCAGTATTCCACACATCAGAGGGTTCGATTGGTACCCGGTGATACCCAGACTTCAAGTTGATCTTGCTTAAATATTTTTCCCCTTTGAGTTGGTCTAGAAGGTCATCAATCCGTGGGATCAGGTACCTATTCCAGACAGTGATCTTTTTCAGAGCCGATAATCAATACAGAGTCTCCAAGTCCCATACTTCTTCTGTACCAACATGATCGGGCTCCCACAGGGCGATGAACTTGGCCGGATGTGACCTTTCTGCAGCAACTCCTGAATCTGCCTCTTGATTTCATCATTCTCCAGAACAAAGTACCTATAGATCGATCCATTGGGTAGCGGCGCACCTGGGGTCAGGTCAATGGGGTGCTTGACCTGACAGTGTAGAGGCATCCCTGCGGGTGAGGTGAAGATGTCCCCATACTCCCCCACAACCTTGTCCATTTTTTGTTTTCGTGTAGAGGAGCCATGTCTAGAGGTCGTGGCCGCAGTCTTATTCTTGCCTTGGGGGCGGATTATCAGGAAAAAAATAATTCCTAGTTTGGGAAATGAGCTTACTACATTGTTTTGCAGTAACCAAAGAGATAGTGGGAGGCGGTGGTACCTCTGGTATCCTGTACAATTTATTTCCCGAAGTAACAATAACAGCGCGAGGCCGGGACTCATACACAGCATGTCGCTTCCACAAGTACGGTTGGCCTAATAATACATCAGAAACATCAATAGGAGCAATGTCACACAATACCTCATCTGTGAAGGGCTTGATGCTATAGGGAAGGTGGCACTGTTGGCTGACGTGGAGATCCCGTCCTTGGTGAAGCCACCCGATGGTGTATGGTTATGGGTGCGTTATGGTCGGCAAGCCCAACCGCTTCATGACATCTGCTGAAATGAGGTTCTTTTGGCTCCCATTGTCAACAATGAACCATAATGGGGAACCCTTTACCCACATCTAGGAGTGGAAGAGACGCTCTGCCTCCTCTGGATCTTCTGGTTCCTCCTTCTGGATCTTCGTAGTGACAACAGTGGCATTGGGCTACGCATCAATAATCTGCTTCCATTTGTCATTCACCTTTTCAAGTTCTGATTCAGATTCAGAGCATGCATCTGATTCAAAAGCCCTCATCTCGGCCACCAACGACTGCTTGGCCCGACACTCACTTGTGTTGTGAGTGGAGCTCTTATGGAACTCACACCACTTTCCCGTGTGCTTCTTTGGCTTCGCGGTGTTGTTCTTTACTTTTGTCTTTGGCAGGTTGTCTTGGGCCGCCATGCCTTGGCTTTGTCCTTTGTTCTGCGTTTTGGGGGCACCTTTCCCTTGCTTTTGATTCGCAGATCCAAAGTCTCGCTTCTTCTGTTTGAATTTCTGCTCAATCTTGGCAGCATATTGGTATGTCGTACCAAGCGAGGAGATGTCGAGGAACTCCATTTCCTCCTGAATGTATCTGTACAGACAACCGCGATACTTTAGTACCAAATGTTTCTCCTAATCTTTGATACCCAACTTTGTGCACAGGGTATGGAATATATTCATTAGCTCATGCACATCTTGATCCCTTTGTTGCCGCAGCGTGGTCCATTGTATGTACTTGTCCTCATAGCTCCCCACGAGATAGTATTATTTTTTGATGGCATCTCAGAAAGAATTCCAAGTGGTACGGCTGATAACAGAGAGGGTTTTGTCTCGTCCTTTTTCTCACAGTAAGTTTCCCACCAGTCCTTGACATGGGGGGTAGCTTTGAGGAGTGCAAAAATAATCTTCTCCCGGTCAGAAAAGTAATGAACTAAGAAATATAATTCTAATAGATTCAACCATCTAGTTACGGCATCTGCATCTATTTGACCCTCAAATATAAGAATGTCAAAGTTTACTTGTACCTTAAAGGGAGTCGCGCCTCCAGAGTGTCTGCTGGATGCAAATGCACCGCCAGTGGGCAGTCGTTGAAGGATCTGGGCAAAGTTATCCATCATCGCGTTCCTTTGATTTTCGAGGGCCTCCTCGAGCAATATTTTGATAGGATCTCTTGCTCCCTCATCTTTCTTTTCGTCCCCCATGGGCGTCCGTCGGGGTTTGCGAGGCTGATCTTGCAAAGGTTCCACCAGATCGAGCCCTAACTCCTTATACCCCGACCTCGTTGGGGACATGCAAAGAAGGATCGAGAAAAAGCAGACCGCTCTGATACCACTGATCCAGATTTATGTAGGAACGCAACAGAATATAAAAATAACCATAAACATAGAAATACAGCGGAAATAAGGCTTCATTTCATTGATATCAAATCACATAAATATGCTTACAAACATGATGGAAATAAAATAGCTAGGGTGCTGGTAGCAAATCTCTGAGAAGAGATGTGGTGGCTACAGACCCCTGAACTGTGTTACAGTGAGGCTCAAGGGCCTAATTATTATGGAGAAGCAACGGAGAACTCTAAACATCTAAAAACCTAACCCTAGGAGTTGAAGCGCCAAAACTATGGGCCTCGTTTGGGTAAATTGGTGTTTCAACTTCCTGGGGATGTAACTTCAGCATACTATCTCCGTTTCGGGCTTCAAAACGGCTCCAGAAGTTCAGGACCTAAAAAACTGCTAAAAATAGTAAGTTGTGAAAAAAACTGAAAGAGACAATGGTGGGGTCCCAAGTGGAATAGGCGGGTGGCCACCAATATCCACCTGGGCCATATATATTCCATTTTATAAGTTTTTTCTGCTAATAATGACAAGAAAAATCAGCAAGCTCGAGCCCGAGGTGAAGGCCATTAGAGCTTGAGGAGGAAGCTTGGAAATTTCAAGGTTTTTACTGTTTTGGTCAAGAAAATGGATAGAAAAACTGGAACTACTGGTTCTTAGTGTACCACAGGGGCACACTATCCCAAGTGGAGCCACTGTTATCACTATTTTTTTTTTTCAAAACATGGTATGTCAACTCTATTTTGATCATGATCTAAATAGTTTTGAAAGTCATTTTATCATGGTTAAGGGTATGTCATAGTTTTAGAGGTTTAGTGTTCACCATAAGAATTCAAATAAGGTCTTTATAGGTCCATTCCATAGTCAAAAAGTTCACATTCTTTTCATTCAAGGGTCATCTAAGTAATTTTTGGGCAAATTTTCTGCAATTAGCCACAAATCCATATTTTTGTAGTGCCGTTAGTTCAAAAAGTGAGTTTTGCGCTACAAAAGCGTTGCTACTTTCATAGCGCAAAGTGTGAAAATTACACTGTGAGCGCTACGAAAGCGCAATTTCTTAGCTTTTGTGTCAAATAAGCCGGGATCTGTCAATTTCAGTTGAGGAATGACATGATAGGGCTATGGTGAGTCAGTTAGTTACCAAATTCGATGTACTTACCTGTCCTTCAGTCATCATAGTCATGATAGGATATCAATCAAACATCATTTGGCCATGAGGTGACATCTCTAATTCGAATTTTTTGCCTAATTGAGTCATCTTTGTTTCATTTACCTTCACATATGTTATCCAAGCTCTAAAGCAGTAAGGATAAGCTTATGGTTGTTCTTTTCAAAGACAACTCTCACCATTATCAAGTGAGGTTGTTCATCAAATCAAGAGAGGTTGTTTTACAAGTTTTAGAGAAGCTAACAAGTTTTCTTTACAAGAAACATGGCAGAGGAGAAGAAGGTCCACAGAGGGGGACATTGTCTAAGATGCGAGCCTGAGAATGTAAATGCTGTTATGGAGGATCAAATGGTAATGGAGGCTTTTAGCAAAGCTGGCTGTCTCAAATTTTGTGAAAAGCTGCAGGGTTGCCACACTCAGGTGTCCAAAGAGTTTGCTTTACATTTCAGTGGAACCACTACCAAAGTTGGAATGATAAATATGCCAGTCACACCTGAGATCATAGCTGCTATGACAGAGATACCAAGGGGACAACAATCTTGGTTTAAAGGTTTTAGGTTTGACATGGAGCCATGCAAGGAGTTTATGAAACCTGAATATGTAGACATGGACCTGAACAATGCAATACCCAGAAGCTGTATCAAGGACAATTATGCAAAGCTGCTATTCAACATCCAAAGATATTTCACATGTGAAGGCAGGTACCATAAAGTCTACACTTAGCATTTCAAACTACTGTTGCATTTCACAGGTATGATATCATTAGATTTACCATTTTATTTGCATAAAAGTCTTGCCAAAATGGCTGACAAGGTCCAAGCTAAATCTGATGGTTGTGAAACATCTATGTTTCATCACGGTTTGATAAAGTTACTGGTTTTAAATGAGCTTTAGAAAATCAATAGGGATTGGTCTTCCTTTTTATTTATGAGTGGATTCGAAATGGAAGCCCTAACCCCAGCTAGAAACCCTAAGATCAAGGGGAATCCTTCACCACCGGTAGCAGAATCCAGTCAGCCGGTGGCTCCTAAAGCAAAGAGGTTTGTGAAGTTGAAAACAAGGAAACAGGTTGAAGATAGAACTGAGAAAGCATCAATGCTTGTTGCAGAAACCCCATCACCTGCAAAACAGAGAATAGAAAGGGGCAAAGAAACAAAACAAAAACAGCTGGTCAGTAAGCAGGAGATCTAGAGAAAGACAAGAAGTCAAGTAGCAGCATCAAAGGGAAAAGCAGTTGTTTCAGTGAGAGAGGACAACCCAATGATGAAAGACAATTTGGATGATATACTTCATGCAATTGATATAGAAGAATAACCTATTGTACAGGCAGATTTCATTGAAGTGGATGAACCCAAATAGAGAAAAATGAAATCAGTAAAGAAATTGGAATTTGAAGGTGAGAATGCAACTTTTGTTTTTCAAGCTAGGAAACCTTTAACCAGGCATGAAAAGAAACTCCAAGAAGGTAGTAAAGATATCCAAGTAACTATTGAAGTAGCCAAAGTCCTTGAAGAGGTGGTTGATCTCTCATCACCTATAGTGGAGCATGCAGCCAGTAAGATAGAGAAGGGAAAGGAACACATGTTAGAGTGTCAAATGCTAGAAGAAAGGTTGAAGCTAGAAAATCAAGAAATGGAAATGATGAGAAAGAGGGACAGAAAGCACAGCATTGAAAAGACAGAATTCAAGAGGATGAAGGCTGTTTCGGAAGGTCAAACAGTTGCTAGGTCAGAGATCCCAAGCAGTGCACAGTAGTTCTTTACACGGACAGTTCCATCCATTAAAGAAGAAAAATTTGTTAGAGTGATCAACACCCAGTTGAGAGCAAGTAATAGAAATCTAAGAGGCCAAGTGGAAGATTTGGAGCTACAATTAAAACAGTCTCATGATTTACTAAAGAGAAGAGGTACAAAATGACAAATTCAAAGCAAACTCAAAATGGAAAATGAGGATTAAATTTTGTGAAGGTTATGTTTTTAGTCCAAATAACTGATGGTTTTAATGAAGCCCATGATTTTATGAAGCTGTGGCACCTTTTTGTTTTAAATTTTGTGAAAATCTGGTTAAAATTGCTTACATAGCAGTTTCGTAGCGCCTGTAGTGCAAAAAGGGTGAAATGCGCTATGAAACCGTTGTAGCAGCTTTTTCACCCTTTTCTTATCAAATTTTGGAAATTTTGGAGGGAATACCATGTGTTTTGACTTGAAATTTATAAGGAAGCTATGTCAAGTGAATATTAAAGTAACCCTGAAAGAAAGGAGGCTAAATTTTGAAGGAAAATGGGTAAAAAGACTGCGCTATGAAACTGTGCTGCTTTTGTAGCGCAGGTTTGTTTTCACTGTTTTGAGAAGTTTGAAGTGGTTTTACACAGCTGGCATGAAGGAATGACTTGGGACATATGATAATCATGTTCCTGAAATCAATTAGCCTCGAATTTATTGGTTAGAAGTGGTCAAAATATCTCAAGAAACTAAAAGAATCCTAAGCCTAAAAACAAGGGAGGAGTTTCCTAAATTGCAGGAGATCAACATCATCAGCATTATGGTCATAACAAGTTGGAATTCATCATCAGGATTCGACTTAATGAAAATATAGGTGGCAAATGATGTAATTAATTTTAGATAAAGTTGTTTTGAGTGGAATCAAAAGAGTTCTAATTCTATTTGTAATAGGACTCCATATTAGTTTTACAGTTGTGTTTGTAATAAATACCATGTTTTATGGTTAGAATAGGTGTAAAAGCATAGAAATTCAATGTATCTAGTTGTGGATAAGCTTATCTTATGATGTAAATGATCTATAAAAGATCAAGGAGTCAAAATAGAAAGGGTTGGACATTTGTAGGCAAAAAGACTCTGTTTTTTGTAAGTGACTGTTTTCAGCCTAATACAGATTTTCTACTAAGACAACTCAAGATTCATAAGGAGTTCTTGTATGTTCTTGTTCTGATGGAATCTTTTCAATATTCTTTTAAAGTGGTGTTTGCTTATGTTACTCAGAATTCATCAATGATGCTCTGACTTCCTTCATAGACAAACTGACTGTGTGTTTCACTATTCTACATGTGTATTCCTTGACTTGAACTCTGATATGCCTTGACTTCCATGCTAGGTAGATTATTTTGATTTTGCTGAAGCCATTATGACTCCATAAGCCCAATGCACACTTGCTAATGTGATTTACAACCAATTTATATCTTTTATCTATTTTTATCCCATATAGAGTTAGCCATCTACATATTTATAAAAAATCATAAACCCTTAAGAGAGCCCTCTCAAGTTGAAGAGGCTAAGCCTCAGCCAAAATATTAGTCTGAAATAGTTACATGAGATTAACTTGATTGGCAGCCTATCAGGTCTGATTTTGTGATAACACACCACAGCTGCCAAAGATTACCAAAGGTAGACCTAGCACAGTTACTCTACAAAGCCTTTATGAGTATGTAGAGTCTTTAGAGAAATGTAGAGAAGAAAGAGAAGTCAAGCTACAAACTGAATTAGAAGCCATGTTGGAAAACAAATTCACATCTCTTGAAGACAATATCCAAAAACAAATAGAAAATAAAATAGAACTATTGGAGAATAAAATGGAGGCACTGGAACTAGGTTGCAGGTCATAGAAAAACAAAACCAAGATACGAACCAAACATCCCAGCAAGGAGATGCTGATAATATAGAGAGTCTTAAAATGAACGACATGATTAAAGAACTAGAAGAAAAAGTTAACAACAATCTCACCCTAAATAGTGGGGCAGGTAAATTAGATATCAAACCAATTAAAATGAAATGAAAAAAATTGATCGAATTAAACCATGAGCGTAATAAAAGGGCCTTAAACCTTATAATCATCAGTTTGAAAGAGGAGGTAGACGAGGATACTTTAGCCATATCCCAGACAGAATTACATAATAGATTACAAATTGAAACCACGTGTCTCACAGAAGCAACAAGGTTAGGGAAATTAACTGAGAATAAAGAAAGGCTGATCCGAATAAAGGTGAGCTCTACTGACCATAAGTATGACATACTTAGTAAAACCTCAAGTCTAAAAGAAACGGGAATATTTATAAACGAAGATCTCATTCTAGAAGATCAAGCAGAATAAAGAAAGGAGATTCAAAAGGTAAAAGAAGCTAGGAAGGAAGGAAAATGGGCAATAATTAGAAATAGAAAAGCACGCATTCGAGATAGAAACCAAAAAGATAGTAATTAATAGCAATTCAACATGCTCCGAATTCTTTCTTGGAACTGTCGGGGCTTTCCATGGAACAAAGGCCCCAAGCTAAGTTGGATCTCAAATGATGTTGATATTATATTGCTTGTTGAAACTTGGGAGCACGAAGAATCTAAGGTCCCTAACATAGATGGATTTTCACTATGGTCTACCTGGAACAAGTGATCCTCCAGTAGAGGCATTGGGGGCATAGCTTGCTACATTAAGAAGAACATCTCCCCCCATGCTAGGATTTATAAAAATGACCCTTACAACCAATATAGTTGGATAGAGATTACTGACATTAATGATAAAAATACCTACAGAGCAATCTGTTATTTCCCCCCCTTTAATTCTAACTTCTATAAGAAAAATAATCTAGATAAAAATAGTCCTTACAATGGTTTAGAGAATGATATTTCTAGCCTAAGGAATGAAGGTAATATCCTTTTAATGGGTGACTTTAATGCTTGAACTTCAAGCAACCAAGCTATTCTTCTAAGCAATCATTCCAACCCCAATCCTCTTTGGTTAGACGAAGACCTTACTCTGGCTAGCCGGTACAAAAGGAGCTCTGAAGACCTCGAGGATAATTTGTTTGGGTCGGAGCTAGTCAAGCTCTGTAGTGCTCAGGATCTCATAATTTGCAACGGTCTAAAGAAGTGGCCCAATTCTAGCCAGATGACCTGCATCCATGGGCTTGGCAGCAGCGTGGTAGACTGTGTTATTTCCGATCTCCCTTTATACAACAAAATAATAAATTTTGACATCTTAGACGACCACGAGCCCGACTCTAATCATAGGCCTTTACTCATAACTCTCAATTTTGTCATGCATAGAGATCCCATTGAAGATAATCCTTATAGTCAAAAGAACTTAATCTTTGATAGAAATAAAAACGATCTCTTTCTAAATGAATTAAAAACTAATTTGCTTCCTTTATCTAGTATAGACAACATAGATGACCTCTATCATAATTTTACTACAACCCTCTCATATTCTATTAACAAGTTCTCAATTGAAAGCTCAAGTAATAAAAGAAATAGCAAAACCAACCCATGGTATGACAAATATTGTAAAAGTGCGAGGAGAGCAATTAAGGAAGCTGTTGATGAATCTCTCAAAATTAACAAGATAAAAATCTACAAAGCCCAAACTAAAAGGAAAAAAAGGCAATATATTCGTAAAAGATAAGAGAATCTCTTACACCTCTTTAAGGTGGCTTCTAAGAATTCTAGAGGCAGCTTCTAACTAGGAAAACTAAAGATAATAATAAAATTGCTTTACATGACTGGTGAATTTTTTGGATTAATACTTGGGTCTGCGGTGAAAATTCTATGGTGAATTTTCTCCATTACTACTTGGGTCTGCGGTGAATTTTCTCCATTAATAGTTGGGCATGCGATGAAAATTTTGCGGTGAATTTTCTTCATTAATACTTGAGTTTCTTGATTAATACTTGGGTCTGCGGTGAATTTTTTGGATTAATACTTGGGTCTGCGGTGAATTTTCTTCATTACTACTTGGGTCTGTGGTGATTTTTTCTAGATAATTTTTCAAACCTGGGCACTTGAGGTCTACTATCTGGTTTGCTGATATTCAGCTGCACACATTCCTTATCTTTTTCTAATACATATCTGCTCATATATTCTCAAGTATGAATAATTCACCACAGTTACCAAAGATTACCAAAGGTATACCTAGCACAGTTACTCTACAGAGCCTTTATGAGTATATAGAGTCTTTAGAGAAACATAGAGAAGAAAGAGAATTCAAGCTACAACTGAGTTAGAAGCCGTGCTGGAAAACAAATTCACATCTCTTGAAGACAAGATCCAAAAACAAATAGAAAATAAAATAGAACTATTGGAGAATAAAATGGAGGCAATGAAAACTAGGTTGCAGGTCATAGAAAAACAAAACCAAGATATGAACCAAACATCCCAGCAAGGAGATGTTGATAATATAGAGAGGATTAGAATGAAGGACATGATTAAAGAACTAGAAGAAAAAGTTAACAACAATCTCACCCTAAATAGTGGGGCAGGTAAATTAGATATCAAACCAATTAAAGATGAAATGAAAAAATTGACTGAATTAGACCATGAGCATAATAAAAAGGCCTTGAACCTTATAATCTTCGGTTTGAAAGAGGAGGTAGACGAGGATACTTTAGCCATAGTCCAAACAGAATTACAAAATAGATTAAAAATTGAAACCACGTGTCTCACAGAAGCAACAAGGTTGGGGAAATTAACTGAGAATAAAGGAAGGCTGATCCAAATAGAGGTGAGCTCTACTGACTATAAGTATGACGTACTTAGTAAAACCTCAAGTCTAAAAGGAAAGGGAATGTTTATAAACGAATATCTCATTCTAGAAGATCAAGCAGAATTAAGAAATGAGGTTCAAAAGATAAAAGAAGCTAGGAAGGAAGGAAAATGGGCAATAATCAGAAATAGAAAAGCACACATTCGAGATAGAAACCAAAAAGATAGTATTAAATAGCAATTCAACATGCTCCGAATTCTTTCTTGGAACTGTCGGGGTTTTTCATGGAACAAAGGCCCCAAGCTAAGTTGGATCTCAAATGATGTTGATATTATATTGCTTGTTGAAACTTGGGAGCACGAAGAATCTAAGGTCCCTAACATAGATGGTTTTGCACTATGGTGTACCTGGAACAAGCGATCCTCCAGTAGAGGCATTGGGGGCATAGCTTGCTACATTAAGAAGAACATCTCCCACCATGCTAGGATTTATAAAAACGATCCTTGCAACCAATATAGTTGGATTGAGATTACTGACATTAATGATAAAAAGACCTACATAGCAATCTGTTATTTCCCCCCCATTAATTCTAACTTCTATAAGAAAAAGAATCTAGATAAAAATAGTCCTTACAATGGTTTAGAGAATGATATTTCTAGCCTAAGGAATGAAGGTAATATCCTTTTAATGGGCGACTTTAATGCTCGAACTTCAAGCAACCAAGCTATTCTTCTAAGTAATCATTCCAACCCCAATCCTCTTTGGTTAGACGAAGACCTTACTCTGGCTAGTCGGTAGAAAAGGAGCTCTGAAGACCTCAGGGATAATTTGTTTGGGTCGAAGCTAGTCAAGCTCTGTAGTGCTTAGGATCTCATAATTTGCAACGGTCTAAAGAAGTGGCCCAATTCTAGCAAGATGACCTACATCCATGGGCTTGGCAGGAATGTGGTAGATTATGCTATTTCCGATCTCCCTTTATACAACAAAATAATAAATATTGACATCTTAGACGACCACGAGCCTGACTCTGATCATAGGCCTTTACTCATAACTCTCAATTTTGTCATGCATAGAGATCCCATAGAAGATAATCCTTATAGTCAAAAGAACTTAATCTTTGATAGAAATAAAAATGATCTCTTTCTAAATGAATTAAAAACTAATTTGCTTCATTTATCTAGTATAGACAACATAGATGACCTCTATCATAATTTCACTACAACCCTCTCATATTCTATTAACAAGTTCTCAATTAATTCTCTAGTAATAAAAGAAATAACAAAACCAACCCATGGTATGACAAAGATTGTAAAAGTGTGAGGAGAGAAATTAAGGAAGTTGTTGATGAATCTCTCAAAATTAACAAGATAAAAATCTACAAAGCCCTAACTAAAAGGAAAAAAAGGCAATATATTTGTAAAAGACAAGAGAATCTCTTACACCACTCTAAGGTGGCTCCTAAGAAATTCTGGAGGCACATTCTAACTAGGAAAACTAAAGATAATAATAAAATTGCTTTACACGACGGGTGAATTTTCTGGATTAATACTTGGGTTTGCGGTGAGATTCTGCGTTGAAAATTTTGCGGTGAATTTTCTCCATTACTACTTGGGTCTGCGGTGAATTTTATCCATTAATACTTGGGTTTCTTGATTAATACTTGGGTCTGCGGTGAAAATTTTGCGGTGAATTTTCTACATTACTACTTGGGTCTGTGGTGATTTTTTCTAGATAAATTTTCGGACCTGGGCACTTGAGATCTGCTGTCCGGTTTGCCAATATTCAGGTGCACACGTTCCTTATCTTTTTCTAATACATATCTGCTCATATATTCTCAAGTATGAATAATTCACCACAGCTACCAAATATTACCGAAGGTAGACCTGGCACAGTTACTCTACAGAGCCTTTATGAGTATATAGAGTCTTTAGAGAAACGTAGAGAAGAAAGAGAAGTCAAGCTACAAACCGAGTTAGAAGCCATGCTGGAAAACAAATTCACATCTCTTGAAGACAAGATCCAAAAACAAATAGAAAATAAAATAGAACTATTGGAGAATGAAATGGAGGCAATGGAAACTAGGTTGCAGGTCATAGAAAAACAAAACCAAGATACGAACCAAACATTCCAGCAAGGAGATGCTTGTAATATAGAGAGTCTTAAAATGAAGGACATGATTAAAGAACTAGAAGAAAAATTTAACAACAATCTCACCCTAAATAGTGGGGCAGGTAAATTAGATATCAAACCAATTAAAGATGAAATGAAAAAATTGATCGAATTAGACCATGAGCGTAATAAAAGGGCCTTGAACCTTATAATCTTCGGTTTGAAAGAGGAGGTAGACGAGGATACTTTAGCCATAGTCCAGATAGAATTACATAATAGATTACAAATTGAAACCACGTGTCTCACAGAAGCAACAAGGTTAGGGAAATTAACTGAGAATAAAGGAAGGCTGATCCGAATAAAGGTGAGCTCTACTGACCATAAGTATGACATAATTAGTAAAACCTCAAGTCTAAAAGGAACTTGAATATTTATAAACAAAGATCTCATTCCAGAAGATCAAACAGAATTAAGAAAGGAGGTTCAAAAGGTAAAATAAGTTAGGAAGGAAGGAAAATGGGCAATAATCAGAAATAGAAAAGCAGTTATTCGAGATAGAAACCAAAAAGATAGTACTAAATAGCAATTCAACATGCTCCAAATTCTTTCTTGGAATTGTCGAGGCTTTCCATGGAACAAAGGCCCCAAGCTAAGTTGGATCTCAAATGATGTTGATATTATATTGCTTGTTGAAACTTGGGAGCACGAAGAATCTAAGGTCCCTAACATAGATGGCTTTGCACTATGGTCTACCTGGAACAAGCTGTATTCTAGTAGAGGCAATGGGGGCATAGCTTGCTACATTAAGAAGAACATCTCCCCCCATGCTAGGATTTATAAAAACGACCCTTACAACCAATATAGTTGGATTGAGATTACTAACATTAATGATAAAAAGACCTACATAGCAATCTGTTATTTCCCCCACATTAATTCTAACTTCTATAAGAAAAATAATATAGATAAAAATAGTCCTTACAATGATTTAGAGAATGATATTTATAGCCTAAGGAATGAAGGTAATATCCTTTTAATGGGTGACTTTAATGCTCGAACTTCAAGCAACCAAGCTATTCTTCTAAGTAATCATTCCAACCCCAATCCTCTTTGGTTAGACGAAGACCTTACTCTGGCTAGCCGGTACAAAAGGAGCTTTGAAGACCTCGGGGATAGTTTGTTTGGGTCGGAGCTAGTCAAGCTATGTAGTTCTCAGGATCTCATAATTTGCAACGGTCTAAAGAAGTGGCCCAATTCTAGCAAGATGACCTGCATCCATGGGCTTGGCAGGAGTGTGGTAGACTATGTTATTTCCGATCTCCCTTTATACAATGAAATAATAAATTTTGACATCTTAGACGACCACAAGCCTGACTATGATCATAGGCCTTTACTCATAACTCTCAATTTTGTCATGCATAGAGATCCCATAGAAGATAATCCTTATAGTCAAAAGAACTTAATATTTGATAGAAATAAAAACGATCTCTTTCTAAATGAATTAAAAATTAATTTTCTTCCTTTATCTAGTATAGAAAAAATAGATGACCTCTATCATAATTTTATTACAACCCTCTCATATTCTATTAACAAGTTCTCAATTGAAGTCTCAAGTAATAAAAGAAATAACAAAACCAACCGATGGTATGACAAAGATTGTAAAAGTGCGAGGAGAGCAATTAAGGAAGCTGTTGTTGAATCTCTCAAAAATGACAAGATAAAAATCTACAAAGCCCTAACTAAAAGGAAAAAAAGGCAATATATTCGTAAAAGACAAGAGAATCTCTTACACCTCTCTAAGGTGGCTCCTAAGAAATTATGGAGGTAGACTGTAACTAGGAAAACTAAAGATAATAATAAAATTGCTTTACACAACTGGAATTCCTATCTTAAAAAGCTTTATGAATCTCCAAATGCCAGGGATAACTTTGAAACCCTTCTCACAATGAAAGAATTTTTCTCATTAGAAGACATTGATTTTGGGGTTAAACGCCTGGCAAATGGGAAAGCTAAAGACATTGAAGGTTACCAGGCAGAAATCTTAAAAATTGGAGGTCTTGTCCTCATCCCCCACATCCACAAGCTTTTCAACCAAGAGGTCAAGCAAGGGTTCCCTAAACCTTGGACTCAGAGCCTCATTATCCCTATTTTTAAAAGTGGGGATACAAATAACCCCTCTAATTATCGAGCAATTATGATCAGCCCTCTCTTAGTCAAGTTATATGGTATTATTTTGGAAAATAAGTTGAGCATTTGGCTTGAAAGTGAAGGTAAGCAGGCTAAAGGCCAAGCGGGTTTTAGAAGGCAACACTCAACAACGGACCACCTTGTTATGCTTAGGATCATTGTGGAGGAATGCCACAATGATAAATCCAATCTCTTATGTTGCTTTGTGGACTTTAGAAAGGCTTTCGATACGGTTCCTAGAAATAACCTATGGAATATATTAGAAGAGCTAAATGTTCCTTTCGAGCTAAGAGCAGCCGCTATAAGTTTATACGAGAATGTAATTTCCAAGTTAAAGAGCAATGAGGGGTGGTCGAAAGATATTAAGTGTAATATCGGAGTTAAACAAGGTTGCCCCCTATCCCCTACCCTCTTTGGCATTTACATCGACAAACTAGAAGGTTGTTTAGAGGAAGCATGATGTGATGGCACGATCTTAGCTGGGATAGTCATCATCATTCTTCTCTATGCTGACGATATTTTTCTTTTCGCAAGGTGCCCATCTGATCTTGATAAGCAACTTAGACTTCTTAAGGATTTCTGCTCTACCATGGGTATGTCTGTTAACACTGAAAAAAACAAAAAGTTATGATTATCAAATCCAAGAAGGACACTTACGTTAATTTTATGTATGACAATAGTAACTTGGAGGAAGTGTCTTCTTACAAGTACTTAGGAATTGATATTCATCACAAGCTCAACTAGAACTATAACATTTAGAAAAGGATTAATGGGGGGTGGAAAGATTATTTTGGTCTTGAAAATAATTGCAAAACGACAAACCTCGTAATGTGGGATAGAAAGAAGTTCCTCTTTGAAACTTTAGTCACTCCTGTTATCTTATATGGATGTGAGGTTTGGGGTTGCAGCATCTCTAGAGAATCCTGGAGAAAGATTGAGCAAATCCAAAAGCGTTTTATAACGTATAACCTTAAAATTAAAAGCAATACACCCTATATTATTCTCCTTATAGAAGTGAGTCTTTCCCCTATCGAGAGCCTAGCTATGACTAGGCTTCTGTTGTACAAGCACAAGCTCAATAGCATAGGAGACCATATACTTCCTAAGCTAGCTTTAAATTCCAGCCAAAACCACCTAAGGCTTAAACGAGGTTGGTATAAAGACACCAGGGCTTGGTTAAACCATTGGGAGATCGACGAGAATGTTGCATTGCAAAACATCAATAACATTAAAAAAATGTTACTTCTAAGTTC
Organism: Pinus albicaulis; assembly: GCA_034641835.2. Classification (NCBI taxonomy): domain Eukaryota; kingdom Viridiplantae; phylum Streptophyta; class Pinopsida; order Pinales; family Pinaceae; genus Pinus; species Pinus albicaulis. Next base: position 462,830,366 of record CM076575.1, on the reverse strand, counting down.
AAAGAAAAAATGAGGTGTGAGAAAGATCTAGCAGCTAAAAGAAAATTAAGGTATTATAAGGAGGTCGTCAACCCCACCTTAGAAGATCAAAAGTATCTCTCTGTTTTAACTAGCTCAAAGAAGAAAATTAATATAACCAAGATTAGAACGAACTCTCATGAGCTCCATAGTGAAACAGGTCGTTGGACAGTTCCTAAAACACCATGGATGGAAAGGATCTGCCATCTCTGTGAGAATATGAACATCGAGGATGAAAATCACTTCCTCCTAGAGTGCCCTGCGTACAACCACATTAGAGCTCAATTTCATAATCTTTGTTGCAATACTAACCTTCCTAGCCTTTTAAGATGTCAAAATTATAGTGAGCTCGGGAGGCTTCTCTCCAAGCTTTTTGAGCATAGGAATAAAATCTTAAATCAAATTAAATAACTCTTTTCTTTAGGTCCGATAGACCAAAGATTGGTCTTAGTGGACATTAACCATCATCATCATCATCATCATCATCTATATATATATTTGGGTTGAGATTCAAATAAATAAATAATAATAATAAAATAAACAACAAATAAATATATTTAATTATATTCAAAATATAAATATTAAATTATATAACATTTATTTTTTTCATAAAATATTAAATAAATAAAATGAATAAATAAATAATATAACAACTATTAAATAATTTTTAATTATGTTTCTTACCCGAGTCAAACTAGCCATTATTTTACAAAGACTAGTTGGAGCTCTCCTTATCTATTTAAATGGGTTCCTTGATCAGATTTCTCATCTTGTCGTGATGATGAATCACACTAGCTGGTTCGAAATACCTCGACGAAATTTGCTTTTATGTGATTTTTCACCAAAAGACATTTATCTACTTTATAGATCACAAAAGTCTTAGATCTAACATTATAATTAATGATTTTTTAATTTTATAATGAAACGTGAGAAATTCACTATAAAATTGTATTATGCTTTTCTTTGTATCTTTTAAAAATTAATTAACTTATACATCATATAAATTTTAAAATTAATTAAATTATACATCACATAAATTTCATAATAAAATAAATTTTTAATTTCACAATAAAATAATTCGTAAGTTTCAACTTTCACTTATGTTTTTTTAGTATAAAAATTATATTTAGAATTTTTTAAAAATATTAATAATAATACACTTTAAATAATTTTCATAATAATATTCATAGTTACAAAAACAATTTAAAAATGTTCTACTATTTCAATTTAATTTACTTATTTAACATTTTATTTACAAAATAACTTCATATATTTCTATAAAATCTTTTTAACCACAAAATTAATATAAAAATTGATTTACTTTTCATTCTATTTAACATAATACATAAAAATAACTTTACTACTCACTCTAATAATTAAAAAAAAATTGCTATCCATAAAAAAGGTTTTTTACATAATAATAGTATTCTTTTTATCTTAGTTAGGATAAGGTGCATTATGAATTACTTTACATAAGGTGTGCTATGAATTACTTTACTCAATTTTACTTGTTTTATTTTATTTTAAAATAATCACATATATTTCACATTGTAAACTTCCGTGATCTATAATTGTTTAACTAATTTTTTAAGAAAAAATCTCAATATCATTAAAAGGATCGATGCATTTCGAACTACCTAGTGTAGTTCATCATTTAAGACTTTGTTAAATCCCTATAACAAATTACATTAGGTAGTTTGAAATCAGCTTTCTTGTGATTTTTCCAAAAAAGTTGGTTAAATAATCACATATAGAAAGAAAGAAAGAAAGAAAGTATTTTTAATGTCCACGAGGCTAAAAATAGCCTATGGGACAGATTGCTTCTCTATCTGGCTCTTGTTTTCGGCCCTTTTCTTGTGAAGTTTTACAATAACCACTCCCAGCTTCTCGACAAACTCTTCGCTAAATAAATTATCTCGAGAACTAGCTGTCAAAATACCTGCATAATTTTCCCTGCTGTCTTTGAAGGCCTCACATTCTAAAATGAAATGTTTTTTTGTTTCCACTTTTCCAGAGGAGCAAAAAATACATACTCTTTCCTCTCACATTTCTTTTGGCCTTTTCCAGCACCCTGTTTCACAACGGAGTTGATGAGAATTAGTCCTTAACTGAGCAATAATAATTTTAGATCTCCAAGAAATATTAGCCCCTGTGTACGCCTTTTGCTGATGGTTACGCGTGGGGTTAAACTCTTCAATGTAGTACTTCTTCTTTCTCCCTAGTTCTTTCTCCCAAGTACGTTTGTGGAACTTATCCATAAAAAAAGTTTTTATCTCTTTACTGTTTGTAGGACACATGCTCAAACAAATACCCCATTTACTAAACCATTTGTTATTTTTCCGCATCCAAGTATTATTTCTTTTGCACAATCTGTCACTAAACACAACCTTAGGCCATCTACCCTCTTCCATTTGCTCAATTTTTTTCAAATACCTTATGACTCGCACCATAGCAACTGCTTCAATAGGAGCATCCCCTGTTTCACTTAACATGATAGCATAAGGAACTGCACTTTTAATTTTGAATTTATTTGTAATCAAACGCTTCTGAATTTTCTCAATTTGCTTCCACTGCATCTCGGTTGTGCTGTTAGCCCACAGTTCACAACTGTAGAGAATCACTAGAATCACTAGAAGCCCAAAAAGAGTTAAAGTGGTTTTCCAGTCTCACAGCTCTGCCTCTTTACACATGTTTTGAAGAGCATAAAATGCTTTCCAACCCCCTAAAGTTCTTTTCTTTCTACAACCATCCCAACTTAAATTTCTGTTGAAGTCAATTCCGAGGTAATTGTAGTCTGCAACTTCTTCCAAAATGTTGCCTTCAAAGTAGAACTTATGCTAGTTATGCTTTCTTTTGTTAGAGAAAACCACTACTTTCGTTTTGCTAATATTGACTTGCATCCCCACCCTTCTACAAAAATGCTCAAGGGAACGTAAGTGCTCTTGCAAACCAAGAGCTGATTTAACAATCAATATAAGGTCATATGCGTACAAAAGAAGCCTTATAACGAGCTTGCCCAAATAGATACCGTCACCGCCTTGCGAATTTAGCCACTCTTCAAGCTTGTCAATATATAACCCAAAAAGGGTAGGAGACAATGGGCAACCTTTCTTGACCCCGATATCGCTTCTAAAACTTTCAGAAATGCCTGCTGAAATTCTAATTTTGACTTTCACCTCTTCATACATCCTATGCACATCTACTCTCAAATGCCTAGGAACTCCGAGTTCCTCCATTCTACCCCAAAGCTTATCCCTATGAACCGTGTCAAAGGCTTTTCTGAAATCAACAAAGCAATAGAAAACTTCTTCCTTTTTTTCCCAAACTTTTTCAATGATGTGCCTTAAAGTTATACAATGATCAATTGTGGAATGTTTAGGTCTAAAACATGCTTGCCCTTTAGCACGTTTATCTCTTTCTTTTGCTCACTTGCTGATTTTATTTTCTAACATGCTTCCAAATAACTTTGCAAACAAGGGGTTTATCATTATGGTTCTATAATTGGAGGGATTATTGACGCCACCACTCTTGAAAAGAGGTATTTCCATACTAGTTGTCCAATCTGTGGGGAACCCCTGCTGTATGATGTTGAAAATTTTTGTGATGTGGGGTCAAAGTATTTTTAAGCCCACTTTAGATACTCTGCTTGGAGTTCATCTAAGTCTTTTGCTTTTCCAGCGCCCAACTTCTTGATGCCCATCTCTACCTTTTGCACTGTGAAGAGTTTTGTGTCTGTGTTGACCAAGGGAGGAGGGTCGACCTTGGGATCCTGCTCATAAAGTTGTCTTGCATAGTCGAACCATTTAGAAGCTGTAATGTTGTTTTCATTTTGCACCTTCTTCGGTTGGAGCTCCTTCCAGAATAATTTGGGGCTATTTTTCCCGAGAAAGATTAGTTCTTCTCTCCTCGAAACCATGAAATCAACGTTTTTCTTTCTTACTCTCTGCTTATAAGCTTTATGTTATCCGTGTCTGATTCCTTCCACCTTCTCCTTGCCTTTTTGCATTCCTCATCAAACCAAACATTAACCGGAAAGCAATTTGTTTCAGACTTTTTAATTTTTACTCTTTGCACTTAGCAAGTGCGCTTTGAATTAAATGTGTTAATCCATGACTATGAGGGCCATGAAATGAGATTTCCTCCTTCTTGAAGAGCCTCCCTAGCATTATTTTGAAGGTATTACAATTGTCTGAGTCAAAAGAATTCCGCCCTTTTGAAGATTTTGTTGAACACACTGAGTTTTTAACCCTATTTGTTTCTTTTCGATCCCAGAGAAATTTAAATAAATTGACTTGTGATCTAATTTTAAGTGCCAAATTTGATTTGCAAATGTTTGCGAATTTTCATATTTTTAATTTTTCGAACGATTTGTTATCGATGCCGCTGGTTCTTAACCCTTCTCACAAAACATAGATAGGATCGTTAGGGATTATACGATCCACATTCCTTGGTGCAGCTTGTGGACAAGAATCATTGAATGAACAAATAAATCACAAAGCCTATTGCTAATTTTGATTCCTTCCAACACCATTGTTGGGCATGCTGCAACGAGAGCAGCAGTACCTAACGATGGCCATGTCACTACAATTGCAACTTCTACATGGCTCTCAATCCTTTCAATCTCTACCTGAATACCATCCCCACCATGGATTTCAAAGACTATTTCTTGGAAAAAATTTATTGGGCAAATCTCTGTTTAAGTCTAGCGTTATTAAAATTTCTACGAAGAGTTTCGACGCTGGGAAACACCACAAACAGTTGAAGCTGAGGAGTACCAGATGTTCAGTCTCAACGACAGAGCCTTCGACAGGTACAATATTGTGTATATAGCGATCCCATGTATGTTCTAGATGTATATATTAATCAATTTTATCATGCCCTACAGCAGAGAATGGTGAATTACAGATAAACGGCGGTTTGCTGCTGTAAACATCTTCTTTTATGGCTTAATGGTTGGACTTCTTACGATTTCATCCTATTTTCAGTGGATGAACTACTGAATATATACAATTAATAGTTTGAATATAATGTAGATAAATGGTACACTCCCACATATTATTCGTGTATACCCGCATGCTAACTTGATCTCTTCCTTAGTGGATACTCACTTTTGAAGAGGAAGAATTGATATCGTGAGTGGAATTTAGATAAATGAGATATACCTACATCTGATTATTATGTTACCACATGCCAAATTGATTAATACTCACTGTTGAATTTGTAAGCGCAATACTCACCCTACTCGCTCTCTTACTGACTGCATGCCTGAAGTAACCGTTCACTGTACTCGCTCAGCAGGGTAGGTGTAACCAACCCTTCTAAAATGACTTAACTTCTAGCTAGCTGAGCACAGCGAGAATCTCTTTGCTGGTAAGTAAGACCTCTATGCCTGGCATAGCGAAGGAAAAGCCCTGAAAGGTCTTATATGAGCTAGTTCCTTCTCAGGTGAGGTCATCACTTACCTACCTGCCCGCCTGAGCTCTGCTTAGGTAAGGTCCTGAAATGCTTTACCTTCACTAAAGTTGAAGCCTAGAACGTAAGGTTACCTGTCCCTCACGCACTCATTCACTGGCTAACTCAGGAAAGGTTATACCAAGCAACCCTTGTAACTAGGTAAATGTCATTTCCAATTTTCCACTATAACTCTTGATGAAAATGAAGGATTCCTTTATCTGGCTGTTTTATTTTCGGAGTGTAAATTTGTTCTTCACTCTGTGGATTCTCACTGTTGGTGATGTATAACCATTTATTGTTTAGTGGAATCAACTGTAATTATGAATGAAATATTGTATTCTGTATTTTTTATGGTCCATTCAAACCCAGTGATGTAACTTCCATGTACGTGATACCCTTCTCAAATGTAGACAACCTTCAACAAAATGTTAGTCAATTACAGTGGCCACAGTGCTCAACCAAACGCTCGGAGACAGTTCAAGGCAATTTTCTTTTCATCAGTGAATACAATATGTTACAAGGGTTCCAATTCAAAAGTCTTTTCCTCCCTCAGTCACTCTCAGACCCCTCAATCTATCTCTCAGATATTGTCACTCTGTTTTGCACACACTGACACCATTGTACTGTTATCCTATATTACAATATTAAATTTCCTTATTTATTTTTCCCACTATGTTCGGTCTTCTAGTCTCTCTATCTTCTGCTTGCTATGTTGGTTGTGTCTCTTCATATTACTGTCTGTTTGTTTGCCACGTTTCCCTCAAACAGGGAAAGATGCTTCTGCATTACCTAGAAGGTCTAATTGGACATAAATAATTATTTAGTCTAATGTTTGAATTGAGGTTATATAGTTTGGGGTTATCAATATTGGCAGTTTGGTAAGTTTTTGGGTTGTCAGGACTCAATAGTTGCTAATGGGGGGTGCTAGTTCACTGTCGAGCTAGGTGGAATGTTAAGCTGTCCAGCAGGTTTCTATTCTTGCTGTGGTCTACTCCACCAGCACGATATGGGTTTCAAAAGGAGGCCTTGCTGTGAATTGTAGGTGCTTTCTGTGGAATCGATATCCTAGACTTGGTTCCTAAGTTATAGGAAGTCTGCTCTTTGAGGTGCAGCCCTTAGGTGTATGTTTCTTGAAGCATTTCCAGGAAAAGAAAGGGAGTCTGTCTTTGCTCTGAAATTTTTATCCAGGTTCTGACATGATTTTTGTCCTGACTGGTTTTCATGGTTGTACAAGGTGAATCAGATTTCAGCGATCTGTTATTCATGTCAAGTTTAATTTTCTGAGAAAATTGCAGTTTCAATTTCAACTTCTTGTAATGCCAAATAAAATTCTTGCAACTACATTGCTTCCCATAGATAACAATGTTTGACAGCGTTCTGACTTTCATGATGTATTGTCTCGGGGATGAAACATTTCAGAAATGCGGGCTCATGTTTTCATATTTCAAAACTTCCCTGAAATGTTTTAGATAATTTAGAAATGCATTTCTGCACAATTCTGGCCTAGAAATGCAGGGGGTGGAATATTTTCGTAACTTAGCATAAATAATCTTATTAAACCCTAGTTGACTCGTTTAGTGCTAACTTGAAATCACCAAGGTATACTGAAGTACATTATTGATATGACTATTAGATTAGAAAAGTTCTATTAGCTAAAACAAAAGTTAGCTTATCATAACTAGCTAGTTGCTTATGTTGTAAAATAGCAAGGTTCAATTTTATGAAGACTTCTGTGCAAATCTGTTTCATGTTCCTTTCGTTGTCGTAGATTTTTCAAAAGCAATGGCACAGTAGCTTTCATATGGAGATTTTAATTGATTGCTTCAAGTATCATGTAGGAATTTCTGTTACTTCGACTTCTGGCTTATAAAATATCAAGTCATTGTTAGGAAATAGATTTTAAGGGAAATAAGACCTTGATCACCAGGTGAGTTCAGCATCCCATGGGTAATTGTTTTTGTTGATTTACAGGTATCTAAAGTGGTTACATAATCAAATCTTCAATATGTGGAGAGCAATGGAACTGCACAATTTTAACCTTTAAAAGATAACACATTTGTTGGTATATATATTATTTGTTGGAGAATGGATTCTAACTCTCGGATATTCTCTCTGTGGCAGTGGAAAATCAAAAAAAGAATCAGCTGAAAGCTAGGAGAGATGTAAGAAACATAGCAATTGTTGCTCATGTAGATCACGGGAAGACAACTTTAGTGGATGCAATGTTGAAGCAAGCCAAGGTTCTACTGGCTACCGGATTAATATCTCTGTTTCATTCGCTATTTTTTAAAATTAAATAAGTTATGCAGAAGATATATAAATAGATTAGCCAAACAATGCATTGCTCTAAGCATGTATGCTTCATTTTTTTTCTATATTAAGGTGCTTGTCTTTGTCTGAAATTGCTCTAAGCAAGCACGCGAACAGCCATAGTTGGAAAATTGTAGTTGATTTCTTTTAGTCTAAGGTCATCATTAAGAATCCATTATTCTTGTTAACATAAATTTCTTTTATCTGGGTTTTCCATCCCAGGTGTTTCGTGACAATCAATCTGTTCAAGAAAGAATTATGGACTCTAATGCACTGGAGAGAGAGCGGGGCATAACAATACTCAGCAAGAATACAGCAATATGCTACAAGGATACAAAAATTAACATCATTGATACTCCAGGTCATTCAGACTTTGGAGGGGAAGTGGAACGTGTGCTTAACATGGTGGAAGGTGTTCTTCTTGTGGTATCATTTATTACCTGAGCTATTATGCACATATATATCATAATTAACTTGCATATGTTCTAGAACCACACAGTGATCAAGAATATTGAAATCTTTGTGGCGAGTAGCATGATTGTTTTATTGTTGTTATTCACCTGCTCTTAGCAACAACAACAGCCTGTTTGGTGTTGAGTTAATGCATCCCTAAACCAGAGTCGAATTCCTAACCTGTTGACAGTGAGTTATATGTTTGGACTCTTAGCTGATATTCTTCTGTACGCTACTTCACTTTTCAAAAGTCAATTTTGGCATGTTATGTTCAGGTTTCTTTAGTTTATTGATTGTCTTTAAATGCTCATTAAGTAGTAATTAGTAGAAGGGTGAAATAGGAACCTTAGGATGACAGAATTTAGAAGACAATAAAGAGTTATATATGTCCAATAAATATGGTTCTTTCTTCAAATGGTTCAGGCATGCAATACGACTGTATTATTCGTTTTAGTTCTAACAGAACAAGCTGCATATTGCCATTCCCTATTTGGTGAGATGCATCATTTCTGTTACTATAAATTGACAATGTGGTTTGAAGTTTTAAACATGTCTTAAAGTAAAATTATTCTGTTCTTTAGTAAAAAAGGGCATCATTCTGGCCTATGAGACCTCTTAGATGAAAGACTTGTGGAAAATTATCAGGGGTGATACTGCAGACTTATTTGTTTTTTCTTTAATATAGATCAGCTTGGACTTCCTTTATTTTGACCAGTCTGGAAATTTTTTTATAATCGGTTGTCATTAATTGTTTTTCAGGTGGACTCTGTTGAGGGACCAATGCCACAAACACGATTTGTTTTAAAGAAAGCTCTAGAGCTTGGACTTTCTGTTCTAGTGGTGGTGAATAAGATTGACAGGCCTTCAGCTCGTCCTGATTATGTGGTCAATGCAACGTTTGAGCTTTTTATTGAATTGAATGCTACTGATGAACAGGTAAATTTTTTGAGCAAGGGTTTTTGAGCATCAGGAATCATGATTTATAAAAGTCAAGGCTGATAATTTGTTTATGTCTGCTTGTATTTCCTTAAAGTTATGTGTTAATGCTATTGTAAATGCAGTGTGATTTCCAAGTCATATATGCAAGTGGTGTCAAGGGCCAAGCTGGATTAAGTCCCGAAAAAGTTGGGAATGACCTTGGACCTCTTTTTGAAGCAATCCTTCGGTGCATACCTGAGCCAACTATTGATCCTGATAGTTCTTTGCAGATGCTGGTGTGTTTTTTTATTTACAACATCTCTCTTTCTGTTGCTACAAGTAAAATATTGCTGCCTCATTTTTTGGTAAATTTATTGATTTTGCAATATATGATAAGATGATATTCACAGCGTAACAAAACAAACTGATTGGCCATTGGAACATTCTCTTAGTACATATGTATAAGGCCTAACCAAATTCTCAATCTGTACCGATATCAAAATCTTTTGAGGGAATAATCAGTCTAAAACATCTGATAAGTAACTCTTTTACAACCTCTACTATCTGATTAGGCTCTTTATTGATAGTTCTACCAATTGGGATCCTTTTCAATTATGCAAACAAGTTTGTGACTATTAGATTTGTCCAAAAGACCACGGGAGTTCAAAATATTATTAAAGCTCGAGAGAATTGTTAAATACATTGAAACTTTTGCTACCTCTACATAAAGTTTGTATAAAATTGTTGAAATTCTGAGGTTCTATGCTGTTACAATCACTTAAATCTAGAACTTCTTTATGCTGCAATATAAGTTAAGTAACTGTAGATAGAACATAAACCATATAAACCATATGCACAATAGAAAGACAACTAAAAACTCAACGAGACACAGAGAAGTTGTGAAAATTCTACTGAAGTATCATGGTTTATTTCTCCTACTTGATTTAAATTATTACAAGTTATTTTCAGAATTTAGACTCAGAAAATATCGAAATAAACACAACTACAGTCTACACATGCAGATCATTTACTGCAAAATACGCTCATCCAACGAAGTGACACATTGATTTTTGGACATAAGTCCCCGGAAAAACCCAAAGTGGGAAAACCGGTGCAACAAATATGAGGGTTTATTTTATTAAGTAGATTCTGAGTACAGTAAATCTGGGTTCTAGATCTAGAAATCCCGACAGAGAATTAAAAAAATCAAATCTGCAACTAACCTGTAGATTGAGGACCAAATATCTGACTAATCCACACCCTCAAACGGGATTTACAAGACTCAGCCCAGATCTGGCCCTAGAAACCCCAACGCTGCCCTTGAAGTCCTAGTGTCAGCTCTGCTAGCTTCAAAATGCCACTGCGCTGCCCAGAGAGGGACTGCATAACCTTTGAGAGGGTGACACATGTCTTACGCTGGCCCTGGAGACCCTCTGCGTAATTTTTGAAGCCCTCTGGAGCCTTTGTGCTGTCCTGCGTAGCGGCTGCGCAACACCTGCGTAGCGGCTGCTCTGCTTCTCTGCGCTGTCCTTGTTGCTGCTCCTCTGCCTCTTACTGACCTTAGCCAATACTACCCCTCGCTGCAAGAAATTTCTCCGGAAATTCATATCAAACCCGCCCTAGAATTCCAGATCTATTCCTTAGCTTTGCAACTGTGTGTCTATCCAACTAACCCTCAAGCCTTTCTCTTATACTTTTTCGTTGAACCCTTCAACGACCGAGATTTAAAACATTCATCAATGGCTGAGATTAAAAGACTGCTTGATCCGTGTCTTTTAGAACATTTTAGCACGTGTTAATTAATTCACTTTAATTATTAAATTTTCCTAAGTTTAGACTTAGGAAATCCATTAAAATAATTAATTATTTGAATAACTTGAACACCAACTGAAATTTCTCAAAACAATTTATGGGTTTTGGAGTTCAAGTGTGTTCCAGCCCCTCCAAAAAATTTCAGGGCTAGAGCACACCCGATGCTACACCAACTACACAAAATCTCAACACTCCCTCTTAGCATGGAGTCTGCTCTAGCAAGTGTGGCCTAGTAATGCATTCACGCCATCTACAAGATTTTGAAACTCGATTCTGTGCTGCTGATGCTTGGCCTGCTGCCCTCCATCCATTACATTGCTGCTTTCTGTACTGCTACCCATGCCACTGCCACTGACACTGCCACATCTGTACTGCAACTCCCTCTCAAATTGCTGCGTCACGCTGCCTATAGCACTGCTACTTCTAACTGCTGCACTGCAACTTAGTTGCTGAGAAGTAAGCAACTGAAAGACTTCTGCCCAACTGTTTGACAGATAAGTCAGGTTGCCTTCCATCACTGAAGCTCCCTGGATGCTGATTCACACTGTCCTCCTGGAGGCACTGTTATGCTGCAACACTGCACTGCGTGAGCACAACCTCTCTGCGCTGCTGAAGTCCCATCATCCCCTCTGCGCTGCTGCTGCCCCTGTATTACGCTGCTCCCTCTTCAGCTCTTTAACGCCCTCTTCCGCTTCAATGTGACCTTCTGCAACCATCTCCTGACTCATCCCACTACCGTCTTAAGGCTCTTGTAGCTCGTATGTGATCCAAGAGAAGCGCTGAGTCAAGGATCCCGCCACTGTCTGTAGAAGCTCTACAGATCCATGTCACCCCACCTCTTCTCTCGAGGTGCATGAGCACTCATGGCTGCATCATCATCCTTTGCTGCTGCAGCCTTGGAATCAAAAGATCCTTTGCCCTTCTTCTTAGGACAACTGTTGGCGAAATGTCCAAAATCACCATAGTTAAAGCACCAGACCTTGGAAAGGTCCTTCTTCTTCTTCTTCTTCCCTTGATGTTTCTTTTCCCTTGATGCAAGGGCTACATCATCCTCCTCCTATTTAACATTGGCTTTTCTGCTTCCTCCACTGATATTCTGCCTCATGGTGATCCTACTAGAATAATGCTATTTTAGAGTTTACTGCTCATCTATGATTGTAATTAGCAGTTTCTTGTTAGAAACTTGCTGTTTCTATATTCTTAGTAGAAACTTGCTGTTTCTACTTTCTTAGTTTGTAATTAGCAGTTTCTTGTTAGAAACTTGCTATTTCTACTTTCTTAGTAGAAACTTGTTGTTGCTGTTTCTACAGTTGTATTATTTATTGAGCTTCACTGCTCATTGTAAATCAATTCATTCATTGATTATGGTATCAGAGCTCAGGTATTTTTTTCGAAATAATTCTTCAATATTTGAAAAATTCTGTGCTTCATTTCGAAACAGCTCTCTAGAAGTCTGAAATTTTTTTGGCGTCACAATTTCTGAGCCGCCGTTTTTTTTTCTCTGCGATTCTTTCTTTGGTGGGTCGTTTTCTGCTGAGTATTTCGTGAGATAAAGACTCCTATCAGTCATATCTATCCTGTACGTGCTGCTGAGTTTGGTTGCTGGTCCAATGTGTTGAATTTATGTCCAATATCAGTCCAACTCGCTGGTTGAACGTGGAAGCTGCTAGTGCAATTTGCATATGATTGGGATGAGTTATTAAAGGTTGAGCTGGTTATTGTTTTTTTACAGTAGATTGAATTCTAGACTGCTATTTTGGCAGAATCGAGACTCCTTGGTCGTTTTGCGTGTCTTGGGAAACGTGCAGATGGCCTCACTAACCAATTTGATGTTGGAAGGCAATCAACACTTTAATGGAAACAATTATAACATCTGGAAACAGAGAATGTTGACCATTTTTGAATATAGGCATCTTGACCAACTCATTTTGGGCACAGAGCTTCGTCCTGGTACACCTGGTGCAGATCAAGATAAGTTTGATGATCGAAACCGAGAGGCTGTTATGCTTCTCAAACTCTCTGTAACTGATGATCAGTTACCATAGATCCCTTCCGGCAAGACAGTTGCCGAAATCTGGAAACATTTGAAGGAATTGCATGAGACATCCGACAAGAGCAAAGCTTTCTTTCTAAAGAATCAGTTGTTCTCCATCATGATGGACGAACATATATCTTTACAGGAACATCTTAACAAGATTAAAGCCATTCGAGATCAGCTCGAAGCCATTGGCCGGACCATGGAGGAAGAAGATATTGTCGTCATCACCCTGAAAAGTCTACCAAAATCTTATGAACATGTATTAGAAATTTTCGGTAAAAATCACATATAAGAAATTTGTGTCGACGCGTTTCGAACCAGCCAGTGTGGTTCATCATCAGGACAAGATGAGAAATCTGATGAAGAAACTTATTTAAATAGAAAGGGACAGCTCCATCTAGCCGTTGGAAAAGCGGCTAGTTTGACTTGAATAAAAGATTTTTTCAAATTTTATTAAAATTAATTTACTCTCAACATTACCTCCACTAATGTTGATCTGAAGTTTCTAGAGCTATGCACCAAACTCCTGCAGCAGGATCGTTGGAAACAGCAGTTTGGTAGTGATGCTTCATCAGCCTCCTTAGAAAATGCTTTTGCTGCCAAATATCGGTCCTCTCAGTTATTTCAGAAGACAGGTTCTTCTCAGTCTTATGATCCTGCTAAGAAGAAAAATGTGCAGTGTAATGACTGTCACAAGTTTGGTCATTTGAAGAAAGATTTCCAACAGAGGATTGCTTCTGAACAGAAGAAGCAGGGAGGGTCTCATCAGCAAGCGAATGTCGCAGAACATTCCGAGCAGAAGGAATCTACCTTTTATGCCTTTATGGCTAAAAGGTACTCAGATCACGCCCCGTCATCTGCCTAGTACATTGACTCTGGTGCATCACGTCATTTCTCTCACAGGCGTGACTGGTTTATTGACTTCTCATCTTTTAGTGATTTCGTGGTCTTCAGCGGAGGTGAGGAGTACACGGTGGTTGGCAGAGGTACAGTTCAGATCCAGTCTGGTGGGTGCACACTCATCTTCCTGAATGTGTACTTGTTCTTGGTATGGAAATTAATCTGCTGTCTGTCAGCCAGATTATGAGAAACTCTCCTCAGCTTGATGTGGTGTTCAGTGCGCACAAGTGCTCCATTATTGACAGGGACACTCGGCTTACGGTTGCTGTTGGCCTAGAGGATCATGGTCTATATAGGCTTCTTGACACTGGTGCTTCCCCAGAAGTGGCTCTAGCAGCTTGTGTTTCTCCCATCAGTACTCTGTGGCATCAGAGATATGGGCATTTAAACATTTAGTATCTCTCTCAGCTATCTCGGGAGGGACTTGTGTCAGGGTTACCTGATATTCAGACACAGCATTTGGGAGTGTGCAGCGCTTGTCAAGCTGGCAAGCAACATCGGTCTTCATTCAAGGATGGAGAATCTTGGCGCGCATCTAAGGTACTCCAGTTAATTCATGCTGATATTTGTGGTCCTATGAATACATCTTTAATTACGGGTTGCAAATATTTTTTGCTCATTGTAGATGATTTCAGTAGAAAAATGTGGTTGTACTTTCTAAAACATAAATCTATGTATTTAGTATCTTTTAGAAGTTTAAGTCCTTAGTTGAAAAAGAGTCTGGCTGTAATATCATAACTCTTAGGACAGATAACGGGGGCGAATTTTGTTCTTCTGCTTTCTCCAACTTCTGTGATACCCATGGCATCAAACGCCAATTAACCACACCCTACACTCCTCAGCAGAACAGTGTTGTAGAACGTCGTAATTGTACGGTTGTTGAAATGGCTCGTTCTATGTTACAACATAGGATTGTTCTAAACAAATTTTGGGTGGAAGCAGTGTTTACTGCAGTCTATCTTCTTAATCGATCACCTACTCAGGCTGTTAAAGGGAAGACTCCAGAAGAGGTTTGGTCTGGTCGAAAGCCTAAGATCAACCATCTCAAAGTTTTTTGCTCAGTTGCATATGTTTGGATTCCCGGTGCCAAGTGCTCTAAATTGGATTCCAAAAGCCAGAAACTCATGATGACAGGGTATAGTGATCACCACAAGGCCTATAGGCTAATAGATATAGACACTGATCGTCTTATCTTCAGTCGGGACGTGGTATTTGATGAAGACAGAGGGTTCTTTCAGTCCCTTCCTTTTGAGCAGTGTTCTGAGGATCAGCCTCACAGTGTTTTTCTTCCGTTAGGTCCACCTAATGGGAGGGATGATGCAGCATCAGTCTTTGATGATGCACTACCTGAGCTTCCTCCGGAAAATAATCCTCCTCTTGCTGCTCCTATTGTTCTTGAGCCTCCTCCACCTCCTCCAGATATTGGTTCTTCTACACTCCGGCCTAAATGGTGGGCTAAAACTATTGGTGATCTTTGGGATAATGAACTCCTTGAAGGTAGAACTTCTAGAAATAAGAGCAAACAACAACCTACAGTAAATTTTGCTCTTATGGCTAACATACACAGTGTTTTTGAGCCTCAAACCTATTCAGAGGCTAAGGGCATACCTGAGTGGGAACAGGCTATGGAGGTTGAATTCCAGAGTCTTCAAAAGAATCACACTTGGACCCTTTCTGATCTTCCTACAGGGAAAACACCCATTAGCTGCAAATGGGTGTATAAAGTGAAATACAAAGTTGACGGAACCCTCGACAAGTATGAGGCTCGTCTTGTTGCTCGAGGATTCTCACAAAAAGAAAGCATAGACTATGAGGAGACCTTTGCTCCTACAACCAAGATGAGTACCATACGGCTTGTCCTTGCCTTAGCAGCTCAATTCAATTGGACAGTCCATCAAATGGATGTAAAGAGTGCTTTTCTGAATGGTGACTTACAGGAAGAAGTCTACATGACGCAGCCTCCAGGATTCAAGGTTGCCAATCAATCACAGAAAGTTTGTAGATTAGTAAAATCACTCTATGCTCTGAAACAAGCCCCTCGGGCTTGGTATATGAAAATTGATAAGTACCTAACAGATCATGGTTTTCAGCGGAGTCCATCTGATGCAAACCTGTATATCAAACATACTGGTGATGATATTCTGTTTGTGGTTGTCTATGTGGATGATCTTATTATTACTGGCAGTTCAGCACATTTGATCCATGGGATCAAACAGGATTTGTGCAACACTTTTGATATGACAGATTTGGGGCTTCTTCATTACTGTTTAGGGGTGGAAGTCTGGCAGACTGAGAACAACATCTTTCTTTCTCAGTCCAAGTATGCCAGAAATCTTGTGAAAAGGTTCAGAATGCAGGATTGCAAACCTACCACGACTCCTATGGAACCAGGGCTCAAACTTTCAGCTCAGTGATCCTCACCACTTGTGGATGAAACTTTATTCAGGCAGTTAGCGGGCAGCCTTATCTACCTTACTACCACTCGACCTGATATCAGTTTTGCAATGAGCTACATTTCACGCTTCATGTTAGCTCCTAAAGATGATCATTGGATAGCAGCAAAGCGTGTGCTGCGTTATGTAAGAGGAACCCTTGATTATGGACTTCTGTACACTCGGAGTTCAGATCCTACACTCAGTGGTTACACAGATTCAGATTGCGCTGGTTCGGTTGATGATTGTAAATCTACAGCTGGGTATGTGTTTAGTCTGGGATCCGACGCTATCCCATGGGCTAGTAAGAAGCAGTAGGCAGTGGCTCTCTCCTCGACAGAAGCAGAATATCGGGGAGCAGTTAAGGCATCTTGCGAGGCAGTTTGGCTTCGACGTATGCTTGCGTATATGCATGTTTCCCAGTCTGGTCCTACTCCCTTGTTCTGTGATAATCAGGGAGTGCTCAAACTCGCCAAGAATCCAGTCTTCCATGAACGAACAAAGCATGTGGAAATTCATTGTCACTACATTCGCCAGCTTGTTGAAGACGGATCCATTCAGTTACTATATGTTCCCACAAAGGAGCAACCAACAGACATCTTCACCAAGCCCTCTTGGTCCTGATAAGTTTGTAAAATTCAGAGGGTCTATCGGTGTTGTAAATAGATTGAGCATTAAGGGAGGGTATTAGAATAATGCTATTTTAGAGTTTACTGCTCATCTATGATTGTAATTAGCAAGCTTCTAAACTCTATATTTCTATATTCCCCTAGTAGAAACTTGTCGTTTCTACTTTCTTCTACTTTAGTTTGTAATTGGGGCAGCTTTCTGTTAGAAACTGGTTTCGTTTACTTTCTTAGTAGAAACTTGCTGTTGCTGTTTCTACAGTTGTATTATTTATTGAGCTTCACTTCTCATTGTAAATCAATTCATTCATTGATTATATCCTCCCGATCTCCTCTTGGCGGAGGATAGCCCACATGTCAGCCCAAGATGGTAACGCTGCCTTTCCTAGAATGCTTTGGACAAACGTTTCCCAATCTTCCGAGACTGCATTCAGAGCAGTCCTCACTAAGAGCCCCTCATTCAGAGTAGTACCAATGCCAACCAGCTGATCTCGGATAGCTTGAAGTTTGAAGAGGAATGGATCTATCTCTTCACCCTTCATCATTTGGAACAACCGCATCTGATTCTCCAAAAGCATTCTTCTTTGGATGGAGCCTCCTTGGTACATCGTGTCCAAGGCTACCCACATGTCATTTGCTGTAGTCTTTCCAGCAATATGAGGAATAACGTGGTCCTTGACTCCGTCTATGATCAAACGCTTAGTCCGCGCTTGATTTTCTTCATACTTCTTCAGAGGATCTGTATTGGTTGGTACATCAAGAACTTTCTCTGCATGATCTTTGAGACCATACTCATCCAGAACTGAAAGGAATCTGGCCCTCCAAATAACATAGTTGGACATGTCGTCCAATCTATCTTGATCTCTCAGTCCATATCAAGCCATCTTGTTCGGTTCTGACAAAAACAATACTTCTTCTCCCTCTGGATCTGAGTTTCTTGGTGACTAGAAACCCTTTGGTATTGCTTCTGTTGAAGGCTGATTTCCCTCCTGGGAATCTTTCACCCAAACACAAACGGACAACACTCTCTGATCCTCCTGATCGAATCTTAGTTCTGTTTGGCTCAGATTTGCTGAGTATCTGTGTTCCTCCCACCTTTGTTGACTTAGACAGACACAATTCTGCACCTACAGAATCTCCACCCCACCAGCACTGCTAAAGATCTGAAGCACTGCTTCCGGATCTTGGCAAAACTCTTCTGCAACTAGAGAAATAACTAGACTGTGTCTCACTAACTGGCCCAACATAGCCTCAGCGCTGCTCAGAAGTGGACTGCGTAACCCCAGACTGGGTGATGCAGTCCTTATGCTACCCTGGGAAGGGTCTGCGTAAGCCTTGCAACTTCAGCGTTGTCTTCTTCCGGATCTACGTTCTCCTGTTGTCAAGATGCCTTTTCCGAATCTGTTGCTTCTTTTGCCACCCTGTAGAAAAATATTTCTTCAGCTGATTGCTGGAGATTTAGCTTGATCTGCTATCGCTTTGATACCATGTGAAAATTCTATTGAAGTATAATGGTTTATTTCTCCTACTTGATTTAAATTATTACAAGTTATTTTCAGAATTTAGATTAAGAAAATATTGAAATAAACACAACTACAGTCAACACATGCAGATCATTTACTGAATAATACGCTCATCCAACAAAGTGACACATGGATTTTTGGACATAAGTCCCCGGAAAAACCCAAAGTGGGAAAACCGGTGCAACAGATATGAGGGTTTATTTTATTAAGTAGATTCTGAGTACAGTAAATCTGGGTTCCAGATCTGAAAATCCCGACAGAGAATAAAAGAAATCAAATCTGCAGCTACCCTGTAGATCTAGGACCAAATATCTGACTGATCCACACCCTCAAACGAGATTTACAAGACTCAGCCCGGATCTGGCCCCAAAAACCCCAGCGCTGCCCTTGAAGCCCCAACGTCAGCCCTGCTAGCTTCAGAATGCCACTGCGCTGCCCAGAGAGGGACTACGTAACCCCTAAGAGGGAGACACAGGCCTTACGTTGGCCCTGGAGACCCTCTGCGTAATTTTTGAAGCCCTCAGGAGCCTCTGCACTGTCCTGCGTAGCACCTGCGTAGCTGTTGCAATGCTTCTCTGCTCTGTCCTTGTTGTTGCTCCTCTGCCTCTTACCGACTCTTGGCTTCGGGATCAGATCATCCCCTTAGCCAATACTACCCTTCGCTACACGAAATTCCTCTGGAAATTCTTAGCAAACCCGCCCTAGAATTCCAGAACTATTCCTCAGCTCTACAACTGTGTGGCAGTCCAATTGACCCTCAAGCCTTTTTCTTATACTTTTTCTTTGAACCCTTCAACGATCGAGATTTAAAACATTCATCAACGACTGAGATTAAAAGACTGCTTGATCCGTGTCTTCTAGAACATTTCAGCACGTGTTAATTAATTCACTTTAATTATTTAATTTTCCTAAGTTTAGACTTAGGAAATCCATTAAAATAATTAATCATTTGAATAAATTGAACACCAACTGAAATTTCTCAAAACAATTGCTGGGTTTTGGAGTTCAAGTGTGTTCTGGCCCCTCCACAAAATTTCAGGGCTAGAGCACACCGGATGCTACACCAACTATACAAAATCTCAACAAAAGTTAGGTTAGTGACTAGGGCAAAACCCACAAGGGGAAAACCCAACCAGATTCTTCTTCTATGAGAAATCAATTGTTCAGCAGAGATACAAAGTACAATGAGAGAATGAAGAAGTTCACCCAAATCTGAAGAAGATCGCTGATAGCAGTGGCTGATGCAAACATTGAATCACTTTGGCTCTCCAAGATTTGCTCTTGCTCTTCAAGACTCTCTCTCTCTCTCTCTCTCTCTCTCTCTCAAGTTCAAATTCTCCTTTCACAAGCACGGTTAAGAGTGTCAAGTGAGGATGAGAGGCAAAAGTATATAGGAAGAGCAAGGAGGTCGAATTCACGAGGGAGTAACTCCTATGCCTTGAGGAGGAGTTACTCATGCCAAAATTGGAGAGTAACTTATGTCATAAAGGAGGTACGCTCTCCTTAGTAACTTATGCTATCAAGAGGGAGTACGCATGCCTTGAGTAACATACACCATAAATAGAGAGATGTACGCATGCCTTGAAGTGTGTAGCTAATGCATCGAAGAGGTGTAAGAGGAATCTTATGACAAGTCATAAATGCATGTAAAGGTGCGTGAGAACAATCAAGAGAGAGGAACGAATTCATTTAGGAAGAGAGAGAGTGCGATTGGTATGAGTGTCATCAAAGAGAGAGAGAGAGATGAGGTGGATTGATTGCCAAGTAGGAGAGGTGACATGTATTTCTCTTTTAATAATATTATTATAGCATCATAAGGATAATAATAATAATACTAATAATATTGATGATTAAATTAAAAATTAATTAATTGAGATTGATCAAGGACAATTTAAGTGATTTTTCATCATCTATATATGATTACGATTTGATGGAAGATGATTTACTATTTTTGGAAAGTCATGGGTGCAAAGACAGACATGACTTTCTATTTTTAGAAAGCCACTCTAGAAAGGTCAGAAATGAATTTTTATTCAAGGAAATTCATTCCATAGCTGCCAATTTTCAACAAAAATGACTTCCAAAGGTCTTCTAAAGTAAAATTAGAGACATTGTGAATCACCTGCCTTGTTAAATTTTTCGTTTTGAATAGCTAAAGGATTTTTAATTAGCATATATGTAATTCTGATTTCTAATTGTCAACAATTTCTGATATAGCTCAATTTAACATGTTAATAGTTTTGAATGACAAGGGATTTTTAATTAGCATATATGTAATTCTGATTTCTAACTGTCAACAATTTCTGATATAGCTCAATTTAACATGTTAATAGTTTTGAATGACAAGGTGGTTTCCTTTTTTATTAAGATGGTTGAAATTCACAGGTAACAAATTTGGATTATGATGAGCACAAAGGACGAATAGCTATTGGAAGAGTTCATGCTGGTACAATGCAGAGGGGTATGGAGGTAAAGGTAAGAGCAATTGAGATATGCAGTGATCCTATAACACCCTTAATCTGGATTTTCATTTTGGCTTTGGGATGTGGGAAGACATTATGGTTTAGGGTTTGGTTCAAGACAGTTTGGTCTGAGATAATGCCGCAAATTTTATTTAGTTGTTAATGGGCAAGGTATTGAGAAAATAAACATTATAACAACAATCACAGCTTTAAATAAGCTCTGAAACTGAATATAGCATGCTCCATACTGCATATTAATAATAAATTGCATAACCTGCAGAGAATATTAATCTCCAGTTCTTCCTTTATAGATTTTATATTACACAGGGTTGCAGTTTGTGATCTATTACACAGAATTACTTGTTAAAACTACATTTTTCTAATGTAGCTTAGCCCCTTTCTCATATTATGCATGATGCTGTAGAATGTTGTTCTAGTTGACTCGTTAGTCAACCAGCATATTTCTTAATATTGCACTTGTCATTGCACCTTTTATTGATAATTAAATTGGCAGTCAATTTTTGAAAGAACCTAAAAATGAACTTGTTCATGAATGTGATGCTCCTTTTTAATAATAAAATTAGTTATAAATAGACATTGCTATTTACATGGAAAATAAACATTGCATAAAATACTATTCTTGGCAAAATTTAAAACTCAGTTTAAAAAAAAATTCCCTTGGGTTTATGAAAACAGATGGGTTTTATCTCTGCTATTTTATAGAGCTGTTTTCCTGTATATTGAACTATCTGGGATATTGGATGTGTTTGTTGATACCTTAACTGTTAACATGCTTATAAGTTATACTTAATATTATTTATGTAAATGCTCCTTTTAAGCTATTTGCCACATCTCTGTGGAACCAGCATTATGCTTAATGTTATACAGATCATATGGCTATTTTAAAGGTCACAAGATGATTTTGAATTTGGAATACTATTGTGCCTCTTATAAAATGCATCCTTTCAGGTGTGTACACCAGATGAAAATTGCAGGTTTGGCAAAGTCAGTGAGGTCTTTGTTTACGAGAATTTTATGAAAGTCCCAGCTGAAACAGTAGAAGCTGGAGATATTTGTGCCGTCTGTGGTATTGATGATGTTCTTGTATGTCTCAATACTCCTGTATTTACCTTTCATAAAACTGTAATGTTCATGTTTTTAAACTTTTTGCAGGCCTGAATTGCTTTTAATTTCTATTTTGTCATGGTCAGTGCAGATTGGTGAGACACTGGCAGATAAAGTTAATGGATTAGCTTTGCCTGGAATAAAAGTTGAGGAACCAACTGTAAGGATGTCATTTTCGATCAACACTTCGCCATTTGTTGGCCGTGAGGTTTGTTTCTGGGTTGAGTCATATTGTTTTGAATGAGAATGGTTATACTGATGGTACCTTTGGCAGATATAATATTGGTCCTGCTAATATGTCTTTAATTTTGGTGCATTTTCAGGGGAAACATGTGACAAGCAGAAAACTTCGTGAAAGGCTTTATCGTGAACTTGAGAGAAACTTGGCAATGAAAGTTGAAGATGGGGAGATGGCTGATACATTCATTATCAGTGGGAGGGGGACATTACACATAACCATACTGATTGAGAACATGTGGGTGGATGGGGATCCTCATCATTTATTTCTTCCAAATTGCATGTAGTTAATATTTCCATTGTCTTGAAACATATGTTCGAGACTTCTGAAACTTTTTGGATTTATCATCTTGAAACAATGCCAGAAGAAACCCTTAAGACCTTTCATATTTTGAAATTTCAGGAGGAGGGAAGGATATGAATTTATGGTGGGCCCACCAAAGGTTATAAATAAAAGACTAAATGACAAGTTGCTTGAACCCTATGAGGTACTATATTGTGCCCATCATTTTAGATTTACAGTGATGATTACTATATCCGAGGAGAAATAATGATTACTAACTTTAGACATAAAGTGATAAATAATGGACCATATCTGGATGGCATACATGTATTGCAATCCCAAGCATTGCTCTGCATCTACTATAAAATAATAACAATCAAACTTGATGCAGATTGCTATTGTGGAGGTGCCAGAAGAATACATGGGTTCTGTTGTTGAACTTCTGGGAAAACGTCGTGGTGTGATGGTTGATATGCAAGGATCAGGGTTTGTCCTTTATCAGCCCTGTTCACTTTGTTATAAATTGTTTTGAGTACATGTTTCTTTACAATCAACATGAAAGAGCAGTTGTAATTATTTGCGTAGATGCAAATCTGTTCCTAACCATTATTTTTTGTAAATCTGGTACAAGTAGGTTTTTTTTGGGTTGTCCACTTCTCATTTTGTTAATTTTATGTGTATTTTCTGCTTTTTGGTCCCCAACTTGGTTTATATACTTTTCTTCTATATTGAATCTTCTTAGATGAATGTCAAAATTGACTATTCTGATTTCATAATTTTTTCACAATCATTAATGTTTTGACACTACCATTCTTGCCACCTCAATTTTGGTTGTTCGAGATCTTAATAGATATTGCTTTCGTACACAAATTCTGTTGCTTCTTTTAATACTCTATAATGAAGAGATTGATAAACCTGCTCAATAGAAGCAACACTAGCAGAACTTTAAAACATAAGAAACAATGGTACATTCACATACAGTATACACTAGGTTCACTCTGGAAGATCTTGAGAGGCAAAGCCAGCCCAACTCAGAGCCACACCTCTGTGTCATTCTATACTTAACCATTCACAATAGATATTTAGATAGTCGTTGGTGTCAATTAACACTAATCTGCTAACTAATATTATATTACATCCCTACTCCCTTTGATGGGATTAGATTACAATGGGTATAAAACCGTGGGCTGAAACCAGTCTCTGAAAAATAAGGAGACAAATTTTTTCCCTCCAGGGTTGTGACTCGGGACTTCACCAAACATGTCAAGATGTACAATGTATACCTGCAAAGAATACATTGCATCCAATATATAAGGTTTTATCACATTAAACTTTTAAAGTTTAAACATTCTGAATACTTATTTATTTCTGAGCTGGAGATTTTGCAGACCACACAGCTTGACAACTTCATTTACAGCAACTCAACAAGCACCCAACTAAGCATGAACTTAGTAATCCAGGTTACAAGTTTGTTCTTGCTAGTACCTTGAAGTCGATGATGCATAATGATGTAAATCTTATGCTTTGGTAACCAAACCCCCAATCCTTGACCGGCAACCAAGAGAGACAGTCATTCAATGACAATATGTTAATTTTATATAACCATGGTATGTTCTATGCTTAATGCAGTTTTACTTCAATCTTGCCCAATTCAATTTAGCAATCACATAGACATGAAAGTAAAATGCTGATAGAACATAATAATAGATCAACAGAAGACAAGCCAAATAATATATCAGAATTTGTAATTCTTCTTGTCCAGCAAATATAGAGAGAGAAATGTTCGTTACAGCAGTCAACAGGATGCCCTAGCCAGCAAAGACTTAGGCTGGCCAAACCAGCTCTTCCAACATACAAGGTCAGCCTTCCTCTTGGAGTCACACACACCTCAAAGACAGCTCCCAAACAGTCAACGCAAGTCAACAAAAACCAGTCAACGCTGCGGTCAAATGGGCTTCGGTCATATTCAACGTCCAGCCTCAATTTTTGTGCCCAGCAGTACAGCCTCCAAAAATTAGATCTGTCCTCAAATCGCAGTCAAAGCTCAAGGGTTGACCCAAAGTCAATGCTGTCCAGAAAGCCCTAAAAACAGTCCGAAATTTTCCAACTTCAGATTCACGCGTGGGAGAGAGAAGGAAGCCTCCAAAGGCTCTACGAACCAATCAGATCAGATTGTGCGAACCAAGAGATGATGATGAATGAGCATCATCTCTCTCCAATTTATATCCATCAATGAGGGTGTGTGACACACCATTTGGGGCTTGTGAACCCATATTACATATTTGGCCTGTAGGTTTTAACCCTGTACAGAAATTATCTGCAAACGAATCTTATAAACAGAAAATAAACAAAAGCGCGAGCATAAAACATAAAACAGATATACACAAAGATTTTCCCCTGGATCCCAAATCGGGATGACCAACTTGATTTTTCATTATATTCCTTTTAGTGTTACAACACATATATATACATGTCGAAGCATACGTAAACCCCAATCATTAACTCTGGATTAGAATATAACCGTAGTTCCCTTGACCGGATCTACAAAATACCAGGGGCCGAAAACCATCATGTCCCAAAACCATGTGCAAACCCATGCACAAAACCATGGGTAGTTCCGCCCATCGGAAAATAAGGTCCAAATTTTTTTTCCCAGGGTGCTGCCCCAGATCCTGATAAGCCCCCTCTGACCCTCCTGCTGTGCCCAGTGCAACGTACAGGGGGGACTATCACCCCCCCTGTGACCTCCCGCGCGTGACTAGTCGTGGAAAGAATATAACACATACCCAACATGCCCGACCTTGACAATTTGCACATGTGTGGAAAATAAAATCAAAATATAAGTTCTACTCATCCAAACAAGACGATCTTTAGATCAATCTTGCGCCTCTCCAAAAGAGGAATCCAAAAAAAATATCATCAACATCATATGAGCAATGCAACATGGAGTTTGGACCTATTTGCCAAAAATTAACACTCCCTCTCAACTAGGGAGAACTCCATCTGTCCACCTGTGCCATCCTGTCATTCAGTACCATCATGTACTATCATCATCATCATCATCCTGCAATCTTGTGTCATCCTACTGTAACATGCTTTGCTGGTTCTCGGGGCAAACGAACGAGAGTGAGGCACGAAAACATCACACTCTGCTGACCTGAAGTCAGCTTAGAGGTTAAAACCTCAATCGGACTCAACAAAGTCACATACTGACCCGAAGTCAGTTTAGAGGTAAGAACCTCATTGGACTTGATCCCAGATCAAGGTGTTGGACACATCCCATCCTAAACATAGAGAGTATGTCAATCCCCGATGTGTCCATCGGTCATGCTATCAGTCTCTATCCACATTTCCCACCTCATTCCCAAATGAGAGGTACTTCCCATGAGTCTGAAACTCCATGGGTAGGATGCATGCGGGGCATAGATCAGAGAGAGGGTGAACCAACTCAATATCACAACGGTGGGGAAGAAGCACACCAACAAGGTTTGGGGAACCTCGCCCTATGGTTGCTTATAGCTCCAAGAAGCTATCCCCAAGCCCCCTGGAGCTCCTAGAGCTCATAGTCCAACTTAGGCGGGACCCTCAAAATAGGGTCTGTCCACGATACCAAGCTTCTCACGAAAGGTTAAGAATTTGACCTTCCCCAGGGGCTTCCTGAGAATATCTGCGACCTGCTTATCAGTCCCAATGTGATGGAGCCTTACGGTGCCTCGCTGTACCATGTCCCGGACAAAGTGGTACCTAATATCAATGTGCTTGGATCGGTCATGGAACACGGGATTCTCAGAAAGACGAATCCCACTCTGGTTATCACAAAGGATAACGATGGTATCTAGCACATGTCCAAACAGCTCATTGAAGAGCTTTCTCAACCAAACATCTTCACAACAGGCCATACTCGCTGCAATGTATTCGGCCTCGGCAGTGCTCAAAGTAATCGATTTCTGCTTCCTGCTCATCCAAGATATTGAAGCAGAACCAAGAGTGAAGCAACATCTAGATGTGCTCTTACGATCTACCACATTTCCTGCCCAATTAACATCGGTATATCCATGGAGCCTCATACTCCCGACAGTGTATCTCAGCCCATGGTTGATTGTGCCCTGAAGATATCTCAAGAGATTCTTGGCACCAATCCAATGAATGTGATGAGGGTCAACCAACACACTGCAAAACATATGTTCGGACGTTACTCGGTGGGATTTCCCAACTCGGGCCTAGCAGCACTTCCACACAACTTCTTAAAGTTGAGTTCCATCGGAGTCGTCACGGACTTGCAGTGCACCATCCCAAATTTCTCCAACAACTTCACAACATATTTTCCTTGAGAAAGGAAAATCTCAGTTGGCCTTTGCCAAACCTCCAAGCCTAGGAAATAGTGCATCAGTCCTAGATCCTTCATTTCGAACTCGGAAGCTAGCTCCCTCTTACATTGATAAATGAGAGGGTCAACACCTGTCAGGAAGAGATCGTCCACATGGAGAACCAAAATGAGAGGCCTTTTTTTATCAACCTTAAAATAAAGCTTTGGATCAGATCACTTTGAGTGAAGCCCAACTTCATCAAGTAGCTATCTATCCTCTCACACCAAGCCCTATGGGCTTGCTTCAACCCATAGAGGGCTTTCTTCAACCTGCATACATATATGTGTCTCTATCTTGGACTTCGAAACCCAGAGGTTGTTCCACATAAACCTCTTCCTTGATTGAACCATGTAAAAGGGCAGTCTTCACATCCATCTGATGGAGACTCCATCCTTGCGTTGTAGCAAGGGAAATGATCGATCGGATGGTGGTATAGCGGGCAACAGGTGCAAATATATCATCATAATCTATGCCTTCCTTTGTGAGAAGCCTCGGGCAACAAATCTTGCCTTGTACTTTTCAACACTTCCATTGGCTCCATGCTTGATCTTGTAGAGCCATTTCAAGGTGACAACAGATTTGTCCTATGGTCTCGGGACCACATCCCAGACATCATTCTTCATAATGGAATCATATTCTTCGCGCATAGCATCCTTCCAAACTTGATGCTTTGTGGCTTCTTCAAATGTTCCAGGCTCAAATTGTATAATAGTACTCATGGCTATTAGGTACCCTTGGTACCTATTCGGCTTCTTGATTTCACGGAATGTTACCCTTGGAGCAATATGTCTCTCGGCATCTTCGAGAGTGTCTCTTAGCCATGATGGTCTTCTTTTATTTGAAGGAGGTGGATCTATAGGATCCATCGGACCCTCAAGATTGGGCATCGGTTCAACTTTCGATTCTTCCTGCCTTCCAGCTTCTTCTTTTTCTTCCTTTGAGATAGGATGATTTCTAACCTTCCTGAGGGCAACATCTTCATCGAAGGTGACATCATGGCATATCTCCACTTCTCTTTGACTAGGCACATAGATTCTATATGCCTTCAAGGTTTCACTGTAGCCCACAAACATTCCCTTCTTCCCAGAAGCATCCAAATTGCTCCTCTTTTCTTTCGGCACATGAAAATAAACGAGACTTCCAAAAACTCTAAAATGAGAGACATCGAGCTTCTTACCAGAGAAGACTTCTTCGGGAGTTTTGGGGTCCAATGCGGAATGTGGGCATCTATCTTGAATGTACACAACAGTGTTGGCAACTTCTCCCCATAGAAACTTCGGAAGACCTTGGTCATAAAGCATGGCACGAGCAACTTCCAAAATGGTTCTATTCTTCCTTTCAGCAACACCATTTTGATCAGGAGTATACACGGTGGTGGTCTCCCTCTTAATGCCAACTTCCTTGCAATAGTCATTGAATTCATTTGATCATACTCGGTCCCATTATTGGTCCTCAAAATTTTGATCTTCTTCCCTGTTTGATTTTCAACCAAGGCCTTGAAGGTAAAAGACCATTTGAATGCTTTGTCCTTCTTCTTCAAGAAATATAGTCTTGTGGGAGAAGTCATCTATAAAAGTGATATAATATAAACATCCTCCCAAGGATGTTACGGGCAACATACCAGATAGATCAGAATGTATCAATTGCAAAATATCAGATGTCTTCGTGACACTTGAGGGGAATAGTCCCCTTGTATGCTTTCCTTCGACACAACCCTGACATACACCTTCATGATCATCTTTGAATTCGGGCATCCCTGTCACCACCTTCCTTGCTTCGGGAAAGGCTTTGAAATGAAGGTGTGCAAACCTCCGGTGCCATAGCTCGGATTGAAGGGTTGTGTCACATGTCATGGCCCTCAGTGGACTTCCACCAACCTGATAGAGTGTATCAACTCTAAAACCAAGAGTGAATGCTTCTTTGAAGTTCCTCTTCCAAATGCGTACCTTTCCATCGATGAATGCGACCTTGAATCCTTTGTCTTCCATTGCCGAGATAGACACTAGATTCTTCTTCAAGTTAGGTACGTACAACACATCTTGCAAGCGGAGGACTTGACCTTGATTTAGATGAAGGGTCACAGTCCCTGTCACTTTCACGAGATAGGTGGCATTGTCTCCAAGGATAATTTCCAAATTAGTATCCTTTTCAATCAAATCAGAGAGGGCTTTCTTGTATCCAGTGAAGTGCCTTGAGGCACCACTATCAATCAACCAATTATCCAGCGTATCGGAAGGAGATGCAATGAAGAGGGCAGATATAATAATATATTCATTTTTCCTATTGACAACATTAAATTCATAATACCTGGAATTCCTCGACCTCTTGAAAGGTTGCCCATTTCCACTTCGATCAGAGGGAGCCTTCCTCTTTCCTTTGAACCTGTTGTTCCTTTGATTTCCCTTCCCCCTGAAGTCGTTGTTTTCATCATATCTAGGAGAGTCTCTTCTATTGGGGCACTCTCTTGCATAGTGACCAAACTTGTTACAAGTGTAACATCTTCCTTTTCTTCCTTTGGGACCCGCTCTTCCATGGTTTTGATTTCTCGGACCACCATTGTTCCTCTTCTTTGCATGAGCGGTGAAGGCAGTAGGGTCACCTCCATTCCCATTCAAGGGATGGTCTCTCTCCACCATCCTTGTTTCCTATTGAGTGCATCTCGTCAACAATTCATCAAAATAAGGAATCACATTATTATTAAGAATCGTAGTATTAAATAGATACTAGTCTCAGGGGAGTCCTCCAAGGACAATGAGAACAAGCTCTCGATTAGCTAATCCTTCTCCAATAGCTAAGAGATCATTCCTGATTTTTGTGAGCCTCATAAAATAGGATTGAATGGATTCATCTTTGCCCTTCTTAATATTCTTCAACTTGTTCTTGAAAAAGAGAACTTGATTAGCATTGCTAGCCCTGAACATGCTAACCAACTTATCATGCATCTCTTTAGATGTGCCCGGCTCAGAGATATAAACAATCAAGTGCTTATGTATAGAATCCCTGATAATCATCTTCGCTTTGATTTCCCCTTTTCTATACTTTGTCTTTGTGGCAACCGATGCATATGATGGAGGCTCATTTATCTTCCCCTGCACATAATCCATGACATCTTGATCTTCCAATACCAAATCCAAAGACATCTTCCAAGCATGATAATCAGACTTATCAGTCAGCTATCATCATATTTGAAACCCTTGTGGGTTGAGGAGGCCATTTGTCCTTGATAAGACAACTTCTTTGGTGATTGCTTTTCACACTAGCTTGGGCTTTGTCTTCACCTTAGCTTCGATACCATGTTAATTTTAGATAACCATGGTATGTTCTATGCTTAATGCAATTTTACTTCAATCTTTCTTGTAGGTCCTATTCAATTTAGCAATCACATGGACATGAAAGTAAAATGCTAATAGAACATAATAATAGATCAACAAAAAACAAGCCAAATAATATATCAAAATTTGTATTTCTCCTTGTCCAACAAATATAGAGAGAGAAATGTTTGTTACAACAGTCAACAAGATGCCCTAGCTAGCAAAGACTTAGGCTGGCTAAACCAACTCTTCCAACATACAAGATCAACCTTCCTCTTGGAGTCATACACACCTCAAAGACAACCCCAAACAGTCAACGCAAGTCAACAAAAACCAGTCAACGCTGCAGTCAAAGGGGCTTTGGTCAAAGTCAATGTTCAACCTCGATTTTTGTGCCCAACAGTACGGCTTCAAAAAATCAGATTTTCTGTCCTCAAATTGCAGTCAAAGCTCAAGGGTTTACCCAAAGTCAACGCTGGTCAACGCTGTCCAGAAAGCCCTAAAAACAGTCCGAAATTTTCCAGCTTCAGAGTCACACGTGGGAGAGAGAAAGAAGCCTCCAAAGGCTGTACGAACCAATCAGATGAAGAGGAATGTGTGTGATGAGATGATGATGAAATGAGCATCATCTCTATCCAATTTATATCCATCAATTTGGGTGTGTGACACATCTTTTGGGGCTTGTGAGCCTGCATTACAAATCTGGCCGACCTTGACAATTTGCACATGTGTGGAAAATAAAATCAAAATATAAGTTATGCTCATCCAAACAAGATGATCTTTGGATCAATCTTGCACCTCTCCGAAAAAGGAATCCAACAAAAATATCATCATCATCATATGAGCAATGCAACATGGAGTTTGGAACTAGTTGCCCAAAATTAACACAATACCTCATGCCAATCTACATATAAGTATAGGGTAGAAAGGGAAGTCTCGTTTGGATTGTAAATAACTCTTACCCTAGAGGTTATCTGAAGATTCCACCTTGCAGATCAGAACATGCTTAAAAAAAGGCATTTCTACTTAGTCCATGTTTTATTAACTACCTGCTATCTCTTCTTGACAATGCATCTGTTTTGGGGCCCACCAAATTCCCAAGGAGGAAGTTGTTATAGGCAAGACTATTTAGATCTGTTCACGACTCGTATGTATAATTTACACAGTTGCATATCATTCACATGCTTGGTTCCAACATGGACCCATGCCTCACCTACCTGTATGTTCAGCTATGGCAACTCTATGCTAATGCTAATAAACACTGCCCTAGATGGATTCTTGTGTACTCCAACATTGTTTATTACTAGTTTTCTGGTCATTATGATCTGTGGAGGAGTTCTTAGGTCATTGACCTTAAATTTCATTGATTAACTTGGTTTAAGCCTGTTTAAGACCACTGAAACTCTCCCTGATTAGTTTTTGCGTGTTTCAGTTTGCTTGCTAGAACATTTCATCAAATGTCTTTCAATCTCAATTGAGTTTCTTGCTTCTTTCTTCAATCACCTTAATTGAGTCGTGGACTTCTTGTTCAACTTGTTTAACTCTACAAATATTCATGTTAGCATCGCTTTGTAAAATCTGGATAAATCTTAATATGGAAGCCATGCGTTTTGGACGAAGAGATAGTTGTGATCTTTATGTTGCTTAATTGTTCTCTTTTAAAATGGATGACAGATGACAATACCTTGGTGATTGTATATTGCATTTGTTTGTGTATAATTACTATTAGCTATTGGACACCACCTGAAAAGATATCTCATATCCCGAGAAATCTATTTTGATCTGCATATAACCTGGTTTTAGCTTTTCCAATATTTGTATTGAACTATAGTTGTGGTGTTCATAATGATAAATAATAAATCAAAGGCAATGTCAGTATTTTCAAGAGTGAATGTTAGCCAGTTGCAAGGTTGAGGACTATTGGGAGGTGCAACTTGGGATATATGGGAGCTACAAAGATTAGTGCTTTAACATTGTAATTTTTCTAAGTTGCCTAGTTCAAATTGTTGTTTCAGTTTATATTAGAGCTGCATGTGAATCTATAGTCTTTGATGTTATTGTCAATGATAATAAGTGTCCTAGCCAAACATTTGTAGATTGACATGTTGTTCCAAGAGTGAAAGATAGTGAACATGCCATTGTGTGTTTTTTATTTTATAAATGTCTTATATTTACATAAAAATATTTACAAAAAGTCGTACGAAGAGTAGAAGGGTATATACAATGGACACCATAACTTCTTCCACAAAGCTTCTAATGCAGAAATAAAATAAGAATACTCTGTTGAATCCAAGGATTGGGCATCCATCTTCTCTCGCAAAACTTGGATCTATTTCTTGAAGAAGAAGGACGAAGTGTTCAAATGGTTCCACTCTTTCAAAGCCTTGGTTGAAAATAAAAAAGGGAAGAAAATTAAAATATTGAGGATCGATAATGGAACCGAATATGAGTCAAATGAGTTCAATGACTATAGTAGAGAAGCTGGCATTAAGAGGGAGACCACTACTGCATATACTCCTGAGCAAATTGGAGTTGCCAAAAGGAAGAATCAAACCATCATTGAAGCTATTCGTGCCATGCTTCATGACCAAGGCCTACCGAAGTTCTTATGGGGAGAAGCTTCCAACACTGTCGTGTACGTTCAAAATAGATGCCCACATCAAGCATTGGACTCCAAGACTCTCGAAGGAGTTTTCACTGGTAAGAAACCTGATGTTTCTCACTTTAGAAAATTTGGCAGTCCCGTGTATTTTCATGTGCCGAAAGAAAAGTGAAGCAAGCTGGATGCATCTAGGAAGAAGGGAACATTTGTGGGCTGTAGTGAAACTTCAAAGGCATATAGAATCTATGTGCTTGGTCAAAGGAAAGTGGAAATAAGCCATGATGTCATCTTTGATGAAGATGCTGCCCTTGGAAAGGTTAGAGATCTTCCTATTCCAAGGAAGGACAAAGATGAAGATGTAGGAAAGCAGGTTGAACCTTCGACAAATGAACCGATGCTTGATATTGAAGGTCAAATGGATCCCATTGATCTACCTCCTGGTGAGTCCTCTTCCTCAAGAAAGAGGCCCCCATGGCTCAAAGACACTCTCAAAGATGCCGAGAGACACATTGCACCAAGAGGGACATTTTGCGAAAGAAAGAAGCCGAACAGGTACCAAGGGTACTTAGCTGCCATGAGCACCATTGTTCAATCTAAGCCTTGCACGTTCGAAGAAGCCGTGAGGCACGAAGTTTGGAAGGATGCAATGAACGAATGATGTCTGGGATGTGGTTCCTAGACCCAAGGACAAGTCTATGGTCACCTCGAAATGGCTTTACAAAATCAAACATGGAGTTGATAGGAGTGCTGAAAAGTTCAAGGCTAGGTTCGGTGCTCGAGGATTCTCTCAAAAGGAAGGAGTGGACTATGATGAGATATTTGCACTGATTGCTCGACACACCACTATCCGATCTATCATCACCCTTGCTGCCTCTCAAGGTTGGAGCCTACACCAAATGGATGTCAAAACTGCTTTCTTGCATGGCTCGCTTAAGGAGGAAGTCTATGTAGAGCAACTTGTGGGGTTCAAAGTTCTGGATCGGGATTCACATTTATGCAGGTTGAAGAAAGCCCTCTATGGGTTGATGCAAGCCCCCAGGGCTTGGTATGAGAGGATCGACAACTATCTTATGAAGTTGGGTTTTACAAGAAGTGAAGTTGACCTGAACCTTTACTTCAAGGTTGAAAATGACAGGCCTCTCATTTTGGTACTTTATGTGGATGATTATTTTCTAACAGGTGCAAACCCTCTCATTCATCAATGTAAGAGGGAGTTGGCTTCCAAATTCGAGATGAAGGACCTAGGACTAATGCACTACTTCCTAGGCTTGGAGGTCTGGTAAAAGCCAGGGGAGATTTTCCTTTCTAAAGGAAAATACATTGTGAAGCTACTTGAAAGATTTGGGATGGTGGAATATGAGTCTGTGACTAGTCCGATGAAACTCAACTTCAAGAAGCTATGAGGAAGTGCTGCTGGGCTCGATTTGGAAAATCCTTCCAAGTATCGACCACTTGTGGGGGCCCTGATGTTCTTGGTGAACTCCCGTCCAGACATATGCTTCGCAATGAATACATTGAGTCAATTTATGGTCGAGCCTCATCACATACATTTGATTGCTTCCAAGAATCTCTTGAGATATCTCCAGCGCACAATCAACTATGGATTGAGATAGACTGCCGGGAATTTGAGGCTCCATGGTTATACTTATGCTGACTGGGCTAGCAGTGTGGTGGATCGTAAGAGCACATCTGGTTATTGCTTCTCATTAGGTTCTGCTTCGATATCGTGGATGAGTAGGAAGCAGAAATCGATTGCTTTAAGCACCATCGAAGGCCGAATACATTGTTGCTAGTATGGCCTGTTGTGAAGCTGTTTGGTTGAGGAAGCTCTTCAGTGCGCTGTTTGAGGATGTGCTGGATACCACCGTGATATACTGCGGCAACCAAAGTGGGATTCGTCTTTCAGAGAATTCCGTGTTTCACGATCGCTCCAAGCATATTGATATAGGGTACCACTTTATTCGGGATATGGTACAACGAGGAGCAATAAAGCTCCATCACATCGGGACTAATGAGCAGGTCGCAGATATTCTCACGAAGCCCTTGGGGAAGGTCAAATGCTTAACCTTTCACGAGAGACTTGGAGTCGTGGAAAGACTCTCCTATGAGGGTCTCGCATGAGTTGGACACTGAGCTCTGGGAGCTCCTGGGGGTTTGGGGTACTTCTTGGAGTTATGAGCGACCATAGGGTGAGTAGTTCACCTCCCCCTAGTGGTGCGTTGTGTACAGGGTGAGTCGTTCACCTTCCCTTGTGATACCCCATGATAGTTGGCATGTGTGTAGGGTGAGTGGTTCACCTTCCTCTACGATTGATATATGCATAGGATGAGTGGTTCACCTTCTCCTTTGGCATATGAGCAGGATGAGTGGTTCACCTTCTCTTGTTGATGCCCCAACATACATCCTACCCATGTAGTCCGAGACTCATGGGAAGTACCTCTCATCTGGCCAATGAGTTGGGAAATGAGGATAGAGACCATAACACTACTGATGGACGCATTGTGTATTGTCGTACTCTCTATGCTAGGATGCATGTTGTTCAAACAACTTGATCTGGGATCAATTGAGGTTCTACCTCTGGACTGACTTGGGTCAGTGGAGAGTGGCAAGGTCTTGTGACGCACTCTCGATCAATTCTTTTTCATTATTTCTTAATGGTTCAACAAAGTAGAGCAGAGCAGGGATGACAAAGATGGTACAGGTTGGCAGATGGATTGGTAGGTGGACTTCTCCCTAGTTGAGAGGGACTGTTAAAATTGGCAACTAGGGCCAAACTCCACCTTGGACAACTCATATGATGGATATGATATTTTTATTGGATTCCTCTTTTCGAGAGGTGCAAGATTGATTTAAAGATCATCTTATTTGAACGAGCAGAAGTTGGATTTTGAATTTATTATTCACACGTGCAAATTGTCAAGGTCGGCCTCAGTCAAATGTAGGCTCATGAATCCCAACAGACGTGTCTCCACACCCTCAACGATTTGTATAAATAGAAGTGACCCTCTCCTCATCTGGACATCATCTCACATCACATCATTCATCTCTCTCCTCTCTTGATTGGTTAGTACACTTGGAGCAACTCTTTCTCTCTTTGCATGTGTGGTAGGAAGTCGAATATTTCTGGGTAGATTGCAGACCGAATTGCTGGAAACAGACCAACGTTGATCGAGGGTCAAACCACCTCCGTTGACTTTGGTTTTTGGGCAGAAATTTCAATTTTTGAAGGATGCATTTATTGGCACAGGTTTCGAGGTTGTTTGACGTATTTGACCAGGTTTGACTTCAACGTTGACTTTAGAGTTTGATTGCAGAATTACAAAAAAATTTGACTGGACTGTTTTGGGTTGACTTTCTCTCTCTTGGAAGCCCAAATTTGTCTGCTGTTGACCGAGCTGCTTGGAGGACATTTTGGAGCCACCTTGACCAGCGTTGACTTTCTGGTTAGGGCTGCAGTTGACTGTTGATTTTGACAGCACTGTTTTGGGCAAGTTATTTTGATATTTGTACTCTCTCTCTGCTGAACTATTGAAGAATAATAAGAAGAGTTTATTCAAAGGGTTTTCCCCACATTGGGGTTATTTCCTTGGCATCCGCCAAATATTGTGTCCTTGTCTTGGCTTGTCTTCTGCAGTATTTGTTTATGTTCTATCTGCATTTACTATCAATGTAATTAAGTTAATGTGATTGTTAAACTGGAAATTGATATTGGGCTAATAAGGAACATTGTAGTAAATTGTGCTTAAGCATAGAACATACCATTGTTATCTAAAATTAACAATGGTTAGTTCATTGAGTGTCCTCTAACATGGTGACATAATGATTTCCTAGTTTCATTCATGTTCCATGACATTTCACCTAGGTAATTTGTTTGTTGCAAGCATATCTTCACCTTTTAGTTTTTCCTAGTTGGAACCCACTTCACGCCAACATTTTCATCACACTTCACCATTTTTCCTAGGTAGCTTGTTTATCACATCACATTCCTACTTTTCACCTAGGTAAAATTCACTCTTTACATTTACATTCCACCTCATTCCATCTCCTAGAAGGTGTGTGGTACATATTTCATATAATTCCATAAGATTTATACCATATTAACCCCTCATTTCTTACATTTCCACTTTTTCCAGTGTGAACACACCTAACAGATTTGGGATATTTTAATTAAATGCGAAACCCTTTGGTTGAGTGCCTAATTAATTGGCCTATTAGAGCTTTAGTGTTTTAAATCTTCATTAAGGGTAATTTCGTAAGTTTTATTTTTAATTTGTCATTAGGGGATACAACTTATGCCTATGTGGTACAAACATGAGATTAGGTGCTCCCCCTTTCTTGCACATGTTGAGGCAACCCACTAAAAAGCCAATTCATTGAGCCTAAACATTATCCTTGTTCACATGTTCCAGCATATCCATGCTTCATCCTTATCCTTTGGTGCACATTTTGAGGTTGTTGAGCTTTGAGTTGACTATCAGCGCTAACTATGCATGTGCCATAAGGTTTTGACCCTACACCTCTAAGGAAAATACAATTTGTTGTAGTAGAGTTGCGCTAAAACTTATGTAAGGGTTTTCTCTCTCCATTTGCATATGGGGTCTTTTGAATGAAAGAACATGTGAGTAGAAGTGTTCCAGGTTTTGGAATAAAGGTGTGCTATATTTGTCTAAGTTATGATATAGTGTATGTACAATTCCATTTATGTGGCAGATTTTATTTTAGGCACACCATTGGAAGCCTCAATTTACAGGTTTTGGATTCGAGAGTCAACACAAGGCCACATAAGAACAATGTCTATACATTGGAAACGATCAAGGTTACAGCTTTCTTCCCTCTCTTCCCAATTCTCTTTGTGTTGCTTACCTTCTATTCATGTTTGTAGCTCATGCAAGTACTTTTGCATAGGCCTAAGTGATAAGGTGTGTGGAAATTGCCTAATTACCTCTTCACCTTGGCAATTACTTTATTAATTAAAGTAAATTTTTTTTAGAACCGTGAATTTAATCTAAATGAAATGCAAAAGATTTGCGCATTAGTGAATTAGATAAATCACAACTGTTGATCTCAAGTGAAGTTGAGATTTATTCTCAACTGTCAATTGCTTTGGAGATTAGGGTTGATGATTTCGTCATAGTTCGAACTTATAAAAAGAAGGTTGGGCTAAGGGAGAAGACACATTATTGAGCATAAGACACTGTGAGACAAGTGAGGATCTCAACAATGAGTGGAGAAGGACATTCGCTCAAGTGTGCAACAACCAGAGGGAGAAAACAAGGAGCAACAAATTAAAGGAATATTCAGCAGCTGATTTTGCAGCATAGAAGGCAGACATGTGAGTTGTAAATTGATTATAGGATGCTGTACAACGTTGGCAGGGGTAGAAACCAGCTTGGGCAGGTTTGGAACAACATGAAAAGGGAAGTATAAACCACGTGTTATAGAAAATCCATGAAATTCTAATCTGCTAATATGAGAAATCTGTAATAAAATTTCTTCTCACATAAACACAAAATTCCTCTACAAGATGCAGTGGAATAGGAACAGAAATAAAAACACAGTTACACAATTCAAAAACACAGAATTGTCTAGGGAACCTGTTCTCCTTTGAGATAATTGGGGTCAATAATTATGCCAAAGCATCTATAATGTTTTGTTTTGTTTTGAAAACTTGGATGACCAATGTATAAAATAACTTTTGCAAACAGTGCTTAAACTTTTCAGATAATATCAGAAAATAAGACTAAGGCTGCTTGTTTATCTCACACAGTGATTTAAGATTTTGTAAATGTTTAAGTAGACTTATGTAAGAATAGATGATAATCAAATATTCAGATTGAATGCTTTAATTAATCATAAGTTTGAAAACCTTTAAACAATGTTTAAAAGTTCAACAAAATACATTTAACATTACCAAGGTGCTGACAATTTATAAATGAAAAGGACTTACATCAACAAATTGTTTAGAAAATCATTCTTTATATTGATAATAACTCAGGAGGAATTGTAAGATAAACTAAAACACAGTTAATCTCACCTGATAATCTTGATAAACATATGTAGCGACAGAATGTAATGAAAACAGGAAAAACTCATAGAAGGAACAAAGCTGTATGAGACAAATTCAGAAACCTTTTTCTATTACTGATGATCGAAAAACTTGTACAACACTGCTTACAAAATTTACTCATCCAAGGGTGCAACCCTTACTAACTCATAATGAGAGTTATCTATACTAATTTCTAATACTCAGAAATATCTTGAACTGATTACAATAATAGAATAGAGTAGAATAGAAGAAGGAAACAGAGAGATGATGTGTTTCTATTCTCATGGAAGCTGTTGATGACTGTGCCCTTTTTGATGGAAGCTGTTGATGACTGGGCCCTTGAAAATTTGTTGTGCTGGCATGCTATAAATATCATAATTTTACTCGATAGTCATTTATTCCATTTTTCTTGACTTTGGATTTCTATGCTCATCATTTTTCTGAAGAATTCATCTACCTCTGTATATATTTTGAAAGTAGGCTTTTGAATGAACAAATGTTTGATTTGATGTTGAATGATCAAATCAAACTGCAAAGCTTCTAAAAATGATTTCTCTGTAATCTGTCCTTTGATACCTGCAAATTTAGACTTATCCATTGCAACAGTATATAACTTCTTACAATAATCTTCTAATTTAATCAACTTATCATCTAAACCTACCAATCCTGGTAGTCCTTTATGATTCAAAACATTAAACTTTATATGAAAATGTTGAACAACTGTATTCAAAGCTTCACATTTTGTTTGAAGTTGGTTGATTAAATTCCTTTTCTATAACACTTCCTTGATTTCTAAGATTGTTGTAGTCCTGTCCAGTTTGTTTATCTCTTCTAATTCTTCTTTGTTCTTTGAGTTCAAGAACTTGATCATATTAGTAGCTTCACTTGGCTTTTTCTTGAGATTTTCTTTTTGTTCTTCTATGGCTGCTTTGCACTTGGTGATGAGTTCTTGCTGTTCAAAAATTATCTGTATGGATGGCCATACCTCTATCATAGATTTGTTGATGTCTTCCCAAATGTTCTGCTTGGCTTCAGCCAATGTCCCTGCCATTAAAGATTCACTTTCCAGTTCTTTAACCCTGAGTCCCAACTTATGTGACTTTTGCATTTCCTCCATATATAAAGTATCATTTTTGATCTTCTGTGATTCTAGAATCTGAAACTTTCGCTGCATCTTCTCATGTTCTTGCTTCTGAATAACCAAATCATGTATTACCTTTGCTGTATCAGTTGTTTTCAATGATGCTGAAGGGTCTCTAACTACAGAAGATGTTTGAACTGTTGTATTTGGATCAGTAGCCACCTGTAATGCTTGTTTCTCTTTTAACAACTCTTCAATCCGTTCCTCCATTTTTCTTATTTGAATATTTTGCTCAATAATCAATTTGAGCATCTCTTCCTTGTTGTATTCATTTTTTGCAATTTCTTTTGTCTGTGGATCTTCAGTTGAAGGTAATTTGAGCTGTTTGCGTAGAGCAGAGATCTCTGCATTTTTCTTCTTAATGATTTCTTCAGCTGCTTTCAATCCTTTGGATCATACCCAACTCTCATAACCAGATCCTCCAAAGATTCAAGTCTGTTATCTTTGGCCAATGAAGACAACTTTTCGATCTTAAGCTGGGATTGAACATTTGACAATGCAATTTTGAGCTTGGAGAGTGACATAGTTGTAGTTGTCATTGTTGAGAAGAGCATTTCTCCAGATTGCCTGTGCATGTCCATCTGATTTATAGGGTGGATTTGACTTGCATCAAATTAAAACACAGTCTTTTTGTATTCTGAATGAGACTTAGGAAAGGGAACTGTTGCCTGCAGAAATGCCATTTGCATTCTTCCCTTCTCACTGTCAAAGGCAGTAAGAAGCCTGTGCTGAGAAGTTGATGTTTGTTTCTAGAACTGGCTATACACATTGGACTTTAAAGCTTTATTCTTGTGTTTGATGTCTAGGAACCTAGTGAAAATATTTTGTTCCTCAAAAGAACTAGCTTCTGAGTGCTGGATGATCTCCAGAGATTCTCTAGTTGGTGATGATGATGGAGGAGTTACTGGAACATTTGTTGATGTAGAAACCTCAGTGTCTCCCAAATCAATTATCTCTGGTTGTCCTCCTTCTCAAAGTAAAGTTGAGCCAATCTTTGGCTTCTTTTGTTGCAAAATGAACTCCTTCATGATCTCTTTAGCAGGTGGAGGCTCTTCTCTGACTCTTTTCTGCTGCTTGCTCTTAGGGACTGGGGTCTGCAGATTAGAAGTTGAAAGAACTTGTTCATCTGCCTCTTGAAGAGTGCCTTCAACCCATTGATCTTGATTCATATATTTTTCTATTTCTGCTCTGGAGGTATGTTTATATGAGGTTGTTTTGAGTTCAACTCTCAGAGCAGAAATAATGCCATGTGGATCATAAGACCAAGTGAAACTTGGTTGGAAACCCATTTTCTTCAACATTGCATCAGCTTCAGCGCTAGCTAATCTGGTATTACAAATAAAAGATCCAATGCTTGCCTTGAGCTTGAACTGAGCTTTTCTTTTCCCTAAAACAAAATGGAGGTCATCCATATTTATCATCTGTCGAATATATTCTAGGGAAATGAATCTCATGGGAACATATCTAGGGAGCTTATATGGTGGGAGTTCACAACCATATACTCTAATTTCTGTGTAGTTTTGGTCTAAATACCAATCCCTTGTTTTGG
The DNA here is from genome assembly GCA_034641835.2 of Pinus albicaulis. Classification (NCBI taxonomy): domain Eukaryota; kingdom Viridiplantae; phylum Streptophyta; class Pinopsida; order Pinales; family Pinaceae; genus Pinus; species Pinus albicaulis. Next base: position 462,788,759 of record CM076575.1, on the reverse strand, counting down.
CCTGCTCACTCAAATGTAGGATCCTTTTGATCTGTTCTCCAATTCTGGGTTCTGTCTAATTGGAAAACAACTGCTTCACTGGGTGTATGAAGGAATCTATGAACTCTGAAAATGTAGTTTTTGTTGATGTAGCCCTGATTAGATCTGTCCAGTGAATCACTGATTGATTCACTCCTTGTAGATCCTGTTTGTTGAAGTTCATAGGCAACATCTCTGCCTGTTGAAAAAGAAACATGTGCACAATTACAAAAGTGTAATTAAACACACCCCGAGTTGTGAAATTCATGAATTGCTCATGTATATTTTCAGCCAAGAATTGGCTGTAATTATACATGAACAATGGTGCTTTATCTTTACTAAAAATGGATAGGAACCCCATGATAGGTTCATCAACTGTTTGTTCATCTGGGTATTCTAGTAGGTATGAAAGAAGTGAAATACATTGTTTAGAGGCTTCAGGAAAGATGGAGGATGAATATGGTGGATTTTTCTTAGGTAATTCTGCATCCTCAGGTAAGAATATTTCGAAAATTTGGGCTCTCTGTGGGAAGTTTAACTTATGGTAGAAGTCCATAAGAGCAACTAGTGAAAAGTGGGTTAGAGAATCAGATTGAGGGATAAGGAGCATTTGGTTTATAGTTTCTGGAGTGATGGTGATCATAATGTTTCCATTCTGAGCCACCACTGCTCTCTTTATAGGGTCATACTGAGCTTGGCATTAGGCAATAAGATCAGGAAATGGGTGAGTCTGTGGAAAAGCAAAGAGGGGCAACATTAATTCCCATAACCTAATGAGGTCTTTTTGATCATTGTGTTTTTGCCTGAGCCATAGGTGTAATTCATGAAAGTCAAATTCACAGTGAGCATCTGTGATCTTAAAGAACGCGTTTGCGAGAGGGATCGGATCCAGGTTGAGCTGTGGTGTAGGGGCAGAGACTTCCTCTGCAACTGCATTGGTGATCTGCAGCTCTTCGATGACCTGTTTCTTAGCCTTTCCCTTCGGGGTCACCTGCTTTTTGGTTTTGGCTTTCGGGGCCATTTTAGACAGGGAAATGGAATGAGAGGAAGAATTTGCAGGTTGGGCGGTCGCAGGAATGGTGACAGGGCAATTTTGCTGATAGGGAAATAGAGTGCAGAGATGGCAACCTGTTAAGATGAGGCAACCTGATAATGGCAACCTGTAATGATTTAACAAGAAGGTAAAAGTGATAAACGACAAGTCGCAAACCATTTTATAAGCAGAGACTGCGTTTAACGGTTCGGATGGTGACTGTAGCGGCTTAACGGTTCAGGAGCGGGCTTTAATGAGCAACGATGAACCAAACGGTTATGGAGTAAACGTGTGAACGAAGAAGTACAAACAGTTAGGGAGTGGAGGGGTAGGTGGATAACGGTCGGATGACGTGGCAGAATTTCATTGGTTGAATGGACAACGATTACAACGTGGAAGGAGAGACCCATTGGGTTGAGGCACGGGAGGAAAAACATGTTGGAATAGTTTTACCGTCGGCGGATTTCGGGGGGGGAGACTAGTTTGTACTAAGGATAAACACTGACATCGTTGCAAAGAGCAACGACCATTGAAACCACTTTTCGGACCCCCCCCCCCCCTCGCGTTAACGAGAAATGGTCGGGGGGGTCCGAAAAGTGGTTTCAATGGCCGCTGCTCTTTGCAACGTGTCGACACCACGTTAGCCGCACCGCCTACGCCCAAAACCATAAACAGAGGTACCCCCCCCCCCCAAAATGGTCAACCTTCGTCGTTGATCTCGAGCGAGATGAAGATTGATCGTTGAAACTTGCAGCCCATTTATCAGGGCGATTTGACCCTTTGTCGTTTTGCGACTTTGGATAGAATAATTTAAGCGCTATATGATTTCCTTAATCAATGACAATATAAACTTTTTAAAGAATCTAATCATCATTAATTAACATTTAATCTTTCGATAATTGGCGCATTTAAATAGGCGGCCATGAAATTTATTTTTGAAGACTAAAGCATATATATTTTTCATTGCTTGCCTAACATTTTATTCTCTTTGCCTTCCTTCTTTAGGGCAACTAAACATTTTTATTTTGACATGGATGTATAAAAAACATATTTTTTCCTAACATTTTTTATTTTCTTTTTCATCCATATCCTAACTTAGCAGTTTATTTTATATTTTTAAAACTGACATGCTAACTTATCAAAACCAAATAATGTTACAACAGAACACAACTGGGAAAACCCTCTACTTGTTTGAGAATTTTATTGATAGAAAAACAGACCAATAAATCTCTTACAAAATACAACTGTTTCAATATGAAAGACACACTTGTCTTTCTTGCTTGTTCTAAGCTTGAAATCCTTGCAAAATTGTTGATCTTTGTTGCCCTCTACCAATTTTTGTAGAAGCTTCTCTTGCACACTCCTCTCACAAACTCCACACACAAAGTTGTGCTTCATATTGCTTGATCTCACCAACTCGTGCTCACCAAAACAATGATTAAACTTGTGCCTTTGTTCCTCCTTTTAAAAGAAATTCGAATGGTTAAAATTAGTGAGTTTTCTAATTAAGGAATGATTTTGTAATTGATTGAGTTAGCATGAGTTAATTGCTCATGCAACTCGTCCCATTTCAAGTCAACCACTTGAAATTCAATCACTTGTGTTTTCCTCAATCAACTCACACTATAAAATCAAGAACTCAATTTTCAATTTCAACACATCAGTTAACTGCATCCTAATTTTTAGGGACTGATTGCTAAATTATAGGAACTCATCTCAATTTATAGGGAATCTCCTAATTTTTAGGAACTCGAGTCATGCACAAAAAGGAACTCGTTCTGGCTCCTATGGTTAAGGCACAAATCAAGGAACCCTTTTCTTGCTAATATTTTAAACATGTATGCGACGGAGAGGTTGTATGAGCTCGTGTGGAATTGCACATGCGTGGGTAGGTAGAGAAAACTGGTCAGAAATTCCTACACGTGTGTGGGTGGGCAGAGAAAACTACTCAGAAATTCCCACACGTGTGTGTGCAGGCTATATTAGCATGTGGGCAGGTGGAAACAAGTTTAATATTGAGGGCTGAAGACAAATTTCTTAGCTGGAAGTTTTTAGGTTTTGCTGTGTGATTTTTCCTCAGTCACCATTTAATTTCCCTGTTGGGAAGGCCTTTGTATGCTAAAGATTTTTAGAAATGAAAAAACAAATTTGAAAGACAATTTTTTATGTTTGTTTGTTAATGCAATTGGTTGATTGAATTTATGCTTCCACTGAAAACCCAATTTTTATTTGTAGTTAAATCCCAATGGTACATTTTTTCCAACAAGCTGAAAAATTGAATTAGAACAATAAGGAAAATTGCTCCAAAACAATTTTTCATTTACTGGGGTTAGAAAATTAACATGGTATCCAAGCATTTCTAAAGAGGAGGAGACCGATTTTTGAATTTTCATAGCAAAAACCAACAATAATTTTCTTATGGCTGCTAGAAGGTTTTAGCACACGACAATTTTATTTGTTCAAATATGGAAATGACAACTACCAGTCTCAGGTTTTAGGACATGTTGGATGGGGTTTCCTACTTCCTACCCCAGAAAGCAAGGGTTACGTTGCTATTGAAGGAGAATGAACTTTGGGAAATCGTTGATAATGAGATTCAACCACCAATAGATCCAACACTTTTGGTAGCCTATGAGAAGAAGGATATTAAATCTTAGAGAGTCATCATGGTTGCTATGAAGGACCATTTGATCCCTCACTTGGTAGAAAAAAGACAACCAAGAGACTGTGTTCAAAGCTCTAGTGGATTTGTTCCAGAGAAACAATGTGAACCGGAAGATGATCTTAAAGAATAAATTAAGATCCATCTAGATGCCATGATTGGACAACATGGCCATCTACTTCATGAAGATCACCCAAGTTTGTGACCAACTTGCAGTAGTTGAAGAAAAGGTGGAGAAGGCAGAACTAGTAAACATAGCATTGAATGGGTTCACCAAGTTTTGGGAACCATTTGTCAAAAGGGTTTGTGCTCGGGAGAACCTTCCTAGTTGGGAGACACTTTTGGATGATGCATCTAGGAAGAGGCTTGGGAAGAGTCTAAGGCTAGTTAGTAAGGAGGTGGAGAGGAGAACCTAGCCTTGGTGGGTCAAGTCAAGAAAGCAAAAGAAAAGGGTTCCACCAAACACGTCAATGGTGAAGGGTCAACCTCACAGTCGGGCAAGAAGGACTTGAGTAAAATCAAGTGCTTCATTTGTCACAAGAATGGGTATTGTTGACCACTGAAAGTGCATTTGAAGATATGCCAAATACTCCATGCCCAGAGTACACCTCAGAGCATTCCAGCATCGTCAGAACAATTAGAATTCCAGAAATTCTAACGCATTCCTCTTCTTCTCAGCAGTCCATTGTGTAGATTCCGCACCCCTACAAAGATATTGTAAAAGTGATTCTAGTATGATGAAAACGAGTCATGTAACAGGCCTAGGTAGCTTAGGACTTTTTAGCAAGTGAGTTCACTCTAGGGAGATTTTTTTTTTTCCTTGGCTCATTATTTGTGTTTTTCAACACTTATAATCAGTTAAGTTTTTCTCCCAAATATACCCCAAAGCTAGAGTGCGGCTTGACGATAGAGTCTTAGGCAAGTCCTAGTGTCTAGAGTCAATGTTTATTACCATACTAGATCATCTCTAAAGTTTCGCGAAATTTGGTTTAGTCTAAGGGTCAATTTTTAATTGTTAAAATTTTCTACTGGACGAGATTTTCTATGTAATTGTTGATGTAAGATGTAATAAGTGTTGTCTAGAGAAATTGTTAGAAATACTGAGAGGGGGTTGAATCAATATTTCATTCATTTTCACAATTGGTTAGTTCATTCAACATACAGAGCATTAATGAGAACATAAAACATCACATCAAGTAATAATACACAAGATTTGGCTCAACAATAAGCTCTGTTATGTATGTGTACATGTTGTCGCTCAAATTGTTGGCAAATGCGACAATGATCAGGGCAGGGGTTGTCACTCTAATCCCCACCCGCTTCGTTCTAGCTGTCTCCCAACAACAGGCTATGGGGGGTAGTCACTATGAGATGTGAAGATGAAAAACTTGTCGGCAACTGACAAGTCCGGGAGACAACTGAATGGCCTAGCAACTTGGTTAATTTAGTAATTTTAACGATTTTGAAAGACTAGTGCCTAAAATGGAGTCGAAATACTTGCTTTATGTGAATTATCTACCAAGCCATCAGATGAACAATTGCTGCTTTAGGGTGCTTCACTATCCTATATGAAAATGCAACACCTAAAATCTAAGTGAAATGTAGGATCTCGATTAATTTTAAATTAGATACTAACTAGGTGAATCCTTCCTCTCAACTATTTTGAAGCTAGTCTCTAGTGTAGGTTGTGAGAGAGAAACCCAGGGGGAGATAACAAAGGCTATATTAACAATACCTCCACTGGAGTTCTAACCACCCGATGCCTCCGTCGTTGTAGAGATTGTGGCTCTGACTACTGCAAGTTCACCGTCTTAACCACAAAAGAAGGTCTAGGCTTCGCAAGCTGGGTGAGAAAGGTGGTCCTATCTTTCTCTCAACCAAGCTATTGTTTGGAGGTAAATTTATTAGTGCAAGGCTAATCCTAGAATGCAAGTGCAAAATATGAGTGGTTATCTTTAGGTGAAGTTTTTAAAATATCTTAAGTACTTAGAGATAGATTATAGTGATATTCAATTAAAAAAAATGAAGTATTTAACAATGTATAATGACGATCTTCAACACAAGAAAGTGCTCAATGAACTAGATAGATAATGCTGCCGTCCAAGGGAAAAGAGGCCAAAGAGGAGGGCTGAGAGGGTTAGAGGCCCTTTTAGGGCCATGACAAGACCTAAAATGGCCTGCGACTAGGAGAAAAGCCCTCTAAGGGCTGCGGCAAGGGAAGAGAGGCCCCACAAGGGGCTGTGGCTAGGGGCTAAGGCCCTAAAAAGGGCAACCAAGAGCCTTAGGAGTGTTGGATAAAGTTGTCATTGATGTCAATTCGATGGCAACTTGGGTGCATTGTTGAAAATGAGGAAAACCCTAACCTTAGCATTGTTGATGCTTGATGATGAGAACCCTAAAACAAAACCCTACCCCTAGTTGATGTCCTAACCCTAATTATAATGAACCCTAAAGTAGAACTCTAACCCTAGTTGATGCCCTAACACTAATTCTAATTAAAGAAAAACTGAACCAATCTACCTCACATTATTCCTATTCTAGCCCTAATTTTTGATGGCAATACTCTCCCCCTTTGACATCATTGGAAAATGGGGTGTCTTGATAACGTCTTTTCCATCAAGTGCTCCCCCTATCATGCTTTATCTTGTCATGCTGCTCTGATACCACTTGTTGGAAATCACGATTTCCGTTAGACCAAAACTTGCAGGTGTTAGTCAACGATCACATCGCCAGAGATAAGGATCCATGAGAGGCTGTTAGTCCATGTCGTGAAACACATGGGGAGGGTTGGTTTATCCAATGTCCAACAATCTCCCCCCAGTGCAAGCTGGGTGTGTATCGAACTCGTGACCTACACTCTGATACCAATTGTTGGAAATACTGAGAGGGGGGTGAATCAATGTTTTTTTTTACAATTGTTACTTTACCAGTTTAGATCACTTATAAACAAAACAAAAAATGAACAATATAGAATAAATGAAATTATTAATCAGAAATGATGAGGACTCCAATCTTATTCTTTACAATAAATGAAGTACAATAATGCTTAGGGCTCCAAACCTAGATGAAGACACCAATCTTCAATCAACCAGGCTCCGACCTGTATGATACCAAGCTCCAACTTGGTCTTTATGAGGCTCCAAACCTATCTTCCACAAGGCTCCAACCTTGTCATTGTGAGGCTCCAAACCTCTAAGGCTCCAACCCTCTCCACTGGCACAGGCTCCAACCTTATCTTCTTGAGGACTCCTATCCTCTAGGCTCCAACCCTCTGCTGCAACTCTTGTAGACAAGTACAATGTCTCTTCAAGGCTTCTTTTGTCTTCTGCAACAAGCCCTTATAGTCTTTTTCAACGATGCCCTCAAAATACCCTAGCTCATCAATGACAACTTTGATAGTGCAAAAGGTGTCTCCACCTAAGTCACCACGTTCGTGTTTGAGTTTAATGACCTTGAAATTCGAATAAAGTTCGACACCTAAAATTTTTCTGATAAAGTTCGGCATAAATTTCGACATATAGAAATTTGAAAAAAATTATGTATATATATAAAAAAAATCAATTTTAAGTAGGCTGAAAGATAAATATGATGCACATAAATAAATAAGCATGTCAATTTTCAAAGTGCATAATGCACATTGCAAACACATAGGATTATTGCTCAAACGTTTAAATCATTTCCTCATATAAACCATGAAAGTGAGTGCCAAATTGTCAATAAAGAACCAACTTTTGTACATAGTAAACAAGGTGATAAATTCATCATAGACATTGGCACCCCTATGAATATCAAATTCAACAAAACCATGGGCCATATCAGATTTCATATATTGAAAAACAATTTGATAAAAAATATTCAAAATATATAAACTTTAAAGTTTAAAGTCGTCTGGCAGTTTTATAAAATTGTTCATGCAAAAAGTAAACTAGAAGTCTAAAACGAAAACACAAGTTTTATTCTTGATGTTCTTGTGGCCTACTTGTTATATCAAAAATTTCTATATCATCAAGAGCAGTAGGGGTTGTGAATCCGCTATTGAGTTCAAGATGGAGGACCTAGGACTGATGCATTACTTCCGAGGCTTGGAGGTCTGGTAGAGACCTGGAAAGATTTCCTTTCTAAAAGAAGATACATTGTGAAGCTACTGGAAAAGATTTGGATGGTGGACTGTAAGTCCGTGTCAACACCGATGGAGCTCAACTTTAAGAAGTTGAGTGGAATTGTTGTTGGGCCCGTGCTAGCAAATCCTACCGAGTATCGTCAACTCGTAGGGGCCCTGATGTTCTTAGTGAACACCTGTTTGGACGTATGTTGTGCAGTGAATACTTTGAGTCAACACACGGTTGATCCTCATGACATTCACTGGGTTGGTGCCAAGAATCTCTTGAGATATCTTTGGGGCACAATAGACCATGCGCTGAGATACACTGTCGGGAGTATGACACTCCATGGATATACTGATGTCGTTTGGGTTGGCAGTGTGGTGGATCGCAAGAGCACATCTGGATGCTGCTTCACACCTAGATCTGCTTCGGGCAAGAATCTGAAGTTGGTAGCCTTGAGCACCGCTGAGGCCGAATACATTACAACATGTATGGCCAGTTGTGAAGTCACTTGGTTGCGAAAGCTCTTCAGTGAGCTGTTCGAGCATGTGCTAGATGCCACCGTTATCCTTTGTGATAACCAGAGGGGGATTCGTTTGTCATAGAATCCCGAGTTCCACGATTGATCCAAGCATGTTGATGGATGGTACCACTTTATCCGGGATATGGTACAGCGAGGCGCCGTAAGGTTCGATCATATAGGAACTGATGAGCAGGTCGCGGATATTCTCACAATGCCCTTGGGGAAGGTCATGTTCCTAACCTTCGTGAGAATCTTGGAATCATGGAACGACCCTATTTTGAGGGTCCTGTTGGACGATGAGCTCTAGGAGCTCCAAAGGGGTTTTGGGGATAGCTTCTTGGTGCTATAAGAAACCACAGGGCTAGGCTTGCTGAACCTAGTTGGTGTGCTTCCGCCCCACCGTGATGATATTGCGCTGGTTTACCTCTCTTTGATCTGTGCCCTGTATGCATCCTACCCATGGAGTTTTGGATCCTGGGAAGTATCTCTCATTTGGCCAATGAGGTGGGAAATGTGAATAGAGACCATAGCAAGACCAATGGACGCATCAGAGATTGCTGTACTCTCTATGTCTAGGATGACACGTGTCCAACCACTTGATCTGGGATCAAGTTTAGCGAGGTTTCAGACCTCCAACTGACTTCGGGTCAGTGAAACTAACTATGGGTTAGTATATGACTCTTTTGAGTCCTAGTGAGGTTTCGGACCTCCAACTGACTTTGGGTCAGGTAAACCAACTTCGGGTTGGTATGAGACTCTTTGTGAGTCCTCTAGAGGTTTCGGACCTCTGGGCTGAATCTGTCAGCCGAGAATGATGTCTTGATCACTGACCCACTTCTGTTCTGAAATAAAGAAGCCAACGAAGCAAGTTGCGGCGGGATGACGCAATATGTTTGGATTGCACTAGTGGACGAAGTTCTCCCTAGTTGAGAGGGAGTGTTAAATTTGGGCAACTAGGTCCAAACTCCGAGTTGTGCTGCTCAGATGACGATCCCAATATTTTTATTGGATTCCTCTTTCAAAGAGGTGTAAGATTGATCTAAAGATCATCTCGATTGGATGAGCAGAACATGTACTTTGAATTTATTCCACTTATGTGCTAGGTCGGCCTGGAATATAATATCGACTTAAATGTCTTAAAGGACGTGTCACACACCCCCACAAATGATTATAAATAGGAGAGTTTTGAAGATCATTATACACACACATTGTGTGGAGGAATTATCTTCTCTCTCCTCGGTACATCTGTGTTAGGGCTTTCTCATGAAGCTGGATTAGGGCTTCCTGATGCAGCGGATTAGGGCTATGTGTGACACGCTTGGCTGAATGACCTATTGGAGACTTTGCTGGTTGAAGCATCCTGCTGATTGCCGTAACAACATCATTCTTCTTCTTTGTTGGCTTGTCTTCCATCGATCGATTTATTTGTTCTATCTGCTTTAGTATTTTGTGCCCTAATCTGAAATGGCATAGAACATGTTCACAAATTAACAGTTTTATTCCTAGGAATTTTCATAAAAAGAATTTTGCTTGTAGACCTAACCAAAACTTAGGGTTTTGGTTCATTGTCAAAGAAAACCCTTGATCCATTTAGACTTCAAAGGTTCGAGATTTCGAACAACATCATTTCAACCCTAATATGTTAGAGCTTCTATGATCATATCAAAATCCCAAACACAACATTATCAACATATCAATTAGTATAGCCATTTCTTCATTAATATCCCTAAGTAGCTTTAGGGTTTCAAATATTATCAACATACCCTTAGGTTAGGATTTCCAGAGAACCTTTTTAGGGTTCTATTTATGCAAAAAATTTGAGGTGTATAAGGTGGGAAGATTCATTAGATGATGAATCATCCCAAACAAGAATCTTTTTGAGATTCAATAGAGCTAGACATAGCAATAGTTAGTAGTGTAGAATGAATATATCAGAGAATAACAAGACTTCATAATCTAAGACATACCTTTGATTCTTTGACAAACCTTTTTGATTCAATGCATTGTCTAGTTAGGGCTTCCTTCTTAATCCTTGAGGCCTTCTACCATAACTCTTGAGCAGCTTAATTCCTAGACAAGGAAATAGAGGTAGACAAGTGATTAGTATTTAATATAATCCCAAATTTACATAAGTCTAAGTTGCATTGAAACGGAAACGGGAACGGATACGGATACGGGGTTTGAAACGGATACGACAAATTTAAAAAAAATCTGGATACGATACGGCAGGAAACGCCACGTCATATATATATATATATATATATAAAATTTACATTGCCATTCATGATTCATATTTGAAGTTTGAGAATCTAGATTATATCTAAATAGTAAAAATGCATAATGATTAATCATCTATCATCAATGATCATCTAGCATGCAATTAAGTTGAGATCTTGGATGTGATTTAAAATTTGCTTGACATAAGTACTCACTATCGTAGTTGTAGCCATGTGAACTCATCCTTGTTTGCATTTTGATTTGATCATGGGCATGGGTTCATATTAAATGCTCAGAGCTATACTGACATCTGTCCAAGAGATGGTAAAGTTAGCATTCTTCTCCTATGTAGCATTTTCAAGAATTAAACATGAAGCAGATTGATTTGAATTAAGATTAAATATTAGTTAATTACATGGAAATGAGGTTAGATTGATGGTAAAAGTATTTGTAAAATTAAGTTGACATAAGGAAGTATTTACTTGCCACTTGGAGCCCATGTGTGTGTACCCTTTTTTACATTTTGTCGCGGGAATGGGTTCATATAAGTTAGAACTATAAAATGCCTATGGAATTGTTATACGCCTATTGTAATAATGAATTAAATTTTAATTGATATATTTCTGAGGGATAGTAAATACAGAAGCATTCGTCTCTTATTTATTGTAGTTTGCCTTTTATTTGTTGATTAAGAACCCACTTTTCTGTCATAGTTACATAAACAGTTAATTATGAAGAAAAGCAACGAATACTTTAATTTCCTATCTTGGTGACAATTTTTTTTTTTTTTTTACATATATTTACAGGTTATTAAATGTGGAGTACTGAATAGTTGTGTCACCCTTGTCCTCGTGTCAGATGGCATATGTAACTTACATATGTTTGTTGAGAGAGTTAATTGGATAAATTATAGATTTTGAGCAATTTTATAGTCCTATTAAGATTACTCCTGCCGTGGATTTTTTTTCCAGCATCATTGGACATGCTGCATCTACTCAGGACATCTGTGCAGCAATTGACATCTGTGCATCATTGGACATGCTGCATCTATTCAGCCGCTCAACATTGAGCAAAGTTCAAACTTCAAACACCTTGACAGTGCATTGGACAGCGGGCAGGTTGGCAACACTCAGCAAAACTCAATGGGATCTGGACAGAGATGTTTTTATGTCAGCAACAAAAGCCCGAGCTTATGGCCGTACGTGAGCCACTCCCGCATCATATGGCTCCGTTTTGATAATACAGCTATACTTCATGCATGTAGGCGTGATGTTGAAAATTTATAAAAAAAATGCCATCTGTGAAGTCATTCTCCCGGCAACAGCACCCGCTAAAGCAAGTGTTACTGCAATAGCCGGCTGTGCTCGTACTTCTCATCAATGAGTTTCGGAATATTCCATCGTGCTAAGAGTTTACTAATTTTTAACCAGCGGATTAAATACAGAGAGCTATGGATTGCTATGGGTGGCTGAGGTTACTCAACGATTTTTTGAACACTGAAAACTAGCTCAGCAACGTTGACAATGGGCGGCAGCAACTCAGGAACCAAGAAACTCTCAGCGGCAGCAACTCAATCTTCAACAAACTCTCCGCAGCAGCAACTCAATCATCTCTCGGCGGCAAGTGCAACACTCAGCAAACATGGAAAGTGAAAAATTATGAGTTACAAACTAAATTTCGATTGACAAATTAACCTAATAACTAAGCGTGAGAAGCGTGTTTGTGGGTGAAACGTATTTAAATTTCAACGTTTCCGATTTTAAATTTGACATACGTATTTGAAAATTCCCAGATCCGTTTCCAAAACCAAAAAGCTGCTCGGAAACGGGTAAATTCTTTTAAACGGCGTTTCCAAAATTTTGAAACGATACGGAAACGTATTTTTGCCGTTTCAAGGCCGTTTCGTACAAGTATCCGTATCTGAAACGGCGAACGACGTTTCTGGGGCTTAGGGTAGGCGTTTCCGGCAACTTAGACACAAGTACATGAGAACAAATAGAGAGGGAATGAGATACTTATATTGAGTTGCTGTGGGCTCCCTCCAAAGCTTTGAGGGAAACCTAAAAACTTAACACAAGAAAAATATCTTTCCAAAAAGATGTTAAACCTATAACTAAATATAAAATATACAAATGAAATATCTAAAACTAGGAGTAAAGGGCTTAGTAATGTAAGTCCCTTAGGTCATTTTCTTCGGTCTTTGCTTTCTTGGGAGAGGATACTTCTTCTGCCACATTTGCTCTATCTCTTTTCTTATTTCTTGGGTTGTCAGGACACTCACTTCTATAATGCCCCATTTTGTGACAATGATAACATTCAATCTTTGATATGTCAACCTTCCTCCTTGGCCCTTTCTTCTTGAAGTTTCCCTTGTGATGAGCAACATAAGCATTTGATACTTCCTCATTGTTGGCTACCATTGAAATTTTCAATTCCTCTTGACTACATGTTGTCCATAATTCTTCAAAGGTGGGAGTTTCTTTCCAGCTATTGAGACCTGCAGCAAATGCACCCCAAGTAGGTGGTAGCCCTAGTATTGCTGTGATCACAAGTTCTTCATCTGACACTATTTCATTGATGGCAAGAAGTTCATCTCTTTTTCCTGCTATCTTCACAAAGAGGGTAGATACAATAGTTTCCTTGGTCATCTTTGTAATCCTAAGCTCATTTTTGAGGCTTGCCATCTTTCCAATATTCTTGGTGGTAAATAGTCTTGATAGTGCATCATACATTTCCTGGGCATGATCAATGTTTGCAATGAAGGGGACAAGATTGACCTTTATGCTTTCAACTATCAAATTCAATGCCACCAATTCCAATTCTCTATATTTTACCTTATCAGCATCACTTGATTCTTCTGTGGGCTTCTTCACTTTTCTTTTCACTAAGTCTAAGACCTTGGTCTTTTCTAGGAGTAGGTCAATCCTCTTTTTCCAAGATCTATAGTTAGATGCTCCTTCAAGATTGTTCTCTCCCTTGATAGTGCTAGACATCTTTCTTGAAGGTAGTGAAGACTTCTTTCTGGGCTTCTTATGTCTCCTTGATCAAATCCTTGAAACTTCCTTTTCCTTCTTCTTTCACCAAAGCTCTGATACCATGTTAGAGAATCAGAAAGGTAGGTAGATTCTCTTATTGTTGATTATTTACTTGTGATGTTCTTTAGTTCTTATTATGTTCTTTCTTCTTAGTTCATCAAGCAAATATCAAAGCAAATGCACATAAATCAAGGACACTAGATGCAGGCTAGCAGCCAAGGCAAAACCCCACTCTAGGGAAAAACCCAGTGAATAATTCTTCCTTCAATATTGATTCTTGAGACTCTAGACCTTGACCCGGACTTCCACCACACCAAGTCAGTCTTCCTTGTGATCCTTCCTGAATCTGGCAGCAGCAGCAGTAGTAGCAGCACTATGAAGCAGCTTCTTTGACCTGGAACTTCGACCTAGCTTCTTGAGACTTTGATCTTGCTCCTAGAACTTCGATCTTGACCCAATACAACTTCTTAAAGCAGCAACATCCAGCAAAATCAACTTCAACTTCTTCTTCACTTGGCAACAACAACTTGGCAGTACCTGATGCAACAACTAATGCAGTAATTCTTGGAGGACTCCGTAGACTTTAGCAGTCAAATTGCAGCGTGGAGGTGGTCCCTTGTCCCACAAACAATGGGGTCTCATACACCAAATTGGTGCCTGGCTTGGCCGTGACCTTAAATTATATTACTATTATTATCAAGAACATATAAAATTCTAAGAAAATTGCAGTCAATAAAACTTAATCGAAACCCTTGCTGGAAGTTGCCAAATAATTAGAAAATCTGCACATTTAAAACAAAGTCAGCAACATGAGTCACTTCACCAATAGCAACAACAGTGACAGTGATTATGATGTTGAAGCAGAGGGTCCTATTGGGGCAGAGGTTGGAAGTGAAACATCATCATGGTTAAGTGAAATCTGAGCCAATACCTACCCATCAAAGGCATTGGTCAAATATACAAAGATGACATTCTATCCCCAAAATCCAATTTTGATATATGCAATTCAAGCGACAAAGGGCCCTGACAAAAAGTGGCAGATTATGCAATATTTGTAGTCCTCCTTGGGTTGGGAGTTATAGGCAGGTTAAGCAATGCCTTTTGGGCATAGTTGTCAAAGGAGTTAAATCTGAGAAAACAACATAGCTCCAAAGATCAAAATTTTTGAGGCTGCAGATGGCAGCAGATGAAGTGAGCACCTTCTCTAGCTAAAATGCCATATTCCAACCTGATTCCAATGTGGAAGCAAGTTCCCAATAGAAAGCTGACCTATCCACTCTTATGCCTCCACCCAGTGTGGACTTCTACATCCAAAAAAGAAGGGTTCTCATTCTTGTGTAATGGGTGCCACATTGGCAGGCCTGTATAAAATGCAGAAATATTGACTGACATGTGGTAATTCCAATGGCTAAAGGAATTTCTGATGTTCCCCATGATACTCCCCAAATTTTTGGTGGTTTTTCCACATCTCCTGGATTTGTTTCCTTGCAATTGCAACCCCATGTCCTAGAAACTTGATGGAACATCGATAAAAGTACACTCCCATCACGGATACAACTAACAACAATAAGCATTGAAAGCTTCTTTTATACTTTGATTGCTGAGCATCCAGCACCTATCAAAAGGTAGGATGCTATGTCACAGTTATTGTCACGGATTCTGCTAATCAAGAGCCCCCCTTGTGGTGGAACGTCCGCCCAGGAGGAGCAAATATGAATATGCCACTTAGACAAATTGAAACTTGGTGGGGGCAATAACAACACCCTGCTTTCATTGAAATGGTAAGCTCCCTTTGACATTTTTATAATGGTACTCCATCCTAACTGCAAGTAATGTATCTTATGATCTGTTGTAGACATGTTTGAATTTTACTGGACAGATGGGCACAGGGTGAAGACCTGCCCAATGGTATGAAATCAGTGGGATTTATTGGCATCAGTAGAAAAGAAAATGACAACTACTTTTCTGGAGTTCCTGCCAATCATGTGTTTTGCTTGTTGTGCTCATCATTAGAACTAATCATGGGCCACAAATGGATGCCAATGGGTTCTTCTGCTTCAATCAGTAGATGATAGGATGCCCTCTTAAATCTGGTTGGTGCATTTACGTAGTTTTTGAGATTGTCTCTTTCCACGTTCTCTCCTTTTGATAGTGTTTGTGACTTGTTTAGTGGCATTGTCTCCTATGATAACCTTTTCCTGCTTCACATAGTCTTCAGTTCATATGGCAGATATTTCTACCTTAAGTTTGGTCTGAATTTTATGGGCTAGTTTGGCTGGTTAAGAGATGATGCTATGATTGAGATATGGATTGAAGTTTCTGTTTTCTTTGTTATATAATATATTGAAATAAAAGCAAATGGCATGTCTTTGGGACTGAGTGTTGTATATGTGAACGTGGCAGTATTTTATCTGTGAAGATCAATGGGATACATGGAGACAATAGAGCTAGCCATTCCCATAGCCATATACTCAATGCTACAAAAGGGAATTGCAAGGCTGTGAAAACCTCTGGTGCCTTTGCTGCGGGCCACGGTAGCATTGTTCATAAAATATGAAAATTTCCACAGTAAAACAAATTATATAGTTCACTGCTATAAGAATGTTCAGGAAAAGCATTCACCAGAAAAGCTATTGAAGTTTAATTGAAAAATATAATATTCTCATTAACTGTCCAATTCATATAATGCTGTTTTGTTCCTGCCAAATATCAAGTCCCTGTCCATATTCCTGTGCAGAGTGAGAGTTTTAAGTTCATGATTTAAATGTTCATTAAATGCTTTTTTTAGTTGCTCTAAATGTCTAAAATAAATGTATGGTAGATTTTACTGCAGTTCAACTTCTACACCTGTTGAGCTGTGGCTTTAGTGTTTGGGATGCGGTGCCACCATGCAAAGAGCCCAGTTTTAGTTTCCAACTGGTGTAGAACCCCTTGTGGTGTGTGCAAGGGAACATGTTTGGCCTCCTAGAGATGGTTTCCATCCATCATCAAAGGGGTAACACATGTCCAACAAGCTAAGTTGGTTTAAGCAGATGTGCGTAGGATACTTTACTTTTATACTTTCTTCGAGGTATTGAGTAGGTTCAAAGGGAAAATATTTAAGGGAAGAGTCCAACAAGAACTTGTTCACAATAAGTAGAACGTTAGATATAGCTCTTTTTAATTTTACTAATAAATAATGGATTTTAGATCAATAAATGATTTGTGGATGTACTTTCTAATAATTTTATCTTAATAATCAAGGTTCACTTCTTGTCCATCAGGAATACAATGCCATATTCATTTTCTTGGCTTTTCAAGAGGATTTAAGTTTTTAGGTTTCATAGGTGGAAAGAACGTGTTATAAAAGTAATCATGTTTTGTCTTTTTTTTCAAGTTTTTTTCTTTTTACACGGGTGTCATGGAATATTATTAGGCATCACCCAACTTGATTGTCTTCTGAAGATTATTATTATTGGACGTCTGTACTAATCTGCATTCTCTTCTGCCATATTCTATCGATGCTGTTGTGTCATGTTTTAGAGGAAAATTAAGTCACCCTTGTGAAATGATATGACTTTCTTTCCTCATTTTGGAACTGGAACTGGTATTTTTGGGCAGTCATCTAGTAGTTGCAGTGTGGTTTGTGCTTGTCTCAAGGAAAATCTCTTTATTGAACATTTCAATTTGTTTTTGCATGTAGTGTGGAGAATACAACAGTGGTGAAATACAAAATACCGACTCGTGGTCTACTTGGTCTTCGAAATGCGATTTTGACTGCTTCTAGAGGTACTGCAGTTTTAAACACTGTTTTTGATGAGTATGGACCATGGGCCGGAGACATCAGTACAAGGGACCAAGGCTCTCTGGTACATTGTTTATTTGATTTATTACAAATTTTAGTTCTAAAGTCTGTTTATTTCACGTATCTGAGATGTAATGTTAGATAATTCCTGAGATTGTATCTTATAAAAGTATTTCATGTCCAGGTCTCATTTGAGACAGGAACAAGTACTACATATGCCTTATCCAGTTCTCAAGACAGAGGCCAGTTGTTTTTAGGCCCTGGTGTAGATGTCTACAAGGGTCAAATTGTAGGTATCCATCAAAGACCAGGTGACCTGTCCCTAAATGTTTGCAAGAGGAAGGCTGCAACAAATGTCCGTTCGAACAAGGAACAGACAGGTACTGGCATCTGTATCAGATCGAGTAAATTGTGCTCCAAACATCTTTATACATTTTGCATATTAACACCTTATTTAATGTTTGCAGTGGTCCTTAATGCACCTTTGGATTTCAGTCTGGATGATTGTATTGAATATATCCAAGAGGATGAACTAGTTGAAGTCACACCATTGAGCGTGCGCATGTGCAAGAACCCAAGGGCAACGAAGAAAACAAAATAACTTACCACATTAACATACTACAATAAATATATCAAATATTTACACCATAAAATACTTTTTCACCTGCATAAAGCAGTGGAATTTATTACATTAACACGGATTATCTAGAATTCCCAAGCAGTAGGTAGCCTTATGGGTTCTAGATAAAAATATTTGTCTTGGGTTGATACCTCTCTCAATTCTGTTTTTCTGGTGACCTAGAGTTGTACACCACTGGGAGAGTTGGGAACTCTGGGTTTCTCCCAAAGTCAGAGATCAGAGTGCCTTGTGTGTAGGTCAAGTTTTGGCTTGATCTATTAGAGTCTCATTTATTTTTTGTATATGAAATTTCATTGCCATATTGTTATTACTTGTTAGTGGTGAACTGGCAGCAAACAGCCGAGGAAGACTAATAATCTGCTGGGCCATAACTTTAGGCATTTTCGATTATGAGATGCTGTTAGAAGAGGTAAAAGTTTATTTAAATTACATGGCTAAAAGCCATATTAAATGATTTAATGGAAAAGGTTATAGGGCTTCATTTTTTTTTGCTACCATATTTTATTCTTCATATTCGTGGATTGCAAGATTGAATATAGTTTGCCATATATATTGTACTTTAGTCTTTTACTATATAATTACATTCAGTGAAAAACATTCAGAACAAAATATTGCATACTTCTTCTTAAATTCAAAGGTGAGATTTGCTACAAATAGAAATGCCGTTGTCTGAGAAAGAAGGGGTCTCATACACCGATTTGGTGTCTAGATTGACCATGACCTTAAAATTGATGATTATTATTGTTATTATTATACTATTGATATTGTAGTGACATGCACATAAACTTTCCTCCCTGCATGTTGTATGTACACAATACCATCAATGCATTACTCAGACACAAGAAAGGGCAAGGGCAGGTATGCAAGTATAATAGGAGATTGTTGAAACCATACACATATCTGATTTACACTCACTTGTAACTATATGTAGTACAAATATGGGGGGAAGTGATCAGAGTTGACCAAGTCTTCAAGACCATAAATTATGTGAATGATCAGTACATTTATGATACACGTTCTAAACTAATTCTCCCCATGTTTACACATTATCTAGAGTGATTCGCATTAGTTTCTCCCGATTGAGAGCAAATTCAAATTGTCCTTGATTTTGGCTAATGTTGGGGTACAACCTTCCTAACACAGGACAAAATAATCTTTCGGTCAGGTGTAGTATGAGACGTTGCAGCATGATGATAATCACGGACACAGGCAAGAGGTGTGGACATTGCATAAAATATCTTGGGTGAAAACATTTTGATGGGAGACTGACGGTTGATCACCATGCTACGTAGTTCTGAACATATCCATGATGGTCCCTCAAGTGGATTTGAAACTGTTGTCGCTGCAGAAATGCTTGTATGAAAATTAGGTTTTGTTGTTTAGTCCACTGGTAATTCAGTAGTGTTGAGGTTCGTGAAGCTGTGAAAGTATCTAATTGAGTTATGCAGAGTCACGAACCAAGAAACAAACACATAAGAAAGCTTGTCCACCAGAAATAAAATACTTGAAATCACTGAGATTGAGGTTCAAACACTGAAAATCGGATCGAGTTGACCATAGAAATGGCTGCCTTAAGCTTCCAATCGAAGGTCGACTCAAACCATGACGAACCTACAGAGAACAAGTAGACTCAATTCCACTTGAAGAGTGTAGAAATTTCAGAAATATTGCAATTAACGGAATTCAGAAATTTCACCTCATATACTTGAGGTTTCTTGGGTTTAGTCTTGTGAACTTTCAGCATTAGGGATGATCTGACATATTAAATTACAGGGGTAATATTTTACTTCCTTTCAACCCAATTTCAACCAGCAGACCACGAGAATAAATACCATACAAAACCACAATGTTACAACTCTTAGGACACCCTTTTCAAGGCATACGATATTTTATAATGTCCTGTTATAACAGATTATAGCAACACGAAATCTGCTCTTTATCTTCCACGTGTTAAATTACTTAACCAATTCAGTTGTATCCACATATGTGTTAAATTACTTAACCAATTCAGTTGTATGTTATTTCAAATCAACATAAACAACAAACATTGGAATGTACACAATTAAGAAGATAACATAGGCTGAAAATCAATCTGCAAATACTCAATATTTGGATAGCGGAAGCTTCACATATATGCAAGACATGAAGTACATACTACAACTTTCTCACAAAGCTGGTGCAAGCTCTCTAAACCCTAGCTAGGGAAACCATAGGAAAATTCTAGACACCAACTCCTCTTAGCTAGGAATCACTCCCAACCAAAGAAGGTGGCTTTGCCAAAGATCCTCAACAAGCTAGCATCAACACTGACAAGTCTTCCTTGGAACATACACCTAGCTTGATTCACACAAGCTCTCCACACTAGTGCACTTGTCTTCCTTGGGGCTTATAAACCCTAGCCATGTTGCGTCATACAAGTACATGGTAAGATAAATCTTGCAATATTATCCAAGTCTACATGTCTATCTTAGGGTTTGAGTTCTCAAACCCTAGGTCTTCAACTCTTGTATCAACACAAGCACCACGACCTCCATGCAACATCACAAATACAAAATTGGGTCATTTTTAAAGCAACGCATCACACCAAGCTCAATACTCATCAAGCTAAATTTTCCATTATCTCGCTCTAGTCTCCATGCATCTCACTAGAACAAGACTACTAAATCATGCAATGTGTCAACTCCACTCCCCATGCCTTGTACTAGGGTAGAAATTTTAACACTGAAACAAGAGCCACAAGAATCATCATTATCTCCAAGGTTGTATTTTTCTTCAAGGTTTTGTTGCATAGCATAAACCATAACTTTCCCAAGAGAAAACCCTAGCATCACACGAGCAATTTCTAAGGACAACCAAAATGTATTTCTCTTCTTGTCTTCTCTTAGGGTTTTGTTACGAACCTTGAACATTTTTCTCTTGCAAGACCTCTACAAGACAATAAAAAGATGGAATAGAGTGCAAATATGATAATGATATGAAAACTCTCTTTCCTTAGTTTATATATGCAATAGGTGAAGGAGGCTAAAGCCCTACATGTAACCAATATGATAACTCCACATGGAAACTCTACAATACAAGGATGCACAAGTGTTAATCTAGTGTTTATCAAACACTCAAAATGAAACACTCTTCAAGCATGAATTTCGTAAGATCAACCCTTGTCATCTAGGATGGTGCACTCTCCAACAAATTGTTAGTGCAATGCTTCTCTTCCAAGGGTGGTATCCAAGTGTTTCCATGGAAGGTGTTGCTCTTCTCATTGTGTGTCACATGTCCTTCATGTGCCCATTGCTCCTCTCATGTGCACCAATATAGTCGCTAAGCTACAATGCCTCTTAAGATACATGTTTAGGTTCACAACTATCTTGCATGAAGTATGCTCAATCCAAATTCTAGATTTTTGTTAAACCTAACAACTGGTAAATTATTAAGCTAATGGATTGTAGTTCTACTGAATAACTTACACAACTAGGTTCTTGATGCCTACAAAATTGTTGGTAGGCTATTAATGTTACCAATAATCATTCGTTCTCAATCTCTGTTAATTTTGGGCAACTAGGTCCAAACTCCATGTTGTGATGCTCAAATGACAATGCCAATATTTTTATTGGATTCCTCTTTCAGAGAGGTGCAAGATCGATCTAAAGATCATCTTGATCGGATGAGAAAAACATGTATTTTGAATTTATTCCACATGTGCAAGGTCGACCTGATTTATCCCACATGCATAAGAGATGTGTCACACAACCCCATATATGACTATATATTGGAGAGACTTGGAGTTCATTTTACACACATTTTTGGAGACATTCTCTTCTCTCACGGATGGTGCTGCAATTAGGGCTTCTCATGGTGATGCGGTTAGGGCTTCTTGGTGCAGTGCCTTGATGGAGCATTCTTGGTGAGCAGTCTTGGGGTTGTGTGACACATTGGGTTGGATGACCTTGTGGAGACTTTGTTGGTTGAAGCATCCTGCTGAACGCCGTAACACCACCATTCTTTATCTCTGTTTTTGGCTTGTCTTCCATCGATCTATTGGTATGTTCTATCTGCATCTTACTTTCATGCGATTGTGCCCTAGAGGTCTAAAGTAAACTTGCATCTAGCATAGAACATCTTTAGAAATTTACATGGTATCAGAGCTAGGAGAAGACAAAGCCCATCTTGTTGAGAATCTAGGGCAGTGAGATAAGGACTGTTTTCAGGGACAATTCTGGGCAAAAATAAGGGCATGCGTATTGAGGATTAGTGCTATTGTGCTAGGCTGCAGGACTTAGCACACAACTGGTACTGCGTATAAGGCAGTCAAAAGGACTAGCCTCTCTTGAAAGACAACGTGGGTTTTGGAGGTCTTTGAGGACCGAATTAAGGGGAGGCCGAGGCAGCTCCCTAGAGGGCTGAATCAACAAAAGGCTATCTCAGCCTGCGTGGAAGGGCAGCGTATGCTGCTGTAGGTGGGCTGCAGTCCCTACCTCATTTTTGGAGGATGTCGCAGGCCTAACATTAAATCTCCTAAATAAAGAGCTGGATCGAAAGCGAAAGTTAGTGGATTCAGATTTCGGGGGGCGAAAATTCATGAAGTGGTCAGAAATCAAGTAGAGAGAGCTTGACAGAATCCACGAGGAAGAGCAAAAGGAGCTCCAACAAAAGAAAGGCCAGAAAAATCCCGAATCTGGCCCATCTCACCCTGAATCAGAAATCCCGTCATTTTCCCTAAACGACAACTCCGTCAAATCCAAGTCGAAGGAAGAAATGGGCAAAGAACATAAAATCAACGAGTTGGATCTCCCTAAGGCAGAAGTGATTTGACATCTGGTATTCGAGGGAGACGACGATGCGAGGCTTGAAAGGTTGAAAACTCTTTTGGAAGCCGGAATTATGGAGCTTTATAACGATATGACCGAAGGCCAGCGGAACGATTTTTTGTGGAACTTGGTAGAGCTGAAGAAGCATCAAAAGACGAGAATTCTCAACCTTGATCGGAAGAAGGAGACCGGAGGACAACGAGGGGATCATCGACGATGGGGGAGAACGTGGCGACGGGGGTGGTTCTGACGATCACGGTGGTGAAGTGGGTTGTGGAAAGCGCCGAGACCATTGAGTCATAGTCAAAGCCAGATTGAGTTGTCAGATTCCTCAGTTCATAGTGGAATTGCGTTGATTAGAACTACGTCGCATTGCCACAATCCACCTGTCGCCGCACCTGTAGATGTTCTGAGCATGACCATGGATATTCCAGTCGAGGACCATGGATATTCCAGTTCCGAGCACAAATATCAGGCCTATCTCTGCTTCAAACTTCAACATTGTATGGACGAGGTGGTTTGGCTTGAAAGGACTTGATCTAAGAACAAGAAGAGTGGAAATCCGTGACTTCATAAGTATAACTCCTTTGGTGCAAAACTGTTACTTTGGTGACCTGTTTTTGGTTGAGAATTGTTATATTCTTATATGTGTGTAAGCCCTCTTTGAAGCCGACTTGATCACACGCATGAGACTTGTGTGTATTTGCTAAGCATGAAAAATTTGTAGGACAACTGTGTGACACTGACCACCTAAGGTTTGGCACACTCATTCTGAAGTATAGTGATACTCGATTGTGATAATGACTTGAGATATGTGACAATAATACTGTTAATGATAACTATATACGACACAACTACTCATGTTCTAATGACAAGGATGTATGGCTGTGTAAATTGTGCTTATGACATCAATACATATCAATGATTTTTAGATATATGACAGTAATTTTGACAGAGACATAACAATGCTTGTTACGGTGATATATAGCATTGAAGTTTGATATCTTCAGTACTATATAGCAGTATGACAGTAATAATCATGAAGGCGCATGTTTGGGTTATGCTAAAGGAAAGCATACACTGGGATTTTTTTCTTCATTCCTCAAGTATCACAAAGTCATCTGATACACTCTGACTTATCTGATATGCTGCCTATGAAATCCTTGGGAGGATGTTCTTATTTCATTACTCTTATAGATGACTTCTCTCGGAAGAGGAGCTGGCATTAAGAGGGAGACCACAACTGTATATGCTCATGTGTAAATGACATTGTTGGAAGAATGAACAGAAGACCCTCATGGCTCTGAGATTCTATCAAGGATGCCGAGAGTCATATGGCCCAAAAGGGGGACATTCCGTGAAAGCAAGAAACCGAATGGATACCAAGGGTATCTAGCAGCCATGAGTACAACCGTACAATCTGAGCTTGTACCATTTGAAGAAGCCGTAAAGCATTAAGTCCGGAGGGATGCTATGCACAAAGAGTGCGAGTCCATTATGAAGAATGTTGTCTGGGATGTGGTCCCGAGACCGGAGGATAAAGCTGTTTTCACCTCAAAATGGCTCCATAAGATCAAACATGGATCTGATGGGAGTGCTGAAAAGTACAAGGCAAGATTCGTTCCCATGGCTTCTCTCAAAAGGAAGGCGTAGACTATGATGATATATTTGCACCTATTGCCCGTTATACCACCATCCGTTCCATCCTAAGCTCTTACTGCTACGCAAGGATGGAATATTCATCAGATGGATGTGAAGACCGCCTTTCTGCATGGTTCAATAAAGGAAGAGGTGTATGTGGAGCATCCTCTGGTGTTCGGAGTCCAAGATAGAGGCTCTCATGTATGCAGGTTGAAGAAAACCTTCTATGGGTTGAAGCAAGCCCCCAGGGCTTGGTACGAGAAGATAGATAGCTACTTGATGAAGCTGGGCTTCAATCGAAGTAACCCTGATCTGAACCTTTACCTCAAGGTTGATAGAGAAAAGCCTCTCATTCTGATTCTCTATGTGGACGATCTCTTTCTGTCAGGTGTTGACCCTCTCATTCATCAGTGTAAGAGGGAGCTAGCTTCCGAGTTCGAGATGAAAGACCTAGGACTAATGCATTACTTCCTAGGCTTGGAGGTATGGCAGAGACCTAGCGAGACTTTTCTCTCTCAAGGAAAATATGTTAGGAAGTTGCTGGAGAAGATTTGGTATGGTGAATTATAAGTTCGTATCGACACTGATGGAACTCAACTTTAAGAAGTTGAGTGGAAACGCTACTGGGCCCGTGCTAGAAAATCCTACCGAGCATCGACAACTCGTAGGGGCCCTGATGTTCTTAGGGAACATCCGTCTGGACGTATGTTGTGTAGTGAACACTTTGAGTCAACACATGGTTGATCCTCATCACATTCACTGGGTTGGTGCCAAGAAACTCTTGAGATATCTCTGGGGCACGATAGACCATGGGCTGAGATACACTGTTGGGAGTTTGAGACTCCATGAATACACTGATGCCGATTGGGCTGGCAGTGCGGTGGATCACAAGAACACATATGGATGCTACTTCACCCTTGGGTTTGATTCAAGCAGGAAGTAGAAGTCAGTAGCCTTGAGCACCGTTGAGGCTGAATACATTGCAACGTTTATGGCCTGTTGTGAAGCCACTTGGTTGCGAAAGCTCTTTTGTGAGTTGTTCGAGCATGTGCTAGATGCCACCGTTATCCTTTGTGATAACTAGTGGGGGATTCATTTGTCAGAGAATCCCGTGTTCCACGATCGATCCAAGCATATTGATATATGGTAACATTTTATCTGGGATATGATACAACGAGGCGTCGTAAGGCTCGATCATATAGGAACTGATGAGCAGGTTGCAGATATTCTCTCTAAGCCCTTGGGGAAGGTCAAGTTCCTAACCTTCCGTGAGAATCTTCGAATCATGGAATGACCCTATTTGGAGGGTCCCGTTGGATGATGAGCTCCGAGAGCTCCAAGGGGGCTTTGGGGATAGCTTCTTGGAGCTATAAGCAACCATATGGCTTGGCTTGCCGAACCTTGTTGGTGTGCTTCCGCCTCACTGTGATGATATTGATTTGGTTTACCTCTCTTTGATCTGTGCCTCGTATGCATCCTACCCATGGAGTCTCGGACTCATGGGAAGTACCTCTCATTTGGCCAATTGTTGGGCACTGAATCTGGCTATCTCTCTGCCCATTTTTGCCATCCTTTTTGACCCCCTTTTTTTTAATTACCTACATTTGCCATGTTAAATTCATGAGGTAAATACCCTTGACTTGTCCAATTGGAATATTTTAATTAATGAAGTAAAGTCGCAGAGATTTACCTAATTACGGCACTAAGATCTGTGTTTGAATGCAGATTGGAAAACAGGAACCCTTGCTCCAGCTGTTTGCAACAGAATCGGTAACGGCCAGCTAAAGGGGGATCGCACAGCTGGAATCATGATTCCCTGGGCCTATTCTCGGCCCTTGCTTTATCCAGGATATCTACTGTTCGTGCCGTTTCAACCAAAGTCCATTTCTAAACGCGCGGTTATCATGTTTCAGGGAAATCTGTTATTCCCTTGTACTATGTATAAAATGGACATTGTCCCTGTAATTGAGGGTTCTCGAAAGGAGATTGTAATCACATTTTACAGATCAATAAAATACAGTTGGTTTTGCTATTCTAAAGCGTTTCGTGAGCAACGCAGCCCTGATCAGAGAGCTGGGCCCGCTCTTCTGATCAGGGGCTGCGTCTGTGTATATGTGTGGATTATTTCTTGTTATAGTTGCTGTTATTATTTTGTACTGTTAAAGATTGTTTTGAATGTCCAGCATTTGATTTTACTTCACGACAATGTTTTGAATCTTAACCATAAATCCTTGGTTGAACGTACTATGTGTTTGTTCCTGCATATAGCTTGTGCGTTGCCTAGAAAGGATATGTTCCCAGATTGATAAAATTAATGTCGGATTAGGGTGGATAAATCATCCCTAATTGAACACCAACATTTTGGCGCCGTTGCCGGGGAGGCTAACAAGGTGCAAATGACGATTCGAACCAACCAGAGGGTCAATCTCTCGTCCTGAGGAGAGAATGAGTTTCCTCACTCTGCTTCAGGTCTTGAGCGTAGGTTTTGATTTTGGTTTGTTTATTTCTGTTTTTGTTTTGAGTTTTGGGCCATCTTCTTGTCCTGGGGAGGGAGGAGTCTTTTGACACCCTGCTTCAGATCTGGGAGTATTAGGTCTTCTTGTGGGTTGTGTGGTTTTGGTTCTTGTCCCAGGGAGGGAGGAGTTTTGATGCCCTGCTCTGGGCCTGAAACCCTAGCTTTTTGTTTCGCTGTCTTTCTCTTTTGAATTCTTTTATCTTGGGGAAGGAATGGTATTTTGACACCTTACTCCAGGATTGAAGCATTGTAGGTTCATACATAGACCCTCCATTACACCAATTTTTGTATGAACAAAGAACCAAATAAGAGGGGCGGAGCGAGAGCCCCAAAGAGGGGAAGACCAGATTTGGGGAGAAAAACTCACATTCAGCAGATCATAGAAAAGGCAGAGTCCGAAGCATCTTCCCGCGCAGCTGCAAGGCCAGGGGCTAGGAGAGTGAAGTCCGAGGGACAGTCAGTGGATCAGCCCGTGCAGGCCACGATATCCTTGGGTGATTTGGTACAACAGGGTCCTCCAACAGTAGAAGAGACAGTGAACAGTGGACTAGATCGAGAGGACCTTGTGTTGGTATTAGCAGAGGAAGAAATTGCAAGTATAACATCGTTGGAGTCGGACTGCTCTAATAAGGGAAATGAAGTTGTAGTCGAGGGATTGAACTATCAGGATATAGGAAAAAGAAACGAGGAGGTATTGGTATCGCCAAGAGACCGGGGAAGCGCCACTAAGGTAACTCGCGTTCCAGTAGTTAGGAGTCCTCGGATATCCTCTACAGAGCCTGTTGAAATCCCCAGCGATTATTGGAAGATATTTATGGCTCCCACAACCTCCATTATCGAATTTCCCATTGGGAATTTGGGAGCTGGCGCGCCTACAAAGCCTATCCCATTAACATCATTACCAAACTTTCATGGGCTTGTTTCAGAGGATCCTGACACGTTCCTATTTGAGTTTGACATAGTGTGCCGAGGCTACGATTACACGACAGATGCCCAAAAGTTAAAGATTTTCCCTTCTACACTAAAAGGGACGACTTTGCGATGGTTTATGGGCCTTGGGGGAAAATCCATTTCCACATGGGATGATATGCAAACAACTTTTCTGGAAAAATACCAGGATTACTGCAAATCCCGGAACGTCAAGGAGGAGCTTTTCAAGTTCACACAAAAAGAAGACGAAAGTTTGGAAGATTGTGTGGAGAGGTTTAAATACCTCTTGCAGAGGTCAGATCATTCCAATTTGGATAAGGAAATCTTGAAGGTTATTCTCCTTCGATCCTTCCGAGAGGACTCATTGGAATTATTGAATATCCTGGGAAAGGGAGACATTTCTAAGGAGACCTTTGAAGGTATTTGCGACTTGTGTGTCCAGTGCTCGAGGGGGCTTGTAAGAAATAGATTAGGGATCCGTTCAGTAAAAGGATCCGGCGGGGGTGTCACGAAAGTAGAAGTTGGGAACCTGCTAGACAACTTAAAGTCGGATATTCTCAGTACCCTGTCAACACAAATGGATACTTTGCAAGTAAAAAAGAAGCAACTAGAACTGGATAGGACCATGGAAATCTTTTGCTCGAAGTGCAAGAAGAATCATCTGGAAAGGGAATGCCCATTAAAGTCCGTAGAAAAATGTGACATCTGTGAGCTGAATCATGTGACAAGCTCATGCCCTTCCTTGCCGGCCCTGAAAGCGGTGTTTCAAGGAGCAGGGGAGGACACGGAGCAACTGTACCTCATGGGCGCCAGGAAGCCATGGAAACTTCAACCACCGATGGGGAATCAAGGCATGTACCCAGATCCATCTCAGTATTTCAATAGTTATAACATTAATCCTCAAGCTATGCCTTGTCCCCCTATGTGGCCGCAATACCAGTACCCACTGTGGCAACAATGGAACCCTCAGGCCTGTATGAGATCACCATGGGCTCCAACTTGGTGAGGACCCTCTTTAGGGCAGTTTCCTCAACATATGCCACAACAACAACTCCAATTACATTCCAATGTGCCTCCTGGTAATCAACCTGCTCATCCTCAGCTTCCAATGCAGCCTAACCCTAACCCCAATAATAAAGGAGCTCATCACGCTGATGTTCTTAACCTGCCTTTGTATAGTATTTCTACTGCAGAACTGTATGAAATGAATTTGCGATCAGGTCGAACAGTTGATACCCAACCCCCTCCGGTTATCATTGAACAACTTGATAATGAAGACAAAGAGGCACAACCAGCCAATAGAGAACCGAAACAAACTGTTAAAAGCCAGATGCCTCTTGTAAAACAACCTCAATCTGAACCACCTTACCCAGAGAGAATAATTATGAGTAAACCAAGACCACAAGTTGAATTTGACTTATTAGGAGAATTGCAGAATTTATTTGTTAAAATTCCCTTGTTACAAGCTATGAAGGACGTGCCAATTTATGCAAAGACTCTTAGGGAATATTGTTCAAAGAAACCTGCGAAGAAAACTAAGGACCCCCTCACTATACATGTTATGGGAAAATTATCAGACTTCATGATGGGAAAATCAATACCAGTGAAATATGGAGATCCGGGGAACTCGGTTTTGACAGTACAGATTAATGGAGTGGAGATTCCAAATGTGCTAGTAGATGTGGGCGCTGCCATCAATGTCATCACTACTGAAACCATGCATGCATTAGGCCTTCAAAATTTGAAGCATACACCCACAGTGTTGGAGTTGGCAAATAGATCCACAGTCAAGCCTGTGGGGAAGTTGGAGGACGTGGCAATTTCAGTAGATGCATGGAATTACCCTGTCGATTTCTTGGTATTGCATACAAAATCTTCAGTAGGTGGTCACCCTTTGATTTTGGGTAGGCCATGGCTGGCTACCACAGACGCTTATATTGGATGCCGATCAGGAAATATGGTCATTTCTAATGGCCATAACACCAAGAACTTGGTGCTGTACCCACTAACAGAGCCCGATGCACCTAAAAAGTCAGTAGGTGGAAAGAAGGCTGTATCTATGGTGGAAGTCGAAGAAGAGGAAGAAGTGAGACCAGTACTTACTATCGTGCAGGCCCTTCAGTTGAAGATGGAATCAGAAGATGACGTGATCACTTCCTTCATGAATGATCCTTGTTCCGTTTCAGAGTCAAACCAGCAGGTCTTAGAATCCATCCTAAGCTGCGAAACTCAGGAGGAAATTGAAACAATGGAAGAATTGGAAGATGTTGAAGCACCTCATGAAAGTGTCCAAGTGGAGATAGAACCAGGGAAAACTTTGAATATCAATCCAGGTCTGTCAGAATCCCAGAGGAAGCAGTTGATAGATGTTCTTCAAAAGTATAAGGAAGCTTTCGCCTGGGATTATTCTGACATGAAGGGGATCCCTGATAACCTATGCACCCATCACATATACATCAAAGAAGACTGTCGTCCTATAAGACAGCCTCAGAGAAGGATGAATTCGATATTGAAGAACATTGTGAAAGAAGAGCTTCAGAAACTACTGGATGCGGGTTTTATTTACCCTATCTTAGACATCCAATGGGTCTCACCATTGGTAATGGTCCCTAAGAAGAACGGTAAATGGCGAATCTGCGTGGATTACCGGGAGTTAAATAAGGCAACGCAGAAGGATCATTTTCCTCTGCCATTTATCGATCAAGTCTTAGACACATTGGCTGGTAGGAAATTTTTCTCATTTCTGGATGGGTTTAGTGGATATAACCAAATCCATATTGCTCCTGAGGATCAGGACAAGACCACTTTCACATGTCCCTGGGGAACATTTGCATACTGGGTCCTTCCTTTTGGCCTATGTAACGCCCCTGCGACATTCCAGAGGGCAATTTTGGGAATCTTCTCTGATTTGATAGATGATGGTGTTGAAATTTATGTGGATGACTTCACTCCATATGGGGATTCATTCTTAGAGGGGCTGAAAAATTTAGAAAAAGTTCTTGAAAGATGTATACAAGCGCGTGTTTCCCCGAGTACAGTAAAATGTCACATGATGATGGAACAAGGAATTGTTCTGGGGCATTTGCTTTTAGCCGAAGGAATCAAAATGGACCCAACGAAAATAAAGGTAATTCTGCACTTTCCAACACCTAGAACACCCACACAGGTACGTAGTTTCATTGGCTGTGCTGGTTATTATAGGCGTTTCATAGAAAATTTTGCAAAAGTTGCACACCCATTATTTCAATTATTCACAAAAGATTTAGAATTTGTGTGGTCAGATGATTGTGATGCAACCTTCACGAGAATTAAAGAATTAATCTGTAGTGCTCCGATCCTTAGAGGACCAGATTGGGCGTTACCTTTCCACATTCACATAGATGCTTCTCAAACAGCAATTGGTGCAGTACTGGGACAACAGGGAGATAAAATACCTTATGCAGTCTACTATGTTAGTAAAAATTTGGCTCCTGCTGAATTGAACTACACAGTGACTGAAAAAGAGTTCCTTGTTGTTGTTTACGCCATCAATAAGTTCCGACATTATATTACCGGGTATCCTACTTTTGTGCATACTGATTATGCAGCCATCAGGTATTTGATGAACAAACCTGTTACCCCTGGTCGTGTTACAAGGTGGTTGTTACTACTACAGGAATTTGATATTACTATAGTAGATAAACCAGGGAAGGATAATGTGGTTGCAGATTTCTTATCTAGATTAGAACATGATGGTAAGAATACACCAGTTGAAGATAATTTTCTAGATGAGCATCTTTTTGCAGTGTCTGCTAACACTCCGTGGTATGCAGATATTGCTAATTATCTTGCTACGGGTGAGGTGCCTCGTCACTTGTCCTATAAGGAGCAAAGGAAGATCATTCACAGGAGTGCCCGATATTCATGGATGGCAGGATATCTCTTCCATATAGGGATTGACCAGCAGATTCGACGTTGTGTGGCAGGAAATGATATTTATGAAATTTTAAAGGTTGCACATGATGGACCCTGTGGAGGACATTTTGCAGACAAACGGATAGGTCATAAGGTGTTGCAGATGGGATACTATTGGCCCTCCATCTTTCGTGATGCTCGGGATTATATTCGAAGGTGTGATAGCTGTCAGAGGATGGGACAACCTGGGAAAGCAGATGAAATGCCTCTTCAACCCTAGATAGTCCTTGAACCTTTTGAGAAATGGGCCATTGATTTTGTTGGGCCCTTTAACCCACCTTCTCATCAGAAAGCCTACATCCTAGTTTGTACTGATTATGTAACCAAATGGGTGGAGGCTAGGGCAGCCACAAGAGCAACAGAGCAAGTAGTGCCAGACTTCCTTTTTGAAGAAATCTTTGCTCGGTACGGGACTCCAAGAGAAATTGTATCAGACAGAGGATCACAGTTCACATCCCATATGATAGAGAAATTGATGCAGAAATACGGGGTCAAACACAGAGTAACAACCCCCTATCATCCACAGGCGAATGGGCAAGTAGAGAGTACAAACAAGATATTGGAAAATATCTTGACAAAGATAGTAGCAAGTCATCACCGGGATTGGGCACATAAACTTCCAGAAGCTCTATGGGCCTATATAACAACATGGCGGAATACAACATGGTTTTCTCCATTTGAACTAGTTTATGGGAAATCCCCCCTGTTTCTAGTAGAATTTGAAATAAGCACACTCAAGACAGCTCTGGAAGTATGCTTAGATCTATCAAAAGCACAGAAACACCGACTGGAACAGCTGAATGAGTTAGATGAGATTTGATCCACAGCTGTACAGAGAACTACTGCTGTTCAACAACAGAGAATGAAATGGCATGACAAATTTATCAAAACTAAGGTGTTTCATGAAGGGGATTGGGCATTATTGTATGACTCCCGATTTAAGGATTTCAAAGGCAAACTCCGCATTCGTTGGATGGGACCATATCAAGTGGATGCAGTGTTCGACAATGGAACAGTTAGATTAATTACAATTGATGAGAATCAGACCACATTTGTGGTGAATGGACACCGTCTAAAATTATATCATCGTCCAGCCTCTAAAGATGCCTTTGTTAAAACCCTTTCAGATTCAACTGATCTAATGGTTATTGCAGTAGAAGACACTCTCACTCTCCATTAAATCTAAAATATATATATATTAAAATAAAAATGAAAAATAAAATAAAATTGTGGTTATTACTCACTTGTTTGTGTTTTGCAGGAATAACAAAAGAATTATGGCCAGGAGGAAAGTAACATTCAGTGTGTTACTCCATCAGTGCTGTTACAGAAGTTATTTGTTCCACTGATGCTGTTACTCTGCAACTGATGTTACTCCGTAGCTGCTGATACTTTGAAGTTGCTGTTACACCGTCGATGCTGTTACTCTGAAGTTGCTGCTACACTGCCGCTGCTGTTACTCCGAAGTTGCTGCTACATTACTGCTGTTGTTACTCCGAAGTTGCTGCTATACTGCCGCCGCTGTTACTTTGAAGTTGCTGCTACACTGCTGATGCTGTTACTCCGAAGTTGCTGTTACACCGTCGATGTTGTTACTCCGAAGTTGCTACTACACTGCCGCCGCTGTTACTCCATAGCTGCCGTTACTCCGGAATCGCTGTTACTCCGTAGCTGCCGTTACTCCATAGCTGCTGTTACACACTATTGCCATTACTCACTATTCACGACAGACATTTCTGCTGTTACTCCACCTTAAGGTAAGTCCGCACAAACGTCTCCGTTGACTTTATGGATTTAATTAAATATTCCAAAAGGACGGTTAAAACGTGCCGAGGACGGCTATCATTTAAGTTGGGGGGAGGGTACCGTCATAATGGCTAACACTGTACTTAGTAAAGGTACTTATGACATATGACTTGTACCAAATCAAATTTAATGATCTTAAGTACTCTGTAATTATGCTGTTGAGTTGGGATGCGTATTCATACGCATAAGAGTCATATCAGTCACCTCTCAAACATTCCGCATTAAATCTAACAATACTACTGCAATCTGTCAATTAATTTCAAAGTACCAGTACTGTCTTATCCATTATATTCGAAAGTGGCCATGACGTTATTACAGTTACCAACAGTTCGGAGCCCTGTCACTCTCCCCTGCCAGCTAACTGTAGTCATTGTGCCGCTTCCGCCTCCGCAGCAATGGGTGGTCGATTTGTGCGCCATGAGCCCAATGATTCAACAAGAATCCAACGCAATCGGGAAGTATGGTAGGTATTCAAAAATGCAGGTTGGGACGTCTACTTGGACAAATTGAATGGCTGGAATGAGGAAATTACAATGGAATTTGCATTGAACCTGGAGGAAGGAGTTTCTCGGTTCGCGGACTTGAGATTCCAGTCACAAAGGAAACTATTGCAGAGGTCAGTGGATTGCCACAGGGTGGAGAACGCTGGTTTTCCAGAAGAACCCCTCTTCCGGAATTCCTCGAAGCTTTTCTCCAAGCCGGAGAGAGCATCGTGCAGAAGGGCCGAGGATACGATAGAACTTCATTGCTGCGGCCATGGGGCGAAGTTGCAGAGGCTGTGATTAAATATATAACATGCGAGGGAAGATATTCCACTGTTTTTAAATACCACCTGCGCATATTGGCGCACTTGCGGTTTCCCCAAGCGGAAGCCTTTTCAATGACCGCGCCCTATTTTCTTCTAAGAAGCCTGAATTTGATGGCGAACTCGGCTCGAGAGGCGCGACAGGTGTTGGCGGTCCTTTCCCACCATGGGCTGGTGCAGTTGTTAGTGTTGAATGCTATTGACAAGATTCCGATTCCATGGGAATGGTTTCGAAACTCCACAGAGGAAGAAATAGAAGTTGCCATGGCTGCTAGGGCAGAGGAACCGGAAGCTATGCAAGAGGACGAAGGAGAGGACGAGGCCGTGCGGGGAGATGAAGAGGACGATTATGTTGATCAGGAGGAACATGAGGAAATGGAGATGGAGACTGAAGAGTGTGAAGAAGAGTCGGCTTTCCAAATGCAAGCCGAATCAATTGAAGCCGCATAAATTTCTACTGGCACTGTGGCCGAGGCTGCTCCACAAGAACCAGCCCAGTCTGCTGAGCCAGTTGAGCA
The DNA here is from genome assembly GCA_034641835.2 of Pinus albicaulis. Taxonomy (NCBI): domain Eukaryota; kingdom Viridiplantae; phylum Streptophyta; class Pinopsida; order Pinales; family Pinaceae; genus Pinus; species Pinus albicaulis. The sequence goes on along the minus strand of CM076575.1, from coordinate 462,753,770 downwards.
GACAGACAGAGTAATTGGCACAGAGGCCACTCCACAGGGATCCCCTGTTAATATGGAACTTGTGGAGGAAGCAATTGTGACCACTTCGACTATAGAGGCTACAAGGGAAATGGCAGGAGGATCGAGGAGTGAGGCCGACGCTGCTCCACAAGAACCAGCGTCGACCTCAGAATTGAATGGAGAGAATTTGTTCCAGTTTCCTTTTTTTTTCCCAAAGGAGCGCGGGTAACCCGTTCCCCACAACAAAGAGAAGAAGAAAGTTTTTCCATTCCTATGGCTTCAAATCTAAAATGAAGGCTACAACTGGAAGAGACCCTAGCAGGCACATCAGCAGAAGGGTATCTTACTGGGACACCATTGTTTGAGGAGAATGTACCTGACGAAAGAACGACCATTGGTGGAGAGGAGGGACCAAGCGGAGCGGTCCCGACGAATGCACCAATGGCGCATGAAGGCATAAAAAGAGTAAAACAAAAAAGAATGGAAGAAGAGCAGGCAACGGAAATTGGACCGACTGTCGGCCTGACAGAGGCAGTTCCGAGGGATTCACCTCCAGTTGCCGGAGCTGAGGGAATACAGGTTAAGCAAGAGGAAGCAGAATTGTGCGGGCTGCGAAGACCCCCTATCAAACAAAGATACCAACATCAGTTCAAGGAAACCATGCGGTTAAAAATGGAAGTAAGAAGTTTGAGAAGAAGAGTGCATAGAATGTAGAAGCAAATAAATAAGTATAGACGGCAAGCCAAGAGACCCAAGGTTGACAGGGTTGAAGCAGAAACATAGATAGATCCAATTGAACAACTCTTTGAAGCCAAAGAGTATGCCTTGACGGCCGAACTATAGACGTGGAAGTCTACTGCGGCCCATTACAAGAACGAAATCAAAAGAACTGAAGAAAGAGCCTCCACAACCATCTTCGGATATGTGGAGAGTATATATATTATGAAGTTAAGGCATGCAAAGCAGCAGCTCAATATGGAGCAGCTGGAAAAGCAGGTGGCCGAGCTGAAGAATGATAAGGAACAAATGTTCAAATTGGTGCAAGAGGTGATGGCATGTCGTCCCCCTGCTTCTTGCTATTCTTTATTTTTACATGAACGTTTTCTTTTATTTTGCATGGAGAGCATTAAGAATGAGGTCAGTTATGAGATTGAAGATGGCGTACAATTCCTCAGGATCATGAGAAATCATGATGTGCCAACTCAACATTTGATGTGTGAGTTTTATTTGCATGGGTATTTGCTACGGTTGGACAAAGACTTTAATCTAGTCCCATATGTGGGAGACATCCATCTGAGGGCCCTCACCTCTTATGCTTTCAATCAAAATTCATTGGCAGAAGGCTTGTGATAATTTTGAGTCCAATCAAGTCACAAAGCCATTTATAGTAAGGGGGGAACATGGGAGGTCAAACACAGTGTACAATAAGCACCATGCCTTTTTGAAATTTGAGGAGAATAAAGAAAGAATGCTAAGGACGCAAAGGTGGTGCCTTGATCTTTGTATTAATCAATTAACTGTTTCTCAGAAAGAGGCCCTCGATTGTTGTCAGAGAAGATGGATGATGTCACCAACAATTGTCCAGAATAGAGAACCTTTTGGGGCGCCTAATTTTACGCGAGCACTTGCCAGGGTACCCAGATATGTGGCATGCATCCAAACATGTGGGATTCGGTGGATGGGGCTTCGGTTCCAGTACCCTATTATTTGGTTGCCTGCAGAAGTATATACCCCTGCGTACAACGTTCCAGCAGAATGGTGGAAGGAAGTCCTCCTCTCAGATGGATTTAGAGTTCCTGGGACAGAGATGGCTTTAGAATATGATCTTGCCGGGCTTCATGAAGCTCACAGTTTGCAGAACCAAAACCTACGAAGGCGACGGACTGCATGAGGGCATGTAGAAGGCTAGTTGGGGGGAGATGTTGGGCACTGAATCTGGCTATCTCTCTGCCCATTTTTGTCATCCTTTCCGACCCTTTTTGATTAATTACCTACATTTTCCATGTCAAATTCATGAGGTAAATACCCCTGACTTGTCCAATTGTAATATTTTAATTAATGAAGTAAAGTCGCGGAGTTTCACCTAATTGCGGCACTAAGATTTGTGTTTGAATGCAGATTGGAAAACATGAACCCTTGCTCTAGCAGTTTGCAACAGAATCGGTAACGGCCAACGAAAGGGGGATCGCGCAGCTGGAATCATGATTCCCTGGGCCTATTCTCGACTCTTGCTTTATCCAGGGTATCTGCTGTTCGTTCTGTTTCCACCAAAGTCCATTTTTGAACGTGTGGTTATCATGTTTCAGGGAAATCTGTTATTCCCTTGTACTGTGTATAAAATGGACATTGTTCTTGTAATTGAGGGTTCCTGAAAGGAGATTGTAATCATATTTTACAGATCAATAAAATACAGTTGGTTTTTCTATTCTAAAGCGTTTCGTGAGCAACGCAGCCCTGATCAAAGAGCTGGGCCCGCTCTTCTGATCAGGTGCCGCGTCTGTGTATATGTGTGGATTATTTCTTGTTATAGTTGTTGTTATTATTTCGTACTGTTAAAGATTGTTTTGAATGTCCAGCATTTGATTTTACTTCACGGCAATGTTTTGAATCTTAACCATAAATCCTTGGTTGAACGGACTGTGTGTTTGTTCCTGCATATACCTTGCGTGTTGCCTTGAAAGGATACGCTCCTGGATTGATAAAATTAATGTCGGATTAGGGTGGATAAATCAACCCTACTTGAACACCAACACCAATGAGGTGGGAAATGTGGATAGAGACCAGTAGTAAGATCGATGGACACATCAGAGATTTTCGTACTCTCTATGTCTAGGATGACACGTATCCAATCACTTGATCTGGGATCAAGTCTAGTGAGGTTTCAAACCTCCCACTGACTTCGGGTTAGTATATGATTCTCTTGAGTCTAAGTGAGGTTTCGAATCTCGAAATAACTTCGGGTTGGTATGTGATTCCTTTGAGTCCTATAGAGGTTTCAGACCTCTGAGCCGATTTTGTCAGCGCGGAGTGATGTCTTTGTGACTGACCTTTTTGTTCTGAAATAAAGAGCTAGCAAAGAAAGTTACGACGGGATGACACACGATATTTGGATGGCACTGGTGGATGGAGTTCTCCCTAGTTGAGAAGGAGTGTTAATTTTGCACAACTAGGTCCAAAATCCATGTTGTGATGCTCAGATGATGATGCCAATATTTTTATTGGATTCCTCTTTCAGAGAAGTGCAAGATCGATCTAAATATCATCTTGATCAGATGAGCATAAAATGTATTTTGAATTTATTTCACATGTGCAAGGTCGGCCTGATTTATCCCACATGCATAAGAGATGTGTCACACACCTCCACAAATGACTATATTATTGGAAATACTAAGAGGGGGGTGAATCAATATTTCTTTTCAATTGTTAATTATTGCCAGTTAGATTCTTCACAATTAAAGACATATATATATATATATATATATATATATATATATATATATATATATATAATAATGATATTAAGAATTAAAGAGAACTTTAATCCCTTTTTAACAATAGTATACAATAGATGAGAGAAGGGCACCAACCCTTTTAATGAAACATGCACCAACTTGTTTGCCAAGCACCAACTTGGACTTTGATGAGGTTCCGACCTCTAGGGCTACGACCTTATCTTCTCAAGGCACCAACCTTGTGTTTAGGAGCTCCTACTCCAAGGACACCAATCCTGGTTTTCAAGTGGTTTTAAGGGCTCCAACCCTAAGGACTCCATTCCTATTTACGGAGAGAACATGAAAGGATTCAATGAAAGGTTTACCAAAAAATTACAGTGTTACCATTTAAAAGCTTCACATCATCTTCACTGGACATTCCTCATCAGCTAGCTATGTTTGTGATGCTGGAGGCTGCTTCAACAGATGTATGATCTTCAATGTCTTAGAGATGCTTCCCAAAGTTCTGAATTATTTCTCTACAGCTTTAAAAGATTTGAACTGTCTCTCCACAACTCAAATTTATGAGTAGAATGATGTAATAGGTACTTTGTACTTCAAATCAATTTCTGTGTTGTACACAAATCCATTGAACAATTATTACAAGGTTGAAAAGATTATCACAGGTCTGGATCATACGTCCAAGTGGCATTATTACAGATCCAAATATGTATCACGCATTATAGATCCGAGTGGCATTATCACAGATCCGAATATGTATTACGCATCCGAGTGGGCATCATCATCATAGATCGAATATGTATTACGCGTTTGAGTGGGCATCATCACAGATTGAATACGTATTACGTGTTCGAGTATGTATTACGCATTAGAGATCCGAGTGGGCATCATCGCAGATGTATCACGTATCACAAAACCGACTGTACATTACAGATTCGAGTGGTATTATCACAAGTGTATTGCGTATCACATATCTGATTGTATCACATCACAGATCCGAGTAGTATCATCAATTTTTCGTTTTAGCATTACTTGTATATATTAAGCACCCGAGTATGTGTAACGTGAGGAATGTATGACCCAGAAAATACTGTTCTTCAAATTAGTTGATACACGTCCATACAGGGCCTTTTTTAGTTTGCATACAAAGTCTTTTCCTTCAGCAAGATCAAATCCTTCTGGTTGCTCCATGTAAACTTCTTCCTTGAGATCTCCATTTAGGAATGCTGATTTGACATCCATTTGATAAACCTTGAATCATTTTGACCAAGTAAATGCTAAAAACATTCTTATGGCTTCCATTCGAGCTACTGGTGCAAATGTTTCTTCAAAGTCAATTCCGTCGATTTGCGAATATCCTTTGCAGACAAGTCTGGCTTTATTTATGATGATTTGTCCATCTTCATTCATCTTGTTTTTGAATACCCATTTTGTTCCAATTATATTTTTATCTTTTGGGCGAGGTAGTAGTTCCCAAGTCTCATTTTTTTTCGATTTGAGACATTTCTTCTTCCATGGCCTTTATCCAATAAGGATCTTTGCTTGCTTGAGAAAAATTTCAGGTTTTATTAAAGATAATAGAGCCACATCATCTTTTCTTGGGGTGCTTATCATTCTTCTTCGAGTTTGGATTCCTTCATCTATATTTCCGATGACTTGTTCTTCCGGATGATATCTTTGAACAAACTTGATCTTGGAGGGAGTTTGTGAAGATTCATTTTGAGGTTTACTTTGAGATTCTTCATTCTCTTCTTCCCTTTCAGGTTCTTCTTCTTCACTATGTTCAAAGAAAGACTCAACTTCATGATCTTCAATTCTTTTGTCTGGAAGGCCTTCATCAATCTTCACATCAATGCTTTCCACTATTCTTCGTAGACAATTGTTGTAACATTTGTAAGCTTTTCTCCTAGTGGAGTAACCAAGAAATATTCCTTCGTTGGTTCTAGAATCAAATTTACCTACTGAGTCATCGTTTATTTTTATGAAACATTTACTTCCAAATATTCTGAAATATTTTACTGAAGCAGGTCTTCCTTTCCATAGTTAATAAGGAGTTTTTTCATTATTTGGTCTCAGTTGAGTTCGATTTAAGGTATAAATTGCGGTGCCAACTGCTTCTCTCCATAATTTTGGTTGCAAATCAGCTGCTAGTAGCATTGTCCTAGCCATTTCTTGAATGGTTCGGTTCCTTCTTTCAACTACTCCATTTTGCTGGGGTGTCCTAGCAGTAGAAAGTTCTCTTTCGATTCCATGCTCTTTGCAGAATTTATCAAACTCTTTCGAAGTGAATTCTCCTCCTCTATCCGTTCTAAGAAATTTAATCTTAGAATATTTTTCATTTTCAATGAGAGCTTTAAGATTCTTAAAACACTCAAATGCTTCGGATTTATTTTTTATGAAATATATCCACATCATTCTAGTATAGTCATAAACAAATAAAGCAAAGTACCTTTCACCTTGAAGAGCTGGAGTTCTAGTTGGCCCACACAAATCTGCATGAATGATTTCCAAAGGTTTTGATGTTGAGAACTCCTTGGTTTTGTGGCTAGTTCTGGTTTTCTTTCCATGTTGGCATGGACGACATACAACTTGATTTGTTTTGCACATTTGTGGAATGTCCCTTACTGCATTATTTTTGATGATTCTGACTAGGTTGTCAAAACTTGTATGCCCCAATCGCTTGTGCCATAACCAACTTTCATCTGTTTGACTTAAGTAACATTTATCTTCTTGGATTCCACTGAGAATGTAAACATTATCTGGTGTTCTTACTCCTTTCGCCACAAGCTCTTCTGAGGACGAGTCTCTTATTTCACAATTTTTTGTACTAAAGACAACATTATTTCCTTGGTCACAAATCTGGATGACACTTAACAGATTGTGTTTGAGCCCTTCTACTAGTAAGGTATTTTGAGCCTTTCCTAGTCCATTGACAAGGGTAGTAGTCCCTTTTCCAGTGATTTTAGCAGATCCACTTCCAAAGGATACATTTCCATTTTTCTTGTTCAATGAGATAAACTTATTTTTGTCACCTGTCATATGTCTCGAGCATCCACTATCCACGAACCAATGATTTTCTTCACTATGAGCACATAAAGCTACGCCAAATTTATCAGTGTTGAGATTTACGTTTTTAGCTTTTTCCCTTTTGAGAGGGAAATTTTGTTCATTATGATCATAATCATCACATAATGAGCAAGACGGATCAAACTTAGCCAAAGGATCAAAGGAATTGTAAGTTTTGATTTGTTCTTGCTCTTTAGGCCTATGCAGTTGGTTTGGTTGATTATTCAATCTTGGTGCTTCATTCTTATGAGCCTTGCAATGCTTAGCTTGATGCCCAAAGTTTTTACAATTGTAACAATGCCCAAGAAAAATAGTTTGATACCTGTTGTAGTATCCAGGGCTTGAATCAACATTCTTCCTTGGAGTCGCTCTTTCAAATCTTGGTTTTGAGATGTGACCTTTTACCTGAGATGACTTTTCTTCTTTTGGATGGCAAGAGAGTATATCAGCATAACTTCTGGCATTATTCTTTGTACTTGATGATGCTCCTTTGAAACCAATTCCAGACTTGTCATGTTGAGGTCTTTGATTGTTAAGAATGTTGTCAAGAGTTAGAGAGCTTTGTCAACTCCTTTTAATTTGCTCCAATTCCTTTCTTAGGGACACTATTTCAGCTTCACGTTTTTCACAAATATCATCATTCTCTTTTAACTTGATGTTCAAGAAGTCTTCCCTTATTTTTGCTTCCTCTCTTTCTATTTTGAGAGAAATTATCTTCTTTTGTAGATTCTCATTTTCTTCAATGGCACTTATTAGCAAACTATCCATGTTTATTTCATCTTCTATTTCTGAGTCATCATCATTTGTAAATGCCATGAATAGCGTTTCTTTGCTTCCAACATAGTTACTTTCCTCATTTGATTCATCATCGCTTTATTTGTATTGATGCACATTTCTAGTTGATTTCTTCTTTATGACTACGAATTCATATTCATCAGACTCATCTTGTTTAGAGAAGAGGTTCTTCTTATTAAACCCTTTCTTCTTGTACATCATTCTTTTAGAGTCCTTTTCATCATCACTATCATGTTTTTGAGGACATTTTGCAGCGTAATGACCTATTCTTCCACAATTGAAACAAATAAGAGGGTACTTACCTTTTAGCTTAGATCCCATTTTTAGTTTTCGTACAAATTGATCTAACTCATTTTCTGTATCTGATTCATTGCTGTTGTAATTCCATCCTTTTCCTTCTTTTGTAGATTTTGAGGCTTTGAAAGCTGCTTCTTTGAAATTTGGGATCCCTTTCCTCATCTCATAGGAAATAAGAATTCCGTGAAGTTCATCCATCTTGAGAGTATCTAGGTCCTTCATTTATTCTATGGCACTTACTTTGGAGTCGAATCTGTCAGGAAGAGATCTCAAGATTTTTTGAACTATGGTGCTTTCTTCAATATTTCCCCTAGTCCTTTAAGAGAGTTAACCACTTCAGCTACTCTGAGGAAGTATGATGCAATATCTTCTTCATCATCCATTTTCAGACTCTCGAATTGTCTTCTATAGGTTTGAAGCTTTGCTTTCTTAACTTTGGAGTCCCCATCATATAGCGAAACCAATTTATCCCATACTTCTTTGGCTGAGTCACAGTTCACGACTTTCGTAAATTCAGAATCGGTGATTCCACTAGTGATGGAATTTAAAGCTTTCGCATTAGCAATGTAGGCTTTTCTTTCATCTGGATCAGTTGGAAGACCGGCGGGAGCTTTGTATCCATTCAAAACAGAGTGCCAAACTTCAGGGCCAAAATACATTAGATAGTAGGACATCCTCTTTTTCCAGAAACTAAAATTTGTTCCATCAAATATAGGGAGTTTCCCTGTTGCTTCCATGTTCTTCATTGTGCCTAAGAATCCTTCTTCCAGCTGTTAGGTTGATAATGAAGAAGCTGGCTCTGATACCAATTGTTGGAAATACTGAGAGGGGGGTGAATCAATATTTCTTTTCAATTGTTAATTATTGCTAGTTAGATTATTCACAATTAAAGACAGAGAGAGATATATATAATAATGATATTAAGAATTAAAGAGAAATTCAATCCCTTTTTAACAATAGTATACAATAGATGAGAGAAGGGCACCAACCCTTTTAATGAAATAGGCACAAACCTGTTTGCCAAGCACCAACTTGGACTTTGATGAGGCTCCGACCTCTAGGGCTACGACCCCATCTTCTCAAGGCACCAACCTTGTGTTTAGGAGCTCCTACTCCAAGGACACCAATCCTGGTTTTCAAGTGGTTTTAAGGGTTCCAACCCTAAGGACTCCAATCCTGTTTACAGAGAGAACATGAAAGGATTCAATGAAAGGTTTACCAAAAAATTACAGTGTTACCATTAAAAGCTTCACATCATCTTCACTGGACATTCCGCATCAACTAGCTATGTTTGTGATGCTGGAGGCTGCTTCAACAAATGTATGATATTCAATGTCTCAGAGATGCTTCCCAAAGTTCTGAATTATTTCTCTACAACTCCAAAAGATTTGAACTGTCTCTCCACAACTCAAATTTATGAGTAGAATGATGTAACAGGTACGTTGCACTTCAAATCAGTTTCTGTGTTGTACACAAATCCATTGAACAATTATCACAAGTTTGGATCATACATCCAAGTGGCATTATTACAGATCCAAAAATGTATCACACATTATAGATCCGAGTGGCATTATCATAGATCCTAATATGTATTACACATCCGAGTGGGCATCATCACAGATCGAATATGTATTACGCGTTCGAGTGGGCATCATCGCAGATCGAATATGTATTATGCGTTCGAGTATGTATTATTCATTAGAGATCTGAGTGGGCATCATTGCAGATGTATCACGTATCACAGAACCGATTGTACATTACAGATTCGAGTGGTATTATCACAGGTGTATTGCGTATCACAAATCCGACTTTATCACATCACAGATCCAAGTAGTATCATCAGCTTTTCGTTTAAGCATTACCTGTATATATTAAGGACCCGAGTATGTGTAACGTGAGGAATGTATGACCCAGAAAATACTATTCTTCAAATTAGTTGATACACGTCCCAATTGCTGTCAGAAGACTCAACATTCTCCTCAAGTTCACGAGTTGTGAACCCTTTTTTTTTATGCTCTGATGTCTTCTACTTGTTTTCACCGAAAAGTTTGATGATCGAATGTCATACTTATACAGGTTTGACATTTAGAAGAATGGACACATTTTCTAGATGTAGGCCGACATGAAGGAGCTAGGACAAGTCGGCTCAGAAAATATAATTATTACACAACTTGAAAAAATAATATCTTTCTAACCACAGGGAGGTTTGGGGCATATGAGGGCTCGTTGAAAAGAGGAAGGAGTCCTATTTATGATGGTATAAGTCCCATTGTATTTGGCTGCCTCCAAGATGCCAAAAATTCATTTTTCTTTTGTAACTGTCCTTATTTTTAGTGCAAAAAATATATAGGACAGAATGCCTTCTCCATTGCTTGGCTTCTTAATCATGGGATCATAGTGTCATCATGATAGTACCCAACAAGCGCAGTAATATGTCACAGTGCAACCTCTTCTAGTCTTTCAACCTTCATCAAGTGTGTTCATTCATTCAACTTGTTGCCATCAATGACAACTTGGATTAACAATATTGGAGAGACTTGGAGTTCATTTTACACACACATTTTTGGAGACATTCTCTTCTCTCACAGATGGTGCTACGATTAGGGCTTTTCAGGGTGATGCGGTTAGGGCTTCTTGGTGTAGTGTCTTGATGAGCAGCCTTGTGGTTGTGTCACACATTGGGTTGGCTGACCTTATGGAGACTTTTATGGTTGAAGCATCTTGTTGACCGCCGTAACGCCACCATTCTTTATCTCTGTTTTTGGCTTGTCTTCCATTGATCTATTGGTATGTTCTATCTGCATCTTACTTTCATGCGATTGTGCCCTAGAGGTATAAAGTAAACTTGCATATAGCATAGAACATCTTCAGAAATTTACAATCTCCTTCTCAACTGTGTAAGATACATGAAATTCTAGTTCCTACAACTATGAACATCATGTGATGGACCCCATTTGACTTCATGAATCCTTCTAATCCAAATACACTCTTATTGCAATTTCATGTTATCTGCATAAATTCACAATCTATAGTTTGCAGGTTATTCACTTATGCACCCTCAAACTTGTTAGAAAATAAGAAAGGCAAAAATATTTTCTTATATTTGATAATTAATTGTGAGATTCTAGTGTTCTTATTAACTTTCTTATGTTCTTATTTTATCTTAGTTCATCAAGTAATTACCAAAACAATAACACGAATATCAAGGACACCAGATGTAGCCAGACAACTAGGGAAAAACCCCAATCTATGGGACAACCCAATCAACAACTCTTCCTTCAATAGTTTTCCTAAGATAATCCAAGACTCTTGACTTAGATACAAACTTCCTCCACACCAAGTTAGCCCTTCCTTCCAGCAACTTTGATCTAAACCTTCGACCTTGTAGCAACAAAAACTTCGATATATGTAAAAACAACTACTTTGACCTATGCAACTCTTTGACTTAGCACTTATGCAACAACACTTTGATCCCAACAACTTCGATCTAGCAACAACAAATGGAAACATCAACTTCAGCCTAGCATCAACAACTTCGAATTTGCAACAAATGGCAATAGTAGTTTCGATGCAGTGGCATAGACTTTGATATTCTTAGAAAGTCCACATGTGAGAGAGAGAGATTGCCCAAAAATTCGATATAGACCTTACCGACAACTTTTCTCCTTTTTTTTCTCACTTCACACTTTTTAGCTGCTTCTAGTTATGTATCGAGCTTGTGTGAGAGTGTGTCCTCCAAATGAATCGAACTACTTCAGTATATAGGCGTATGGTGAGGTCGAATTACCCTTCTTGAGGCCAACTTGATCTCCTTGAGGCCAACTTGGTGTGGAGGTGACAAATGACCTATTTTACTCAATAATAGACCTTTTTACATGATTCAAAAGTCCAAGAAGGGTCTTATTAAATGGATAATGACTCTAATAACTCAATATAAATCCTAGAAGTCCTGAATGGAGACTTTGACTAATAAAAGATGACCCAAGCATGAAACTCATGCTTTAATAAGTCATAATAATAATAATACAAATTTTCTTTTTCATTCTTTTCATAAGTACATTTCATTATGACTCAAATACAATTAAGAAGACCGAACCTAGTTACATTTTTCAACACTCCCTCTTAACTAGGGAGGTATTCATAGTGACACATACAAGTACAAGGAATATCTCAAAACACATGAACCATGAAGAGTTTAGGCATCGCAATGCCATGGAATAGATTCTTGACCAGGGTAATCTATCCAAATTCCTTCAACAATTTAGGCACTCATGGTGCCATGGACTAGATTCCTGACCAGGGAAATCTATCTGGGTGGGACTAAGATGGAATAAAGCTTTCAACCTCTCTAGGTACTATCAGGCTTACTTGCTAACCATCAGCCCAATGATCCATGCACATATCTGAGGTCAGAACTCTATGACCAACCTACTTCGGGATCTAGACATTAACATATAGTGCCGACCAGATGTCCTCCCAAGCAATGTGTATCACACACAAAGCTTCAACACTCCCAATTATTCCAATCGGTAGAAAATCCTCCTCGATAAAACAAATTGGTAACAACAAATCTCTCTCGATCAAACTGATAGATAACAACAAGCTTGTAAAACATGTTATTAAACCTTCGAGAGTTTTACCTGTACAAACACAACCCGAATCAATAAAAAAAATTCAAATATACATAAGTAAACCCAAACCTATAGGGTGTTTCAGACATTTTGATGTTGCTTCTCATAGTAGGACTTAGAGACTTCCAAACGAACCTTGTCAGAAGATTCCTTAACCATGCAACTTCATTTCCTACTTCACATGAAACAACATATTCTACAATCATATCCTTCTTTCCTTCTTTTAGCAACACCTCTAAATGAATTCTCCAATTTATTCTTTCAAGGTATGACTATAATATGCCCTCCCTCTTAACTTGGGAGATATTTTTTTTCTTTTATCCAGGTTCCCTCCTAGCTCAGGGAGATCAACTTATTCTCATGACATTAGGGAATCTTTCATGGCTTCCATCCTTCTCATCAAATTCATATTGATCATTACCATTCATATAACTTCCTTCATCATGCTTATCAATCAAATCAACTTTACTTACAAACATCTTCACCATCTTGAAGATTATGTACCTACACAACTTAGATAGTAAACACAACTAAATTTATAGATGCATTAAGTTAACCATATAAAAATCATACAATAATGGAAGCTTTATAATTTTAGACACTAGATACCTAACTTTAGTTAGGTTCATAATCAACAAGAAGCACATGCTTTAATTTCTTCCTAAGTTTTTTTTTACAAACCCTAAATAACTCAATCAAGATATCAATCTCAATATATTTGGGGTTTCAATATTTCCTTCAAAGATATGATAAACACTTCTATGACATATAACAAACCCTAGAAGCAATTCAAACCGTTACTGTTCTACAAAACATCTAACAACTTTCAAAATTCATATGTTTGACTCCTCCTGGGATTTAATACAAATCCTAGATTTCATCTTTAGAGACACTAAGCCTCAATAATTGAATTAATAACAACACAATTTCAGGTTTCAACAACCTTTCATAAAATTTCCCAGATTATCACATTTGAAAAAATATCATCATATACTAGAGAATTGAACTTGTACTGAGGTTTAGTTACAAAACCCTAGAACCCTCAAACAATATCATCCTAGAATATCAAACTTCAACTAGGGCTTAATTACAAACCCTAGGAATTATGACCATAAACAATTAGGTCAACACATATACATATCTAGGGCTTCATAATCATGCACAAGCATATCATAACATATAACATGCAAACCCAATGACACAAACATATTAAAGTCAAACTTGATCAGGCTAGGGTTTTGATCAGACAGACAAACATACACCTAGGATTTTATTCTTAGGACATCATCTAAAATAAGGGTCTTGCTTATAAACCCCGCCAAACCCTAAATATCTAGGGTTTCAATACATAGCATAACAAACCCAAATTTACCAAAACTTCACAGGTTCGAGATTTCAGACATCACCATCCAACCCTAAAGATTAGGGTTTCCATAACCATACCAAAACCCCAAACATGACATCATAAAAAACTTTTACACTTAAAAATAACATTTTCTTAGACTTCACTAATAACCTTAAGTAGGTTAGGGTTTCACATATTTGACATACCCTTAATTTAGGTTTTACAGAGAACCTTTTTAGGGTTCCACAAGAATAATTAAAGATATGAGGATGGTAGATTTATGTAATGATGAATCACCCAACAAAGAATCTTTATGATTCAAGTAAGCTAGACATAATGACATTTGTAATGTAGAATAGTTTATAAAAAAGAAATGAATATACTTTTATCTTGAATAGAACAAAGTTTATGGCCTAAGACACACCTATGTTTCTTAACAAACCTTGTAAATTCCAATGCTTTGTCTTGTAAGGGCTTCTTCATAATTCCTGACTAGATCACCAAACTTTCCTAAACAAAGAAAAAATATAAAAGAAAAGTAATTACCATCTAAATAAACCTAGATAAGTAAGGGAAACCAAATATGAAATGGTAATATAAGAAATAAGATACTTATCTTTGGAAATTGGTGAGGGCTCCCTCCAAGCTCGAGGGATACCTATAACCTTATAAAACAATTCAAAAATGTTTTTCCAAAATATATTAAACCTACAAATACTAGAAACCAAAATTACAAAATGAAACAACTAAAGTTTAGAGCAAAGGACTCAGTAGTGTAAGTCCCTTATATCCAATTCTTCGGTTTTATTCTTCTTTGGAGATCCTTCTTCGAAAACATTAGCTTGATCCATGTTTCTCTCCTTATTCTTTGGATTTTCAGGACAATCACTTTTATAGTGGCCCATTTTATGACATTGGTAGCACTCTATTTTGGACATGTCTACCTTCTTGGGCCTTTAGACTTCTTGAAGTTTCCTTTCTTGCCATTTGAAACTTTCTCTTATTCATAGTTGGTAACTAATGAGATTCTCATTTCTTCTTGGCTGCAAGCATTCCATAATTCCTCGAATGAAGGAGTTTCTTTCCAGCTATTGATTCCTGAAGCAAAAACACTCCAAGTGGGTGGAAATCCCAATAATGCAGTAATCACTAGCTCTTTTTCCGATACAATCTCATCTATGGCTTGAAGGTCATCTCTAATTCTAGCTATCCTTACAAAGAAGGAAGCCACAATGTCATCCTTTGTCATTTTTGTGGTCCTTACTTCATTCTTCAGACTTGCTACTTGACCAATGTTCTTGATAATGAACAATTTTGATAAAGCGTCATACATTTCTTGAGCAAAGTTTATGTTCGAAATGTATGGGACAAGATTTTCCTTTATAAATTCTACCATTAGTGTCATAGCCAATATTTCTGACTCTCTAAAATTCACTTTATCTGCATCACCAGATCCTTCAGTAGGTTTATTCACTTTTCCTTTGACTAAATCCAAGACTTTGTTCTTTTCAAGAATGAGATCAATTCTCTTCTTCCATGATCTGTAATTTTATGCTCCTAGTTTGTTCTCTCATTTTATTATGTTAGACATTTTCCTTGAGGATATTAAGCTTCTTTCCTTATAAGGTCTCCTTCTATGATCCCTTGATCAACTTCTTGAGATTTCTTAGATTTATTTCAATAGATCTTAAACTGCCTTTTCCCTCCTTCTTCACCTTAGCTCTGAAACTACGTTAGAAAATCAGAAAGGCATAAAGATTTTCTTATATTTAATAATTGTGAGATTCTTGTGTTCTTATTAAATTTCTTATGTTCTTCTTTTATCTTAGTTCATCAAGAAATTAACAAAACAATATCATGAAGATCAAGAACACCAAATGTAGGCAAACAACCAGGGAAAAACCCTAATCTAAGGGAAAACCTAGTCAACAACTCTTCCTTCAATAGTTTTCCTGAAATAATCCAAGACTCTTGACTTAGACCCAAAATTCCTCCACATCAAGTTAGCCCTTCCTTCCAGCAACTTTGATCTAGACCTTCGACCTTGTAGTAGCAAAAACTTAGATCTATGCAGCAACAACTACTTCGACCTATGAAACACTTTGAATTAGCACTTATGTAGCAACAACACTTCGACCCCAACAATTTAAATCTAGCAACAACTGGAAAAAGCAACTTTGACCTAGCAACACCAACTAGCAGCAACAACTTCAATGCAACAGTATAGACTTCAATCTTCCTAGAAAGTCCACATGTGTGAGAGATAGATGGCCCAAAACTTCGATCTAGACCTTCCCTGTAACTTTTCTCCCTCTTTTCTAACTTTTCACTTTTTAGCTACTTCTAGTTATGTATCGAACTTGTGTGAGAATGTGTCCTCCAAATGAATCAAAATTCTACAATATATAGCCTTTTGGTGAGGTTTAATTACCCTTCTTGAGGCCGGCTTGGTGTGGGGGTGACAAATGACCTATTTTACTCAATAATAAATCTTTTTACATGATTCAAAAGCCCAATAAGGGTCTTATTAAATGTACAATGACTCTAATTAATCAATATAAATCCTATAAGTCCCGAATGGGTAATTTGACTAAGAAAAGATGATTGAATCATGAAACCCATGCTTTAATAAGTCATAATAATAATAATGATAATAATAAAAAATTTCTTTTTCATTTTTTTCACAAGTCATTTCTTTATGACTCAAATACAATTATGAAGACTGAACCTAGTTACATTTTTCAACGAAACTGAGTGTGCAAACATATTACTCTCAAGGAGTTTCATAATTCACATGTCTTAGTTTACACTGTTTCTATACTTAAATAATATAGATCCTCATACATTCATTTACCTTCAATGCAACTCCAATGCGATTGACATCACATTCCACAATTCCACACAAAGCTTACCATATGTTAGGTGTAATCTTGTCCACACAACTCCCTATGGAAACTCCCTCATCGTCGTTTGACTTGATATGGGTGTTTCTTTCATAAATCGAGACCCATAAATAAATATTGAAATAAACTGCCAAAGTATCAATCTTCTTACCTATCCACACAAGATTCTCAGACCATACTAATGGGTTTTTGATTTGTCTATCAATTGAAATGTACAAAAAAACAAAAAATGCCCATGCTTCCAAAAATAAATTTAAACTGTCAACACATTTTCCACCTCTAATGCACTCAAAAATTTGTGTCCTAAATCATTCACTTCAGCTCGATTTGTGAGGAGATTATTTCCTTCCAGTATGACCATGTCTATATAATTCAATGGAAATTTGAACTCCAATATCTAAGCCATTATTTCAACATAGAGAAGACAAATTACCACTAAATGATTCAAAAAAGAACAACTTCAGTTTTCTCGAGCTTGACCATGCCTTGTTACAATCAATTGTGGGGTTCACTTCTCATTGTCGACACTTGACTATTTTTCCTAGTGCAGAGTGCCAATGAAACTATACTCAACACCCAAACCTACCTTACTTTAGCTAGAAATTATTCCTCACAAGACAAAGAAACTCAATTGTTTTCAATGCCACTCTCTACACATCCTTTGATAATCTTATGCAAATCAAAATCATGACTAGTCATGCTTTTAATCCTCTTCAAAGGAACCAAATATTCCTGAAATTACACCTTGTTGGAATCCATAAAAATATCAAAACCCTGTACACATATTTATACGTGAAATTTCCAAAATTTCACCATATATACCCAGTCAATTCACCATTAAAATCGACAAAGACATATCCCATTATCACACAGATAGAGGTGTTCACAACCCCAAACCACATAAAATGATATCCATTAATAAAATCCCAATACACATTAAACTTGGCTTGATATACAATGTGAGCATATCAACCCTAGCTTTCTTTCTCACCTCTCAACCCACTCTCACTTTCTACCCCTCTAATACTCATCAACTACAATGATTAATAAAAACTTATAACAATAACAAGTTTGGTTAGATCCTAAAATCACTCCATTATCTATTCCTAGAATCTTTCCATAAATCACCCTTAAATCTCTTAAGCCAAACAAAGTAGATTTGCTCATAACTTATCAATAGAAAATCTTATTTATTCAACTTCTAGGTTACTGACTTACTTTCTCTTAAACTTATTTAGTAACTTAAGAAAATATAATTATTTACATCTAGAAATTTGAATTCCTTATGAAATGTCGAAACCCCTCCTTTGAGCTTTGTGTTCAAAATCTTGATGGCTTTGGAAGCGACAATGCTCCTACATCAGACTCCCAAAGTAGAAACGTTTCCTGACCTCTTGGTCATGTGATTTCAATGAGTGAATCCTCCAGGATCCCATACTTTATGTCGTAGATGTCCACTCATTCCTTTGTGTTGCTGCTTTGCTACTATCGTTGCCTTAAATTCTCCAGGCTTCCGAATTATATGCTGTTGTTTTTCACTTGCCTTTTTGATGCAAAGCCTTATAGTCAGTTGCACTTTATTGTTGGTTGTCCTTTTCTTCCTGCAATATTTTCTCTTAGAGATCTTCTTAATCAACATCCACACTCCATCATGTTTAAGAATGTAACTAGTGTTGGTATTCATAATTATACTTGAGTCATAATGAAATGTATTTATCAAAAGAAAAAAAAAAGTATTTTTATTATTAAATAAATTAGTTTATTAAAGCATGGGTTTGATGCTTGGGTCAATTGTTTTTAGGTCAAATTCTCCATTGAAGACTTCTAGGGTTTATGTCAAGTGTCCTTGTCCACATCATAATGTAAAGAACCCTTCTTGGGAATTATTTGACAAGAAAGAAAATTATTTTAATGTAAATTAGGTGAATTAGGTCTCCTCCACCAAGTTGGACTCAAGGAAGGACAAGTCGGCCTCATTAGAAGAAATTGATCACCTAAGATTACTATATATATAAGCAACAAATCGACTCATTTGGAGGACATATCACACAAGTTTGAATTGCAGTATTTGGGAATAAAAAAAAGTGTGAAGTTCAAGAAGGATGCTAGAATCAAAATTTTTGGGTCTCTCTCTCTATCTCTCTCATGTGCAACGAAATTCTGAAGCTGCATCACGATCAAAGATTCTGAAGCTGCATCAAGGTCGAAGCTGTGAGGCTTCTACATCAAGGTCGAAGCTATGAAGCTGCTGCATCAAGGTCAAAGCTATGAAGCTGCTGCATTAATGTTGAAGCTGTGAAGGTGTTGCATCAAGGTCAAAGTTGTGACACTGTTTCATTGAGGCAATTCTAAAGCTACTGGTAAAGCTGGGTCGAAATTTTTGGGTTGATGCTTGGTTGAAGCTGTTGGACAAGAAGATACTATTAAAGGTTGTTGTATCTCATTGAAAGGCTGACTTGGTGGAGGAGGAAGGTCTGTTGGTCAAGGTCTTGGTTGTCTCACTGTCATATGAATCTACTAAAGGAAGAGTTATCGACTGTGTTTTCCCCTATATAGGGGTTTTTCCCTAGTTGTGTGCCTACATCTGGTGTCCTTGATATTCGTGTTTTGGTTTTGGTAATTGATTGATGAACTAAGATAAAAATAAGAACACAAGAAATATAATAATAAATTAACGAAATCACAAGTAATTATCAACAAGAGAAAATATTTCTGCCTTTCTAATTTTCCAGCATGGTATCAAAGCTAAGGTGAAGAAGGAAGAAAAAGACAGCCTGAAGATCTACTGAAAGGAGAATCAAGAGAATAAGGAGAGTAAGGAGTCTTAAGAAGTTGAATAAGGGTTATCAAGAAAAGGGATCATATAAGGGGATAAGCCTACTATCTACAAGTACTATGTCTAACTCGATGAAGGGAGAAAAAAAACTAGAAGGAGCCTCCAACTACAGGGCATGGAAAAAGTGGATATATCTCATCCTCGAGAAGAATAAAAATTTGGATCTAGTTTGAGGAAATGTCAAGAAGCCTATAGATGAATCAAGTGAAGTAGAGAAAACAAATTTAAGAGAAATTGAATTATTGACCATGAAATTAATAGTGGATGGAGTAAAGGACAACCTCATTCCATATATATCCAACATAGATTCCGCTCAAGAAATGTATGAGGCTCTATCCAAATTATTCACAATCAAGAACATTGGTCAAATTGCAAGCCTCAAGAATGAATTAGGAACTATGAAGATGACGAAAGATGATATTTTGGCATACTTATAAGGATATCTAGAATCAAAGATGAACTCCTGACATTAGATGAAATTGTACCAAAAAAAGAGCTCATGATTGATGCCCTTCTAGGACTACCAACATCATGGAGTGACTTGGCATTAGGAATCAATAGTTGGAAGGATAATACAACATTCGAACAAACATGGAATGCATGTTGTCAAGAAGAAGCCAAAGTATTATTGTTAGTAAGCAATAATAAGGAGAATGAACAGGGAACACTTCAAATTCCTATTCCACTCATCATAAGAATAAGGGAACTTTCAAGAAGTTCAAAGGACCAAAGAATAAGGTTGACCTATCCAAGATATAATGTTATAATTGCAATAAGATGGGTCATTATAAAAGCCATTGTCCTGAGAACCAAAGGAAGAAGAAGTGGTAAAGAGATCAATCAAATATTTCCAATTAAGGTCCACCAAAGAAGAAAAAGATGGAATAATTTGAAGTCAAAAACTTATTTTCTAGGGACTCTTAGGGATTCTATCCCTTTGATATCCTTCTATTATAAGTTTTGAATTATTTTCCTTTATGTTTTGATTTATAGAACTTGTAGGTCTAACATGCCTTGTTAGAACATTTTTTGAATTGTTTTGATTAAGTTATAGGAATCCCTCAAGATTGGATTACGAGTGATCCCTCACCATTTTACCAAAGATAAGTATCTTTCTCCTTGTTTTATATTTTATGTTTGGTTTCCTCCCTTATCAAGATGTGTTTGTATTATATGCTAATAGCCTTTATATTTTTCATTAATAGGAAGTATTGATGAATTCTCAATGGTTATGGAGGAGACATCAAATGATATAATTGAAGCATGGAAGAAGTTCCAACCTTTAAGAATTAATGTCCTACATGGTTTGTTAAGGAAAAAATTGAGTTATGTCTTAGAATATAAGCTTTTTTCTCTTCATATTAATGGTATGTTCATTATCTTTTAAAAATTTCTTTACATTACTAACATCATTATGTCTAGGGTTTTGAATCTCAAAGATTCTTGTTAGGGTGATTAATCATTATATTGAATCTACTTCTTGTGGAACCCTAAAAGGGTTCACCATACAACCCTAACCTAAGGGTATGCCAATATTAATTATGAAACCCTAGTCTACTTAGGGTTATTGATGAAATCTAGAAAACCTATTCATTTTTTTATGTTTAGGGTTTTGGTATTGTTATGGAAACCCTATGCCTTTAAGGATTTCTGTTAATATCTAAAGATATGTATTGAAGCCCTAGATCTTTATGGTTTGATTAATTAGGGTTTATGAGAAAAACCCTTATAATATCTATAGTAAGCTCCTAGTAATGAAACCCTAGGTGTATGTTCGTATGTTTGATCGAAACCCTAGCCTAGAAAAAAATTCATTGTATTTATAACTTTGATGTTTGTGTCTAAGGTTTATTGATGAGAAATATTAATGCATGCATGTATATATATATATATATATATATATATATATATATATATATATATATATATATATATATGAGTAGTCTAACCTAATTGTTGATGCTCATAGTTTGTGAATTCTAGGGTTTGTAACAAAGCCCTAGTAGAAGATTAATATTCTAGGATATAATGATATTGTTTCCGATATGATTTAGTTTTGTTGTTAAAATATAGATTTTGCAACAATCCTCAGTAGAGGCTATCATGTAAACTCTGAGAATTGTTGAATCCTGAGATGCATTGTAGAATTGTATTTGATTGAATTCATGATATCTAAGGCTTTATGTCTCAAAGATGGATTCTAGGGTTTTCAATATATCATAGTAGAGTTTTTCATATCTCTGAAAGTAATATTGATTCGCTAGATATAATGAGACCTATATCTTAATTGAGTTACTTTAAGTTTTAATGATGTGATCTAGGGTTTATGACAATAACCCTAGCAAAAAGTTGAAGTCTAGTATGTGTCTCTTACTTATTATGAACCTAACTAGGTTTAGGTATTAGATGTATAAAGTCTAATGATTCCATTATTTATTGACATGATTAAGGTATAGTTAACTTCAAGCTTTTGTATTTGGTTGTAATTGTTGTTTAAGTTATGCAGGCACATAATATTCAAGATGATGAAGTTGTTCAATGAATGATGATAATCAACATAACCTTGATGCTGTATGAAGGAATGAAGTCGTGAGAGGTTTAAATTTCTAATGTTATAGAAGAAGGAAGTAGTTGATCTCGCTAAGTTGAGAGGGAGCCTAGATAGAAGAAAAAACACATCTCTCCAATTGAGATGGAGGGCATATTATGATAGTCATGATGTATACTTTGAAAGAAGAATTTGAAGAATGGATGAAAGTAATACAATGTATTGAAGATGTTTTGATGCTGCTGAAGAAATGAAAGAAGAAAAGCTTCTAACTAGTTTCATATGAATAACTTGATATAAGTGGCATCAGGATGATTAAGGACCCCGATAGTTGAACACTTTGGAAGCATGCTTCGACAAATGGATATATCTAGTATATTACAGAGAGTTGAAGCATCTAATGGAGGATGCTTGGGAGGAAATTTGACCGACCTATGTGTGTTTGATGTCTAGATCTTGAAGAGGGAGGGTGGCGTTGGTTTTGGAGATTTTACCTTGGATACACACCTAGATCCATGGGTTGATGGTTAGTTAGTAAGCTTGATGGTACCTAGACAGGATGAAAAATTTAGTCCATCTTATTCCCACCCAAATAGATTACCTTGGTTAGGAATCTAGTCCATGTCACTAAGTGTTCCAATAATTTTCGTAGTTTATTTTTAATATCTTCCATGTACCTCTATTGATATAGGTAATTATGAATACCTCCCTAGTTAAGAGGTAGTTTTTAAGAATGTAACTAGTGTCGATTTTCATAATTGTACTTATGAAAGGAAATGTATTTATCAAAAGAAATACAAATAAATTTTATTATTAAATAAATTGGCTTATTAAAGCATGGGTTTCATGCTTGGGTCAATTTTTTTTAGATCAAAGTCTCCATTGAAGACTTCGAGGGTTATGGTAAGTGTCCTTGCCCATATCACAATGTAAAGAACCCTTATTGGGAATTATTTGTCAAGAAAGAAAATTATTTTAATGTAAATTAGGTCAATTAGGCCTCAACCAAGTTGGCCTCAATGAAGGACAGGTCGACCCCATTAGAAGAATTCAATCATCTAAGATGACTATATATAAGCAACAACTCGACTCATTTGGAGGACATCTCACACAAGTTCGAATTGCAGTAGATGGGAAGAAAAAAAAGTGCGAAGTTCAAGAAGGAAGATAGAAGTTTTTGGGTGTCTCTCTCTCTCACTCACGCGCAACGAAAATTTGAAGTTGCATCAAGGTCGAAGATGTGAAGCTATTGCATCAAGGTTGAAGCTGTGAAACTGCTATATCAAGGTCGAAGCTGTGAAGTTGCTGCATCAAGGTCGGAGCTGTGAAGCTTCTACATCAAGCTCGTAGCTATGAAGCTACTGCATCAAGGTTAAATTTGTGAAGATGTTGCATCAAGGTCGAAGCTATTGCATCGAGGCCGAAATTATAAAGCTACTAGTGAAGTTGGGCCGAAATTTCTAGGTTGATGCTCCTTGACAAGAAGAGACTATTAAAGGTTGTTGCATCTCATTGAAACACTGACTTGGTGGAGGAGGAAGGTCTGTAGGTTAAGGTCTTGGTTGTCTCATTTTCACATGAATCTACTGAAGGAAGAGTCTGTAATATTACCAAATAAGGAAAGCAGTCATCTAGGACATAAAAATGGAAAGTAGAAGTGTAAATCAAGGCATAAACATATGAGACCAATATGGAGCCATTACATTATGAATATCAGCAGAAAATCCATACAAAATAGTGAGGCACCAATCATATGATTGTTAGTCATTAGTATTTTTCACCTGTTGATGATGACTAGTTTTTAAAGCCAAGTTTTCTAGCAGCTGATCTCCAATTTGTCAAATTTGCTAGCTAGAAAACACCCATAAACATTTTTTCCCTCCTACCTTTTAAAATCATCCTATGATGAGAAAAACCTAATTGTCAAGCCCTATCTAGTCTCAGTCATACAAACTTGTCCATCAGCTCCAAAGAGAATACTCTAAATCTATCAGGAGTCTCCCTTAAGTTAGGTAGTGGCGCTCTAGGAAATCCTCCCTTGGAAAACTATCCTAAAGCCAAAATAACCCCTGTATAACACCAACCAGTCCTAGATGACCTTCCTATTCTGCAAATAAGCTTTTTACACCCTTAAGTCACGCCACTAACAAGTCTTGGTGTCTCTGCAGTGCATGTTTGAAAAGACAAACTGATGTTGTGTTGATCTATACTGTTTCAATGTATTTTTCAAAAGCAGAAGTGTACCAGTGTTCCAGAAGACATTATTAAAATTGACAGGAGAAGACAACTGCTTCTCATGTAGTTTTGAGCCTGGGATGGAAGTACTAGTCAGAGAGGTAATTCAATGAACTCCTGCAAACACAGTCAAAGGGTTAGTGACCTATGATTAGCAAGTAATACTCTGCAGACATAGGTCAATATTGCTCCTGTTTTCTAAAAAGATGCATAAGGGTACTCTATCAAATAGAAATACACATCTCGGAGCATGCCCCTCATGACATTTTTTCAATCTTTCACTTTTTATTACTTATTGTGATGTACTAAGCAGAGATATGCAGTGAAAGGAAAGATTGACACAGTTTGAAGATAGATGAAATGTGACTGTGTAAAACCTCCTCCAAACATGAGTAGAGGGTTGGATGACTGTGTAAAACCTCCTCCAAATATGAGCAGATGGTTAGGTCATTGGTTGAAAACCTCCTTCATTGAAAAGCAGAGGGTTGGGAATATTATGCTGGCCTCCTTCATTTAATAAGCAGAGGGTCAGGAACATAGGTGTAGCCTCATCCAAAAAGCACAAAGCTAAGAATGCTACAAATAGCCTTGAAAGCTTGTTTACACCTTATCTCCCATAGAGGAAACCCCTGATACAATAATGGTATTTTCAAGGGGGGCTTACATGTTTTCTCTATTTGAAAGACAGAGTTGAAATTAGTAGAAAGCAACTGAAGGCTTATGGATAGAAAAATGGTGTTAAAAACAAAGGGAAAGCAGTGGTACTATGATAATCAAAGAGGTTTGGTTTTACTTCTATCAGAGATCTCCTTCAAAGGAAATCTGAAGCTAAAGTGAACAAAGCTCAGACAAGCTCATCATTGTGAAGAAAAGGATATGACACCATGATTCAAACTCAAGACAATATTCAAAGAATCAAGCCATATCACTATCACAGTCAAAGACCTTTTATGAAACATGTGAAAAAGCCTTGCTCTTCCATAGGATTACATTGAGGGTCTCTAAAGGCCTTTTCCTTGATGAAAAGATATAGGTAAAGCCATGGGTGAATGCAAATAAGTTTTGTCATCCATAGTCAAAAGAAAATCTCAAAAGGGCACCTGACAGTTTTGGTCAACTTCACTATGGACATAATCATCAGCAAACACCAATAGAGTCGAGTTGTCAAAGTAAGTCCTATAACTATGGTTCATCTCCTTCCAAGATATGGCAAAGGAGGCATCAAAAGTCTCGGATATGACTCTTAAGCAGTCCTTCTCTAAAGGTCAGAAATGAAAAAGGTGACAGGGGTACTTTTCTTAATGAAGAAACAGTGAAAGGGTAGTGGAGAAGTTTTCCACAACATTTAAAATTGAAAGATGAGTCTTTACAATGTTTTGAAGAGTGATAAAATAATAAAGGATAAGAGACTTTGTTTAAAAATCAAAGGAGCCTTTTTCAAACTCCAAACCCTCACAAGTGAGTTCAAAATATTTTTTGACTTTTTCAACTTTAAAAGGGTGGAGAGACCGTTGCAAAGCCCATTGTGAAAATTAAAAATGTAACAAGCGCTCCCCTGACTGCTCACTGAACATAAACAAGAAATTTCGCACAAAATTAAGAGTTTTCAAGGTTTAAAGCTTGCGCGGCGCGCTTGCGAACAAAATTACAAAGGGTTTCTATTGTTGCGCAGTGCGCCTGTAGCGGCGCGCTTGCGAACAAAATTACAAAGGGTTTCTATTGTTGCGCAGCGCGCCTGTAGCGGCGCGTGGCATGCTTGTAGCACGTTCACCAATTTCCCGAGCAACCGACCTGACTGCCTTTCCATTGCACGACGCTCTTCTTTGTGAACGTGCTGCTCACCCAAAGGTCTCCAAAAAAGCTGTAAAAGATCCTCAAGAAATCAAACAAGATTCTTAAGCTTTTCTTCGAGGTTTTCTTCATTACATCTTGGAAAAATTCAAATATTGAAAGGGTGTTTGCTGTGTTTGTTCCCTAAGAAGGAAATAGTGCCTTTGAAACCATTTCATCATATAAAAAACATGAGATAGGCAGTGTTAAGGAGACAAGAGTTCTTGTCAAAGCTGAAGAAACTTTTCTTATGTTTGGAGGTCTCAAATTAACTTGGATAGTGTCTTAACAGTGGCCTTAAGGGCAGTTTGTCAATTAAAAAAGCACCAGAGAGAGACAGTAATTAGAGGGTAGGGTTTTTGAGAAAACTCAAAGGTTTTTTTTGCTGTGATTGTCACACACCATTAGAGTGTTAGGTGGATGTTTTAAAAAATATTAAAGGACCCTAACTGCCTTTAAGAATAGTGATATCCCACAGATAAAACAAGAGTAGACTCTGTTTGAAGTTCCAAAGGGAAAACAATGATCCTAATTTGAAAACTTGGTCATATAACGAGTCCTCTCTGTATGGTGAAACAGTGAAACCTAGTGCAACCTCCATAGTAACAAAAAGACAAAGTATGCTGTGAAGGTCTTTTAAATCATTTGAAGGGTGTTTTGTTTTGCTTTGTGAAGAACAGTGAACAACAAAAGAAAGGGGTTTGGAAGAAAAAGTGTTTTTTTCAAAACACAAGATATTCTTTCTTCACCAATAAACCACAAGCATATATTTTCAGAGTTTTTTTCCCAAGCACAGTGATAAGTTGATTTTATTTTATTTGAAAAATACTTGTTGATTGGCATCAAAGAGGGCAAACAATGACTTATAAGGAGGACAGAGGTGTTCTTGAGAAGCCATTTCAAGTACCATTTGAGACAACTTTTTGTCAGTCAGCAAATAATATTCAAAACACAATGCCTCCCAGGCAAGACAATAGAAGTGGCCTTCACAGGAGGTTTGAGCCTGTTTCAAATAAAGAGGTAAATTCTCATCCATCAGTCCTATTTAACTTTCATGAGGTTGGATGTCTAGAGTTTTGTCAAAGGGTACAGGAGGTGAAAATCTATTCCCCTTTGACACATCTTTGTGCTTTGAGATTTCAAGGGAAACACTTTCAGCTGGCAGACTTGGATTTCAAGTTCTCTCCTAGGTCCATTTCCAAGGCCACCAAAATCCCTTATGTCGGAGAGAAGTGGTTTAAACAAAGTCACCTAGACTCAGAGCAATACAAACCTTTTTTGAAGCCTAAGCATAGAGATACATGTCCATCCATCTTTCCCTTCTCATATCTGTTGACTAGTTATGCTCCCCTCATGAAGATAATCATGAAATACTTCACTTGCGAGGGAAGATTCTCCCAGGTCTATGCCTACCATGTCCTGTTTTTCATGCATTTCACAAGAGCCAAATTGTTAAATCTCCCTTTCTTCCTCCATAGAAGTATTGAGAAAATGGCCTCCACTATTCAGAAAAAACCTCCTTCTCAGCAGTGAGCTTGCCTCTTCCATCATTCCCTCATCAAGGTTATCATTCTTCATCAGCTTGAGAAGAAGGAAATCTCTTGGGCTACTTTCATTGCACATCCAGATTTCGCCACTGTTCCTTCATTCCACACATCTCCTTCACCTTCCACTCACCATCCTTCGCCTTCTTCAAGCAAGCCCATTCCCAAGAAGCTCAAATTTCCCATTGAACAAGAAAAAGAGTATGATGAGAAAGAAGAGCATGATGAGGAAGAAGAGCATGAGCAAGGGGAGGAAGAGCAAGATGAACATCAACATGATGAAACAAGGCAACAAGGGGAATAAGAGCACAGTGAGGTAGAGCAGCAAAGGGAAGAAGAACATGATAAACAACATCATGATGAAGAGGAGGAACAACAAGGGGAAGAAGGGCAGCAAAGTGAAGAGCATCACAATGATAATATGCAGCAAAGTGATGAAGAGCAACGCCATGAACAAACTCAAAATAGTGGCAAGAATGATGAGGAAAGTAACAAGGGCAAAGAGCCAATAGAGCATGTGCTAGCTGCCTCTCCTAGGCAAGGGGCCATGCTTTATTCTCCAAAAATGGCCAAGCCCCAGACATCAAGGAAAAGGGTGCCTAAAACTGTAACTCCAAATGTTACTAGGGCCCTTCGAAGCAAGGGGAAATTGCCCAAGAAGCCCATTGTCGAATTACCCAAGAGGAGGAAGAACAAGAAGGCTAACCAAAGCAAGGGAAAGGATAAAGAAGAAAGCAGCCATGAAAAAGAGAGAGACTTTGACATAATTCAAATCCAAAGTGACGATAGCGACAATGAGGCCCAAATCTTAGAGACTCTCTTGATCAATAGAGAAAGCCAAATTGATGCTTTGAGGGCAGATCTAGAGAGGGATAGAAAATTCAATCACTTTTTGCAAATTCAAAATAAACAGATGAGTGTCCACATGGTAGTTTATGAGACACAGGCCATCAAATACAAAAAAGAGGCCTCTTCAATCACTTTTTGCAAATTCAAAATAAACAGATGAGTGTCCACATGGCGGTATATGAGACACGGGCCAACATGGCGGTATATGAGACACGGGCCATCAAATACAAAAAAGAGGCCTCCAAGGCGCAAGTTAGATTGGAAGAAATCATGGGCGAGTTCAATGATAGCGAAGATGAAGATCAGCCCAGAAGAAAGAGGCCAAGCACCATGGGACTCAAAAGAGCCCTTGAGAAACAAAAGGAGGAAGAAGCTGCCCTTCTCCAATCTATTCCTCTCACTACTTTGTTCACCCAAGAGATAGAGAACAATCGAGAAGCATGGCTCGAGAGGGTAAATGATCACTTGGAAAAGAAGTTGGAGAAGGCCAATAGAGATTTGGACCTTCAAAGGAGGATGACCGAGCACTATAATAAGCTCAATCAGTTCGCTCGGTGGAAATTGAAGGCCACACAGGAAAAACTCAAGGAAGCTGAAAGGAGGCGCTCGACACCAAAAATGAAGAAAGACACCTCAAAGCTCCAAATTTTTGCCTCAGATTCACAACATGTTTTTGAAAACCCTTGAGGGTCATGCTCGCCAAAATTGGGTGAAATTCAACAAGTTTTGGTTTTTTGTCATTTTTGGGGTTTTTGGCTAAAACTCATGGGCATCGCCATTTCTGTTTGGGGCATCCTCAAAGGATGAAAATGGTATCATTGGATGCCATAATTTCAGGGGCATCTACTCAACTATTTTTAGATCAATTGAAGATGATTTTCTCCCCAAAAATGGCGAAAAACACTCACTTTTTCCACACTCTGCCCCGTTTATCAGCAAGGTCTATTTTTTGGGTTTTTACACACAGGTCAGTTTTCTATGGACTTCTAGTGATCATTTTGGAGGAAACTAAGAATTTTCAGAAAATATACATTCATATCTTTCAAACGAGCCATCACGGGCCTCGTTTAGACATTGGGAAGGCATCCAAAAGTTGTCTGCAAGATAGAGGACTTTTTGCTGATATATTTCTTAAGTATTTTTGTGAAAAATGCACTTTTCAAAAGTGACTTTTCCTCATGTGCGTTTAGCTATTTTTGGGCATGGTTAGTTAGGGAAAGTCAATTTATTTTCCTTTTTTAGCATTTTTGAGATATTTTATTAGATATTTTGTGCCTTGGGCTTTGCAAAGTTTCAAGGACAAAATCCAATATTTTGGATAGGCCAATGAGATTGCAAGTTGAACTAGGAGGTTTTCCCTCATCTTGGCCTATATATTCCAAAGGATTTCATTGTAAACAAGGCTGAACTTGATGAATAGAAGCAATATATGGTCATACAAGCTTGGAAGAAACACTTGTCTCATGCATTGGATAGTTTCTTGAATGTTTTTGGATGATGAAGGAGGTCTGTTGTTGGATTCCTTGAATTGGTAAAATGGTATAGTGTCCCTCTTTGTTATGCTTCTTAGTTTTCATTCATAATTCCATGTTCTTGCTTGCTATAAGACAGTAGAGAATAGATTTGAGACATGCCCTTGGAGGCACCTCAAATTTCCTGTTTCTTTATAGCTTCTATATTTTCTTCCTTCTTAGTCATATCAAAGAATCCTTGATTGCTCTTTGATAACTGAAGAAATTGTTTGCTTGTTTCATTTATGGTTTTATGCATGCTAAGTATGATTCATGGTATGCTCTGCTTACTCATGGCTAGTCATAGCTCCACCTCTGAAACTTTTCTTTTATTGTTTTATTGTCATTTCTTGAACCAAGGAGGTCTTGTACTGATCTTACCCTTTGCCTAAAACTATGCAATCTTGCTTTCAAAGTGCCCAATAGCTTGAAATACTATGCTTAGGCATTTCCTCATAGTGATTCGAGTTGTTTGTTTGTCTTAAATGTATTTCCCCAAAGTCTGATAGAAATTTCCTAAAGTTAGAGAGTCATATATCTCTATATATTGCTTGAATGTTTATTTTCATGCATTGATCAGTTTATAGTTACATTTCTCATGATTAAAGGTTAGCCCTACCATGTTTATGTCAGCTATTAAACTATTTATGTTTGAAATCCTTTATTCTTCACAATTTTAATGTCCATCTCACTCCATTTTACCTCGATCAAATCGGCCCTTCAACAACCTTGTATCACCACTTGAAATCTTTCTTGACCTTTTTGACCCCATAGCCCAGTTGATATGACATATTTTTACCTATCTTAGTCTTTGATCAGTTCATCCCTCATACCCAAAACCAAAAACCTACTTCATAACTAGCCTAAAATCAAGAACACAATAAGCAAACACACATATTTCTCTTACACAAATAGAGAGAGCCCTCTATAAGTCTAGGAAGGCTAGGTCCTTGGGCTCCAAATATTGGTTTGATGTTACACTGTCATCTGGCTTGCCAATCAACCAAATCACAGGACACTAACAATGATAAGAGCAAAAAGCCCCCCATAAACAATCACTCACAAAAGTGAGATGCTGCTACTACATAAAATGATGGAGAGCTGCTACAATGCACTCATAATGGACATAACTACAACAGTATATCATACAATGATATAAAAATACTGATATATGCCTCAAAATATACTATACAAAAATATCTAGGCACTATATCAACTTTCCAAGACAACCCAAGAGGGGTTTCCGGAAAATACACAAAATATACAAATGTGAGCTGCAGCCCTAGGGCTGAAGGTTTGCTGCAACAAAATGAATGAGAAGATATGGCTG
The DNA here is from genome assembly GCA_034641835.2 of Pinus albicaulis. NCBI lineage: Eukaryota > Viridiplantae > Streptophyta > Pinopsida > Pinales > Pinaceae > Pinus > Pinus albicaulis. The sequence goes on along the minus strand of CM076575.1, from coordinate 462,722,598 downwards.
AAGCTGATGTAGAAATAAGTAGCTCTTCTCCAATAGACCCTTCGGATGAAACACTGACCCCTCCACTGAATAAATCACTCCCCAAATCATGACCTACAACCACCCCTACAACTCCTCCCTAAAATAACGCAGATCAAGACTCAAACTGCGCTGTAAGGGATAAATACATGTTATGGTGCCAAATGCTGCAATAAAGCTCAAGGGCCTTCTTTATTGGCCTCCTAATGGAAGGAAACCTTCCTCCACTGAAAAAAATCTTAGAAATTTCCCAACTCAAACCTCCACTGTTGCACCTTGTAACACAACACAACCCTCAGTAGAAACTGCACTGTAGAAGAAAGATGGAGCTTGGACTGATGCCGAAATGTGGAAATATAGCCCAAATAATTCTCCTGAGTGGGAACTCGAAGTCCCTCGAGGATGAAGGTTGGATTCCCGCTTGGGAACACCCTTGTGCTAAATAGCACTGTAGTCTCTGCTAAACAACTGAAGAGTGCTACAATTCATACAAACCATAGACAAAATAATAATAAAATCATGCCTTCTGTTGATCATAATCAGCTCCCTATTAAATTTTAGCAAGCAACCCCATTTAAATCCTGCAAATCCCCTCTTGTGGCCTAGGGAATCTGTTTTCGGCCTACCGTTACCTTTCCCGCCCCCAAATTACATTTAAAAGAGGCCGCAAAACCCATATTCGAAAATCTGTAAAGCCTGGCACTTTTCGGCCAGACCCCCACACCCTTTTCCTCCACGTAATTCAGTGCTGGAACCGAGGCCAAAAGCACTAGGCGCTTATCAAAGTATATTGGGCGCATTCTGAGCCGTCCGATCAAACCATAGATCAACGTACCGCAGTTCTTCCGCCGTGGTGGTCCCCACACCCAAAAACATTGTTCAAAATTGCCTGGTATTCATTGCAACGCCTTTCGCAGGCGGGCGATATTTCTCAAAACAGATCAATTCCATACACAGTTAGCCACGTGGCCTCACGTACAGCTCCAAAACCGTCGTTCATCGCACGTTATTGATCGGTAAAAGTCACGCAGCGATATCGCTATCAGTCGATCTGGGGGTCTTCATCCGACGATCGTCGTGCTCCGAAGATGCATAAGATTTATCTATAGGAAAATCATGCCCTTGGCCCACTGTCCATTGCCTCCGATGCTCTTTCAATCGTCGATCTCCCCCTAAGATCGAGCGGTCCACATCTAGTCACATGCACACCTTGGACCCAGTCTCCCACCACGTCATTATCCCATGTGTGCGTCGCATTTCTCCTCCGCCCATTACATATGTCAGTCATAAGTCAAATTTCATTTTTTTTCGTTTAAAACTTTCGCTAATTCTCCTACCATTATTTCCACCGCACTTTCTTCGTCACCGCCCTGCATGCTTCCGCCATTTAATCACGTTGCTTCACTACACAGTCGCCTCCATTGCATTGCCGTCCCCCATGCATTTTTTTTCTTCACAACTTTGTGTGTTTTGCAGGTTTACAGTGACAAAGAATTATCATAATTTGCAGCATCCATTACAAAAGCCGAGAACGCGTCAAAGGACCAGTTTTTCAGAGGCGAAATTTATGAAGAAAGTCCTAGGTAGCTGCTGTGACATGACATCCATTAAAGAAACAGGGTTATACTTTGGCAAGCTTCCCAGTGTCATTCAAGAGGCAGATATCATAGATGGAGACATAAAGGTTGCGACAAAGTGTATCAGTGGAAGGTCAAGGGATTCAGTGTTCGGCATTGAAGATTTTAAATCATAATTCAGGGTTTAGAAGGAAGAGGGTACAATGCACAAAAAACTATACCCTCCAGGTTTTATTTTAGCGAAGTCTTCTTTCAGGAAAGGACAGAATGTTTATGGGATTCTACTCTATGCCGTGTTCCTGAAGAGGCTTTCACCCAGTGCATTCATTTCAGAAAGCAGGCCACAGGGTACAAACAGCACAACATAGTTATTCAGCAGTATGGGCGTGAAGGTTTCTGCCATTTTGCCTTAATTATGAAAATTAAATGTTCATTACCTACCCCTTTTACTAGGTTTTGGTTTCTCCTATAAAATTCCAGGAGAACGAATGATTTTGGGGTTCCAAATTTTATCAGAAAATTATGCAGTGAAAGGATTTTTGTATACACTTTGTAAAAATTTTGTATGAAGGCTCAGAGCCCATAGGGTCTCAGTGAGGAGGAGTTCCATCTGTTAAAGAGGATTCTGGTCTTTGGTACTTCACAGTCTGTAACTTTCTCCTATGTGTTATTTTAATAGATCATTTCATTTCATCCATGTGTCCTGTATCATGTTTTGGAATGCGAGTGGCTCACTGATTTTTGGTATGGATTCATCCTAGTTGATGCCCATGCTCGGATCAGTCAAGCGCTTTAAATATGGCTCATGCATGATATTCTGTTCCATTATTCATCTTAACCGTATTTCTGCTATATTAGTTTCTTTGGGAGGGTGCTTTTAAAACGCCACTGTTATGTATGGATTCTTAGATTGGTAAGCCCAGGCATGGTGGTATTGTGTATCTGGGTATCAGCTCAACGTTAACTAATATCTCCTCTACATTTCATTCACTACATACACCTTCTGATAACTTATTTCTGTGAAGTATTTCTGAATCGGCCCGCTTTGCAGTAAGCTGTCTCTGAATTGTTTGTTGCTTTTATATTGGAGTTTTTCATATTGCCTCTGTAGTAGTCCTTCCTCTGTGTCAGTTTCTGAAGGTCCTGGTCCCATTCAAATTAATTTTCCCTGTTTACAGGAGATAGCGTGTGAGCTGAAGTTGACAACTTCATACATTATATTATATGCTCCTTGCTATGCTAAGATGTCTTAGGCACTGGTCTATCACAACTCTAGGCTGTCTCTAGGAGCGACAACATCTTTCTGGCGCCGTTGCCAGGGACGAAGTTAATAAATTTTAAAATCCCTGGGCCTCGACAAAATCTAATTAAATCTTCAAGTAGGTGGGTATGGAGAGTTGAGAGTTGTAGATCCCTCAACTTGGCGACTCCACATTTGTTCATTTGATAAATCTATTTGCAGTCTTGGCTCCTCGTAAGCCACACCTGAGGTCAGATACGTCTAAGCCAAAGACACCTTCAGTGTATGACCCTGAAAAGATCATACATAGAAGAAATTGGAGGGAAATAAAATCAGTCCATTCTGAGATTCCCGAATTCTCTCAGGAAGACTATCCATCCTCTTCCTCTCAAGAAGTCCAAGTAGAAAATCCCTACTACACTGAGGAAAATCCCGAATATTACTCAGATAGTCCACCCCGGGAAGATATCAGAAATAAAAACAGTCTTCATCCTACTCCTGAGGTTGAAGAGGTCAAGGAAGTAACCGAAGTATCTGCTGTTAACAGACCTTTGTTCCCCTCAACCCCTCAAGCTGCAGTTGAGTATATTCCTATTATTATTCATACTCCACTTCCACCTCCTCCTCCTCCTCTTACTCATCAAACTATTGCACTACCTCCACCCCCTCCAATCGCCAATGTTTCGGCCTTCTTGATGAATAAATATGCTCCCCTGGCATTACCCCAAGTGTTGAATGATATGCCCTAGGATTATCTGAAGATATTGCTCAGATTCAATGGGGAAAACGAGATTGATGCTCAAAAACATCTTGAGACTTTCTGCTCCTTGGCAGAGAAATTTAATGTTGAACATCTAGATGTGGTCTTAAGACTGTTTGTGCAATCTCTTGATGGTGAAGCTCGAAAATGGTTTAAGACATTGGCTGACCGTTCTATTACCACTTGGGATAACATGGAAGACACGTTTCTCAGGAAATGGGGAGAGAAGAAAGATCATTGAAATTGTCTCATTGAGTTCAATACACTAAAGAAAAGACAAAATGAAGGAGTGTCAAAATTTATCAAGAGATTTAATAAATTGTATCTGAGTCTCCCTGCTGATATGAAACCTCATCAAACTGCTGCTAAAGTTGTTTTTGTAGCAGCCTTTGATTCAGAGTTTGGTTTCTCTCTTAGAGAAAGAAAGCATGCTGTTAGCGCTCGAAACTACCTTAGGCTGAAATGAGGTAAATCTCAAGGCAACATCAAACCACGCTCAGCCTCGTAGCTAGCCCTACGAGGACAGGAGAGGGCTCTCTCCGGGTCTATCTCAGCAAAATATCTTCAAAGGGGCTGAGATGACTTATAATGAATACTGATTTTAGGCTAGTAAATAGATACGAAGGTTTGATTTTGATTTTTTGGGTTTTTGTTGAAAAAATGGGAAAAACAATTTTGGGCTCGGGGATGAGGCCAGATCTTTGCAGAATTCGAGTTGGGGCAAGGTAGGCAGTAGTCTTGATGCTTTTTGATTAGGTGTATGGATGGATCAGAATGACAAGGAGCTGAAGAGGGCAAGGGAGAACAAGGATCCTCTCCAAACTGGCGAAAACATATAAAACTAAACAAATTTAAAGGCAGAGCACTGGAATTAATGGATTCTACCTCATTTACTCATTCATTTAGTTTCAGAAGCAAAAGAAGGGAATGGAATACATTAAACATTTAAAGAACTTACAAATAACTGAGAGAACACACCATCAAAACTGAAAGCCACAAGAATCCCAACAGGTGCTGCAAAACCTCTGATCTTTCCTTAGCCAAAATGTAGAAAATATGTACAATAGTGTGCCAAACTTTTCCCAAGAGTCCAACCTGTAGAATGTCTCAGAAATTACATTATATAGACCATCCTAACCCCTTCCCATGCCTCTAGGGGTCGAATTCCTCCTTCTAGGAGCAGTTTCAACCAATTCTAAACAAGGAGCTAAAAACTAGGCAGCCAAACAACCTGCCTCTAAAAGGAAGGGAACTGATTCATTCACTTGATTTTTACTTTTTTAGGAGTGAATCATCTAGAATAGGTAAAAGTGAGTCCAAGTTACATGCCAACCATAAAATTACATCAAGATAACTCAAAAATTACACCCACAAGCAAAACTGGTCCAACTGGCCGAAATCCTGAGCTGGAAGATGAAAAATGGTCCAAAAATCTCTATGCGTAGCGCGCCTTTAAGCCTGCTTTTGGGGCACTTCCCGGCATCAAAATCAAGCTCATGATATCTTGTTGGAAAGCCCTGGATGTGGGCTATCCAACACAAGTGAAATTTCCCAATTTGGAGCTCATTTACCCTGTCAAACATCAAATCTCCCAACACTATTTCCTGCAGGTGCATCAATTCTCCTAAGGAAACGGTATTCTTAACATTTCTCCACAACCATTATACCTGTGTAAAAAGTGAAGGATTTTTTTCTTCCTTGGCATGTTGTGTACAAAAACCTCTCTCAGTTTTCCAAAATTCATCTTTTATTTCTCTGAAAAATCATTTGAGTGAAACCTATCCCGATGTGTGAAACAAGGAATTTTGTCGAAATGAAGCGAAATGAAGGGGATAAGGGGCTTCTAAATTCTTGGGGAAATTTTTGGAAGTAGGGAGGGATGTTAGGAAGCAGGGGAAAGTAGAATCTCAGAGATTGAGTGAGGGGCAGGGGTCCAAAAGGGCAAAACACAGGCCTAGCCTAGAAAATTGCCAAGTTGTGGCAAGAAACTAGGGTTTGTGCAAAAATGAGGAATTTGGGGGATCTCAATGATGGGAAGTGTTTAATAAGGTACATTAATGATAGGGGAAGGTGTATGAACATCAGGATACAAGTTTTTCTAATGATTTTACCATCCAAGAGAAATTACCTCCAAAACCCCAGGAGAGGGAAATGGACCTTACCTAGGCACAACTGAAGCATGAACAAGCTGTAAAATGACCCAATGGAACTTGAAATGATGATGAAAACCCTCTGAATGATGGTACACTCAGCTGAATGGTGACATGGACTGACATTTGGACAATGAAAAGCGTGAAAACAAACCCTAGACCTAATGCCTAGTGACCAAATTTTGCTTGAAGACTCATTGAAATGACAAAATTTGACGTTGACACCTTAAAATCACTTTGTAAGAGAATGTTTGATCACTGAAGGAAAGATGCAAAGGCTGACACTAACATTGGCTCCAATTGGGATTGTAGCTCCTTGGAGGTGCCAAGAACGACAGATCTTTGGGAGAGCAGACCAGTGCCTTTGTCCATTGGGCCATGGAATCAAAAACTCAAACTGAAATGCATGACTGAAAACTGATGACTTGATGACACAAACTGACTCTCACTCAACTAAAAACTGACTCGATACTTAAATACAATTGACAAACTAGAAAAGATGCTCAAAGTAGAGCTTATTCATCAACCTACTCTAATTGTTCTTTTCACCACCTGATCAAGTGAAATGGAATAGCCAATGCAACCATGTAAGCATGCTGGCTGCTATCTTAATTCTCCACAAGTGCTTGCTTATGAACAACGAGAAATAACTACTGAAAGGAAACTCCCATGGAAACTTTGAACCAAGTGGACTGCTGATAAACTTGCAAAGCATGAATTGACTGGATGACTGCAAGAATACTGCGAAAGGATCTTCATACACATAGCTAATGATTTCCATTAACACATCACTGCTCTGATCCAGATAATCTCCATACCTTAATCTTAAAATTTTTCTCACCTCTATGCTGTCTTTCTTTGGTGATTGCAGCAAGCTGCCAAAAGGATCCTGAATTTCGTGAAAAACCAAACTCCGTTGCTGATTCCAGACAGAACAAAAGTCTCCTTTATCAATCTCCTCATATGAAAAATCTGTTGAACAACATAATGAAATTGACTTTTGAACAAGATTATTATCAACATTCTTTTCGAGCACATGGTTAGCTAATGAAGGAAAACTTTTACAGCAAACATCATCCAACACACGAGCAATAGGATCATCAAAAACTCGAGAAGACTGCTGCACTGTATCCCTTGAAACTGTATGACATCCTACTGGCTGTTCATCTTTTCCTTGAGATATATTACGAAGATTCTGCCTTATAAACTGAAATGCTTCGAAACAAAAGGGTATAGAATTTTCCTGCATCATCAAATCATTTATTTCATCTTCCACACCTTCATCTGTAATCTGACCTTCAATTTCATTTGGTGGCTGCAAATCTGATGCTACAGGCTGCTCAAGAATTTCGTTATCTGTCTCATCCTCAACATTAACACTGAGAGATTGCTGATTTCTTATAGGCTGCTCATTTGAAGATTTACTATGCAATTTACCCTTCAAAAACTGAAATGATTAAAAAAAAAATGGTATAGAGTCACCTTGTATCATTTGATCACATGTACCAGCTTCCATGTCCTCATCTGCAACTTGAAAATCAATGGCTTTCGAGGGCTGAAAATCTGAATATGAGAAGTCTTGAACAAGGTTTTCATTGCGCTCAAGATGGTCCAGATCAAGACTTGTTGACATTTGATTTCTGATTGCATGGTAGTTGTCTCTGATGAACTGAAATGAATCAAAACAAAAAGGCAAAGATCCTTCACTTACTTCAAAATTTGCTGCAATTTCCTCATCATTTTCATAGCTGATATGCATCGGTTGATCACTGTACTCGAGCTGCTGAAAGTGAACTTCCTCCTCGCACAAACTAGCTGCTGATTCGTCTGCAAGATTAGCTTCTGTTTGGAGAACATAATCATCATCATACTGATCAAACTGAGGCAAATCATCAATATACAACACATCATCAAGCATACATGTCATATCAACAAATCTCTCTTCTTCAAGATGATCTATAAAGCAATCACTATGACAACTGGGATAAGAAACAAAATGTTTTGGGTCAGCCACTTGTTCTTGAATGTCATTTTCATTTTTTGCAGTCATTTTCCGCACCATCTCTTCTACTGCATTTACGAAAAGATCAAGCTTTTCCTCTGAAGGTGTCAGCTGCTCTGAAACATTCTTCTTTTATTCTTCCTTCAACCTTGCCCTCAAGATCAGCAAATTAGCCTCTACATTCACTGCCTTGTTCTGCATCTCGTGAAGTGTTGCAATATTCTTTTCTCTCAGCTGAAACTCCATTTCCGGATCAAAGGCACCTGGGTAGTGCAAAAGAGCAGATCTAGGAGAAGGTCTTATATCAACTGGCATCGAATAATAAACTTGGTTAAATCTAGCAGAAAATTGTTGTACTGTCTCCCCTGGCATTCTTTTCAGCTGATTATACTCTTCTATAATCAAGAAAATGTTCTGTCCGATCACCCACCTGTCAAGGAAAACTTTGACAAACTGCTGGAAATCTGAGATGCTCGCATCAGGCAGGGCTTTGAACCAACTCTTCACTTGGCCTTGCAAAGAAAGAGAAAAAAGCCTAATACTAACATCCTCTTCATCAACTTCAAAAAGGTCTAGAAAAGTCTCAACATTCTGCACATGTTTCTCAGCGTTGACATTGTTACATTCACCGTCAAATCTTGGTAGATATAGGTCATAATTTGCAGGAAAAACATGAAGAACAGAATATAAAACAAGAGGTCTGTACCGATCTGGAATTTTACAAGGTGTAGGGGTATGTACAAGATCTGCGGGATCAGTTTTGTTTTCTTTAGGCTCATCACTCTGAAGAGAGTCATCATAATATGTGGGAAAAGTAAGGAGACCAAGATCAAAGGGAAACTCAACATTTACGCTCTTTGAATAGGTCGAGTGAAGATTTTGATCACCTTTCTCATACAACAAATTTTGAAAAAACTTCAGGACAGCTTCAAGAACGGCGAAGAAATAGTTTACAAGAAAGCAGATTAGATCCTGAATACCATTCCACTTTAGATACCTAAACTTTGTGTAAGATCCTTCCATTTTCTCAGAGAAAGAGTCAGTCCTCCAGATTTTGAATTGGAGTCACGAGGTGAATGATTTCAGCCTTCTTATGTCTGATCATTGTTCACCATCAACCATCAGATTTGATATCGATACATGTACTGGGGAAATTTATAAGTTAAGTGTTACGATTACAAGCTAGACCGGAGATCGACTGAAGCAGCGTTTATCTACTATGCACTCGCAGAGCAAGAGCAGTTCGAAGGCTACCTGGCGTGACTTCAGACTCCGTCTGTAGCTTATAAAACAAATAACTCCCACAAGAAAACCATGTTCTCCCCAGTATGGTCGCCACTATGTTAGCGCTCGAAACTACCTTAGGCTGAAATGAGGTAAATCTCAAGGCAACATCAAACCACGCTCAGCCTCGTAGCTAGCCCTACGAGGACAGGAGAGGGCTCTCTCTGGGTCTATCTCAGCAAAACATCTTCAAAGGGGCTGAGATGACTTATAATGAATACTAATTTTAGGCTAGTAAATAGATATGAAGGTTTGATTTTGATTTTTTGGGTTTTTGTTGAAAAAATGGGAAAAACAATTTTGGGCTCGGGGATGAGGCCAGATCTTTGCAGAATTCGAGCTGGGGCAAGGTAGGCAGTAGTCTTGATGCTTTTTGATTAGGTGTATGGATGGATCAGAATGACAAGGAGATGAAGAGGGCAAGGGAGAACAAGGATCCTCTCCAAACTGGCGAAAACATGTAAAACTAAATAAATTTAAAGGCAGAGCACTAGAAACAATGGATTCAACCTCATTTACTTATTCATTTAGTTTCAGAAGAAAAAGAAGGGAATGGCATACATTAAAAATTTAAAGAAATTACAAATAACTGAGAGAAAACACCATCAAAACTGAAAGCCACAAGAATCCCAACAGGTGCTGCAAAACCTCTGATCTTTCCTTAACCAAAAATGTAGAAAATATGTACAATAGTGTGCCAAACTTTTCCCAAGAGTCCAACCTGTCCAACCTCTGAAAATGATTGAGAAAATACATCATATAGACCATCCTAACCCCTTACCATGCCTCTAGGGGTCGAATTCATCCTTCTAGGAGAAGTTTCAACCAATTCTAAACAAGGAGCTAAAAACTAGGCAGCCAAACAACCTGCCTCTAAAAGGAAGGAAACTGATTCATTCACTTGATTTTCACTTTTTTGTGAGTGAATCATCTAGAATAGGTAAAAGTGAGTCAAAGTTACATTACAACCACAAAATTACATCAATATAACTCAAAAATTACATCCACAATCAAAACTGGTCCAACTGGCCGAAATTCTGAGCTGGAAGATGAAAAATTAGCCAATTTTCTCTATGCGTCGCGCGCCTGAGCTCTATGCACTGCGCGCCTTTCAGCCTGTTTTTGGGGCACTTCCCGGCATCAAAATAAAGCTCATGATAGCTTTTTGGAAAGCCCTGGATGTCTGCTATCCAACCCAAGTGGAATTTTTCAATTTGGAGCTCATTTTCCCCTCCAAAACTTCATTTTACCAAAAGTACTTCCTACTGGTGCATCAATTCTCCTGAGGCAACGGTATTCTTGACATTTCTCCAAAACCATTAAACCTGTGTAAAAATTGAAGGAGGTTTTTCTTCCTTGGCATGTTTGGTACAAAAACGTCTCTCAGTTTTCTAAAATGCATCATTTATTGCTCTAAAACATCATTTGAGTGAAACCTATCCCGATGTGTGAAACAAGGGATTTGTTGAAATGAAGCGAAATGAAGGGGATAAGGGGCTTCTAAATTCTTGGGAAAATTTTTGGAAGTAGGGAGGGATGTTAGGAAGCAGGGGAATGTGGAATCGCAGAGATTGAGTGAGGGAAAGGGGTCCAAAAGGGAAAAACACAGGCCTAGCCTAGAAAATTGCCAAGTTGTGGCAAGAAACTAGGGTTTGTGGAAAAATGAGGAATTTGGGGGATCTCAGCGATGGGAAGTGTTTAATAAGGTACATTAATGATAGGGGAAGGTGTATTAACATCAGGATACAAGTTTTTCTACTGATTTGACCATCCAAGAGAAATTACCTCCAAAACCCCAGGAGAGGGAAATGGACCTTACCTAGGCACAACTGAAGCATGAAAAAGCTGTAAAATGACCCAATTGAACTTGAAATGATGATGAAAACCCTCTAAATGATGGTACACTCAGCTGAATGGTGACATGGACTGACATTTGGACAACTTTTAAAAGCGTGAAAACAATCCCTAGACCTAATGCCTAGTGACCAAATTTTGCTTGAAGACTCATTGAAATGACAAAATTTGACCTTGACACCTTAAAATCACTTTGTAAGAGAATGTTTGATCACTGAAGGAAAGCTACAAAGGCTGACACTAACACCTACTACTCTGGATGATGCTCAGGCAGATGCACTAGAGTTGGAAGCAAACTTTGCCTCCACTGGAAAATCAAAAGGAAGATCTGAACAAGATACCAGAAGAAGGGGAAAAGAAGAGGCATCTACCTCTAACCAAGACAGAGACTCAGCCAATGAAAAAATGGAAGAAATGAGCAAATTGATTAAGAAAATGGTCAAGCTTGAGTTGGAAGCCAGGAACTCAGCCTTCAAGAATTTCCAAAATGCTCCAAACAGAGGTTACAATCCTCAGTACAGAAGACCACCCCTGCAAATATTGCCAAGGGAATCAAAAGAGCAACAGGATCAGGTACCACACCCATTGTACCTGGAAGGTTCAGAAGATGATCCCATGGGAGATACTGCCTATGGACTGGAGGATGAAAATCTTGCTTTCTCAGATAGAGAAGAAGAGGGATGCTCATTGCAAGAAGAAGAAAAGGCTAGAGACACGGAAGAATCAGAGATTGATCACTGTTGTAAGCAATTTTTTGACCTCATGCAAGCACAGCTCAATAGAAGATATGACCTCAGATCTTCTAAGAAGAGAACTCGTACTCAAGAGCCAAAAGAAGAGCCACATCGGAAGGAAGCACCTGCTTAAGAGGAGTCAACAATGCAGAAAGCCACATACAAAGGTAAGGGACCTCTAAACAAACCTTTGCAGTTTAGTGATCAAATTCTTTCCTCTTCTAAAGCAGTCATTCCCCCTAATGTCAAGTTTGTGTCTAAAGAATTCAAGCCCCCAGCTGAAAATAAAGAGTCAAAGGAGGTTGTGATAGAAAAGTCCTCTCCTGCTTTCAGTCTGCAAAAGGAACTTGAAAAGGTTAAAATCCCAATCCCCTTGAATGAACTATTGAAACAACCAGCATATCAGTCTCAAGTCACCTCTTTCATGCTCCCTCCAGAAGCACCAATCATCCCAGATAGTCTCGACCTTCAAGAAGAAAGACCTATGGTAGTTTTTGGCCCACATGTTGAGGAGTTAGATCCCTCTACTCCTCCCTTCTATGTGTCTCTAGTGATTCATGACCTGCTATTACATAACTGCATGTTAGATTCTGGCGCTTCCCATAATATTATGCCTCTGTTAGTCATGGAACAACTAGGATTACAAATTACACGTCCATATAAGGACCTCTATTCATTTGACTCCAAAAGAGTTAAATGCTTGGGGATGATCAGGGATTTGGTGGTCAATTTGGCCAAATCCCAACAAAAAGTGTGGTAATGGACATCATGGTGGCTGACATCCCAGCTCGTTTTGGTATGTTGCTGTCAAGGTCCTGGGGAACAAAAATCGGTGGAACAGTCAAGATGGATTTAACATATGCCGCAATCTCGGTTTTTGGTGGCCAAGAGAGGAGGTTGTACAGAGAGACTAGATTTGTCAAGATGGTGACTAAGGCTGACAATTCTGTAAATTCGCCAGTCTACAGTAAAGAAGGAGATTTCTCATGCTTAATGCTGGAAGAAGATCAAGATTATGCTAATGAACCATCCTTCTGCCAGATTCAGATTGAGTATTCCTTAGAGAGCCATGATGCAGGAATCTGGACACTTCATTTTGATGGAGAAAATTCTAAAGAAGGTAATACTATTGATTTCTCGTTCAGGAAAATGGGTACCATTGTCTTTCAAACTAGAATATGAAGCCACCAACAATGTGGCTGAATATGAAGCACTCCTGTTAGGATTGCAGACATCCAGGAGCATGGGTATACAAAACTTAAAAGTTATGGGGGATTCAGAACTGGTGGTTAGACAAGTCAGGAACCAGTGTCAGACCAAACATCCTAGGCTAAGGGCTTATAGGAATGAAGTTTGGGACATGGTAGAAAATTTCTTCTTGGCGTTCAATATCCAGTTCATGCCCTGAGAACAGAATAGGATGGCTGATTCCCTTGCGGTAGCTGCTAGTACATTTCGACCTCCTCAGAACCCTCTTTTAAGATATGAGGTTGAAGTACGTTATCGACCATCAATCCCAGATAACATCAAACACTGGCAGGTATTTGAAGATGAAGAAAAGATGAAAATATTCCTGGAAACAGTAGGAGAATTCTCCAATATGGAGATTGATGCTGATGAAGAAGAGGTTGAGTCTGAAGATACTTCAGAAAGAAATTGGGAGAAGAAAGTGGCAGGTAACAAAGTGTTGCAGTTAAAGGGAAACATAATACCTAGAGTACTGGTGCCTCTAGAAAGATTATTTGATAAGAATGATGTCCCACTGCAGCCAAGCAAAGTGGTAGAAGAAAATCAGGTAGAAGACCTGAATCTTGGTACTGAGACTGACCCCAAAATTGTAAAAATGTCCAGGAAGATCCCTGGAGAATATAAAAAGCTATATTAGAAATTATTTCAGTCTTACAAAGATGTGTTTGCATGGTCCTATCAGGACTTGAAAACTGTTGATATCAGTATTATGCAACACAAAATCCCATTGAAGACAGATGCAAAGCCCCATAAGCAGAAGCTCAGACAAATCAATCCCCTGCTGCTTCCTTCTATTGAGAAGGAAATTAAGAAGCTGTTAAAGGCTAAAATAATTGTGCCATTGAGGTACTCTGAATGGGTGGCAAACTTTGTCCCTGTATGAAAGAAGAATGGATAAATAAGGTCGTGTGTGGATTTTAGAAATTTAAACGGAGCATCCTTAAAGGATAATTATCCACTGCCTAAGATGGATCACATCTTGCAGAGGGTGGTTGGAGCTTCCAGAATGTCAATGATGGATGGATTCTCTGGTTATAATCAAGTGGCTGTACTTCCAGGAGACCAAAAGAAGACTGCTTTCACCACACCATGGGGTACATTTATGTATGCCAGGATGCCTTTTGGTTTGATTAATGCGGGGGCCAATTTTCAGAGGGCAATGGACATTTCTTTTGTTGGGGAGCAGGATAAATTCCTGGTGGTCTACCTCGATGATATCACTGTATTTTCCAAGGATGATACATAGCACATTGAGCATCTGCGTAGAACTTTTGAGAAATTCAGAAGGTATGGTCTCTCTCTGAATCCTCAAAAGTCTTTATTTGCATTAGAAGAGGGAAAGATTTTGGGCCATATTGTGACCAAGGATGGGGTGAAGATAGATCCTAAGAGGGTAGAGGTTATAAATGGTATTACTTTTCCCAGAAATAAGAAAGAGGTACAAGTATTCCTAGGGCGTATTAATTTCTTGAGAAGGTTTATTCCTAACTATGCTAAAATAGTTAGACAAATAACTGACATGCTGAAGAAGAATAATGAAGTTAAATGGTCCCAGGAACCACGAGAGGCATTTACCAGAATAAAAAATTCTTTTGCAGAAGCCCCTGTGCTAGTTGGACCAGATTATGATAAACCTTTCATGATTTTTTCTTTTGCATCACCTCATACAATAGCAAGAGTTTTATTGCAGAAAAATGAGGAAGGGTATGAGCAGCCTATTGCCTTTTTCAGTCAGGTGCTTCGTGATGCAGAAGTAAAGTGCAACATATTGGAAAAGCAAGCATACGCCCTAGTGAAATCCCTCAAAGCATTCCGTGTATATGTGTTACAGTCCCACATCACTGCATTTGTGCCTGCAGCTGCTGTAAAAGATATCCTTATTCAGGGGGATAGTGAAGGAAAAAGGGGCAAGTGGATTGCCAAAATACATGAGTATGACTTAGACATCCGCCCTACTAAGCTGATCAAAGGACAGGGGCTTGTTAAAATGTTATCTGAATCAAACTATCAAGCTCTGGGCATAAATTTTTCCATTATAGCAGGTGAGGAATCTGAAGAGCAAGACGAGCGACATGGAATTATAGTAGCTACTCCAGAAGCACATCTAAAGTACCTCACCAGTCCGTGGTACAAAGAGATAGTAGAATATCTCCTCACACTTAGTTTCCCTCCAAGCTGTGATAAGGCTAAATATAGAACTCTAAGATTGAAATCACAGAAATATATAGTCGCCAATGGCCGGCTATACTGGCGAGATCCCTCAGGTATCTTACTGATATGTCTCATAGAGGATGAGGTAGGGAGTATTATAGCTGAATTTCATGAAGGAATCTGTGGGGGAAATTACAGTTGGAGAGCCACAGCTCATAAAATCCTGAAGGCAGGATTTTACTGGCCTAAACTATTTGTAGATGTTTTTACTTGGGTCAGAGCTTGTGAGAAGTGCCAAAAATTTGTTGAAAGACAAAAGCTGGCAGCGCTACCCATGATTCCTGTGCACATAGATGAACCATTAAAACAATGGGGTATTGATTTCATAGGTGAAATACATCCTCCATCAAGTGGTCAACATAATTGGATTTTAACGGCCACTGATTATTTCACTAAATGGGTGGAAGACATACCTGGAAGGAATGCTACAGATACTGTGATAATAAGATTCATGGAAGAGAACATCATATCCAGGTTCAGTTGCCCTGCTAGAATAGTGAATGATAATGCACAGGCCTTCAAGTCTGTGAAATTTATGAATTTCTGCTAGCAATACAATATCGTACTGAGTCACTCTACAGCTTACTATCCACAAGGAAATGGCTTGGAAGAGTCTTCAAATAAAACTCTGGTGAGGGCCTTGAAGAAGACTATCAATGAAAATCAGAAGAATTGGGATTCCCAATTGAAATTTTCTCTATGGGCTAATACGATGGATGCTTTGATAAACAGACGGAAATAAAATTTTCCGTATAAAACAGTTTTAAACGTGACGACCGAATAAAACGATGAATATGAACGAAAAACGCACATATATATATACAGCAGGGGAGGAATACTATGGACACGCGAGATGATGACAAATGGGTGTACGAAGGACAGGTGGAAGAATGACGTGGCTGTGGAGTCAACAAGCGGAGGAGAACGCGTCTTGGACCATCGGATTTTGAAAACAGATCAACGGCTCGAAGGCGCTGGGAGCGATGTAGCGGTGGGCCATGGTACACTGTAGACTGGCGTTAATTCCCACGCAACTAAGTCAAGGGGTAGCCATTGGATGAAGATTGTGAGATCGGACGGTTTACGATCATTTCGCTGCCCAGCCATTGACCAGTCTTTAACGCGCGAAATGGCGGTTTTGAAAGTCATACATGGGGAAACTTGTCGCGCGTTCAATGGGATCGCTGGCCCCATAGAGAATACTGCCAGCCTTATAAATGTGGTGCGGAATAAAACCACCAGTTTCCGGGTGCGGGGACCACCGCGATAAATCAAATTCCGCTCCGTTGATTTGGCTTTGGATCTGACGGCCACGGTTTGGCCCGAAAACGCGAAGCGATAAACTCCTGCCTGTCTGGAAAATGGTCTTGTGCTCGGGTCATGTGGGAACCAAAACAGGGAGGGCTAAGGTCTTAGGGGCTAGGCCCGATAAATTTTAAATTATGGGCTTTAACCTTTGTAGGGTGGATTTTTTCGGGCGGAAAAGCGTAACGACAAACAAAATTTGAGGTTCTTCGGTCATGATAACAGGTTTGAAAGGTTATGAGGGAGCATTAAGCCAGAAATTCGGATGAAGGGGTTGACATGTACAACATCAGCTCCATCTGGGGACGGTACGTTCCTCCATGGATGTGACGAGAACCTGCAGACCGTTGATCATTTCTGTATGTAGATTCCGCTCTTCAGCTCTTCTGCGGTTCTTCTGATAATTTTCCAGCACTCTCTCTTTATAAAAATAAAATTTGAAACAACTTATATACAATATAATACAACAGGCATTTCCAGCCTGGATCAGAATTGGAAGTAGGGCTTGAGAAATTGGCCATTCACAGGGGCATCCAGCAGATCACCCTGTAGGTTTTCTAACATGAAAGTATTATTTCCTCCTTGATTCACAATTTTGAATGGGCCAAACCACAGCAGATCAAATTTAGCTTGCTTGCCTTTCTCTGCTCTTCGAACGTCCCATCTGAGAACCAGGTCTCCAATTTGAAATTTTCTATCTTTCGCATGCTGATCAAATACATTCTTCATTTTTTCCTGGTATTATGTTAATCTCTGATTAACTTGGTTCCGTGTTTCCTCTAATTCGACCAATTGATTAATCCTTCTGACCATGTCATCTGGTTCTTCCTGACTTTCCTGCATGAAACGTGCTACCGGCAACGCCAATTGCATAGGAAACACAGTTGCTCGCCCATACACCAACTCGTAGGGAGATTTCCCTGTTGCTCTCTTGCTGGTTATCCTATTCGCCCATAGAGCAAATTTTAATTGGGAGTCCCAATTCTTCTGATTTTCATTTATTGTTTTATTCAAGGCCCTCACCAGGGTTTTATTATAAGACTCTGCTAAGCCATTTCCCTGTGGATAGTAAGCTGTGGAGTGACTCAATATGATGTTATACTGTTGGCAGAAATTTACAAACCTGGCAGACTTGAAGGCCTGTGCATTATCAGTTACAATTCTAGCAGGACAGCCAAACCTGGATATGATATTCTCCTCCATAAACTTGATTATCACAACATCTGTAGCATTTCTTGTAGGTATGGCTTCCACCCATTTTGTAAAATAATCTATGGCTGTTAGTATCCATTTATATTGGCCACTTGATGGGGGATGTATTTCTCCTATAAAATCTAATCCCCATTTCTGGAACGGTTCATTCACATGAATAGGAATCAAGGGCAAAGCTGCTAATTTCTGTCTTTCTGCAAATCTCTGGCACTTGTCACATGTCCTGACCCAAGCAAAAGCATCTGTAAATAGTTTTGGCCAGTAGAAGCCAGCCTTCAGGATCTTGTGAGCTGTAGCCCTCCAGCTGTAATGTCCTCCACATATTCCCTCATGAAATTCTGTCATTATATTCTCCACTTCATTTTCTGTGAGGCATAATAGTAATATACCTGAAGGGTCTCTCCAATATAGCTGTCCATTAGCAATTATGTATTTCTGGGATTTCATTCTCACAGCCCTGTACTTTACCTTATCACAACTTGGGGGACAACTGAGTGTTAAAAGATATTCAACTATTTCTTTGTACCAAGGGCTATTGAGATATTTTAAGTGTATCTTTTGAGTGGCCAGCTCTAGACCATACTGCTCACCTCTTTTGTCAAGTTCCTCATTTGCTATCATAGACAAATTTATGCCTAGAGCCTGATGATTTGATTCTGATAGCATTTTAGCCAGTCCCTGTCCTTTAATCAGCTTAGTAGGCCTTATGTCCAAATCATACTCCTGTATTTTTGCAATCCATCTTCCTCTTTTACCTTCACTATCCCCCTGAACAAGAATGTCTTTGACAGCTGTTGTAGGGACATATGCAGTGATGTGAGATTGCAAAACATATGTTCTAAAAGCTTTGAGGGATTTTACCAGGCATATGCCTGCTTCTCCAATATATTATATTTTAATTCAGCATCATGAAGTATTTGACTGAAGAAAGCTATAGGCTGCTTATATCCATCTTCATTTCTCTGCAATAATACTCCAGCTATTGTATGAGGTGAAGAAAATGAGAAAATCATAAATGGCTTTGTATAATCTGGCCCACCGAGCACAGGGGCTTCAGCGAATGCCTGTTTTATCCTGGTGAATGCATCTCTAGACTCCTGGGACCATTTTAATTTATTATCCTTTTTCAACATATCAGTTATATGCCTAACTATCTCAGCATAGTTAGGAATAAACCTTCTCAGAAAATTGATTCGGCCTAGAAACACCTGTACTTCCTTCTTATTCCTGGGTAAAGGAATACTATTTATTACTTCAACTCTCTTAGGGTCTATTTTCACACCATCTTTAGTTACAATGTGCCCTAAGATTTTTCCCTCATTTAATGCAAATAAAGATTTTTGAGGATTGAGGGAAAGGCCATACCTTCTACATTTTTCAAAAGTTCTTCTTAAATGCTCAATATGCTCATCATCATTCTTTGAAAATACTGTAATATCATCAAGATAAACCACAAAAAACTTGTCATGCTCTCCAACAAAGGCTATGTCCATTTCCCTCTGAAAAGTGGCGCCTGCATTAATTAGCCCAAATGGCATCCTGGCATACATAAATGTTCCCCACAGTGTTGTAAATGCAGTTTTCTTCTGATCCTCTCGGAACACAACTACCTGATTATATCCAGAAAACCCATCCATCATTGACATTCTGGAGGTTCCAACCACTTTCTGTAGAATGTGGTCCATCTTAGGCAATGGATAATTATCCTTTAATGATGCCCTATTTAAATTTCTGAAATCCACACACAGCCTTATTTCTCCATTTTTCTTTCGAACAGGAACAAGGTTTGCTACCCATTCAGAATATCTCAATGGGACAATTATTTTTGCCTTCAATAGCTTCTTGATTTCTTTTTCAATAGAGGGAATCAGAAGAGGATTTATCTGTCTGAGCTTCTGCTTATAAGGCTTTGCATCTTCCCTCAGAGGAATTTTATGTTGCATTATATTAACATCAAAAGTTTTTAGGTCCTGATAGGACCATGCAAATACATCTTTATAATATTGAAACAACTTCAAATATTTTTCTTTATATTCTTCTGGGATCCTTTTAGATAATTTTACAAATTTTGGATCAACATAAGTACCCAGATTCAAATCTTCCACTTGATCTTCTTCTATCACTTTGTTTGGCTGCAATGGAATGTCATCTTTGTTAAATAATATTTCTAGAGGCACCAGACCTCTAGGTATAACATTTCCTTTCAGCTGCAGCACTTTATTACCTGCTATCTTCTCTTCCCATATGTTTTCTGCAATATTTTCAGTTTCCTCTTCTTCATTGTCATCAATCTCTATGTTAGAGAATTCTCCCACTGTTTCCAGGAATCTCTTCATCTGCTCATCATCTTCAAATACCTGCCAGTGCTTAATATTATCTGGGATAGATGGCCTGTAACGTACCTCCACTTCGTATCTTAAAAGTGGATTCTGAGGAGGACGGAATGTACTGGCAGCTACAGCAAGAGAATCTACTATTCTGTTATGCTCCCGGGGCATGAACTGTATGTTAAATGTTGAGAAAAAATTCTCCACCATGTCCCATACTTCGTTTCTGTAAGATCTCAGCCATGGATGCTTAGTTTGACATTGATTTCTGATCTGCCTTGCCACCAGCTCAGAGTCTCCCATGACTTTTAGATTTTGGATGCCCATGTTTCTAGCTGTCTACAGTCCCAATAAAAGTGCTTCATATTCAGCTACATTATTGGTAGCCTCATATTCCAATTTAAAGGACAGTGGCACCCATTTTCTTGTAGGAGAGATCAATAACACCCCAGCTCCATTGCCTTCTCTTGAATTTGCTCCATCAAAATGCAAAGTCCAAATTTCTGATTCCTGATCTTCTTTAGGCTGCTCAGTTTGGATTTGACCAAAAAGGGGCTCATGGGCATAATTTTGATTTTCTTCTAACATCAAACATGAGAAGTCTCCCTCCTTGTTATAAACTGGGGAATTCTCTGAGCAGTCAGCCTTAGTTACCATTTTAACAAATCTAGTCTCCCTGTATAACCTCCTCTCCTGGCCTCCAAAGACTGGGACTGTAGCATATGTTAAATCTAACTTGATTGACCCACCAATTTTTGTACCCCAGGACCTTGACAGCAACATGCCAAAGCGGGCTGGGATATCAGCAACCACAATGTCCATGACCACACTCTTTGCTGGAATTTGGGCCAAATTGACCACTAAATATTTAATCATTCCCAAGCATTTATATGGTCTTGTAATTTGCAGTCCTAGTTGTTCCATGACAGAAAGAGGCATAAAATTATGGGAAGCCCCAGAATCTAACATACAATTGTGTAACAGCAGGTCATGAATAACTAGAGACACATAAAAAGGAGGAGTAGAAGGGTCTATCTCCTCGACATGTGGGCCAAAGACTACCATGGGTATTTCTTCTTGAAGGTTTAAACTATCAGGCACGATTGGTATTTCAGGAGGAAGCATGAAGGAAGTAACTTGAGACTGATATACAGGTTGTTTTAATAGTTCGGTCAGGGGGACTGGAATCTTAATTTTCTCAAGTTATTTTTGCAGATTAAAAGCAGGTGGGGGCTTTTCTATCACAACTTATTTTGACTCTTTATTTTCAGCTGAAGATTTAATTTCTTTTGACACTGACTCAGCATTAGGAGGACCGACTATTTTTGAAGAGGAAGGAATCTGATCATTAGGCTGCAAGGGAGCATTTAGAGGACTCTTACCTTTTTCTATGTTTCTCTTTGTTGCTGATCCCTTCTGAGCAGATGCTTCTTTCTGAGGTGGCTCCTCTTCTTGATCTTGAGTGCGGGTCCTCTTCCTTGAAGATCTGAGATCATATTTTACATTGAATTTTGCTTGCATGAAATCAGAAAATTTCTTGCAATAATGATCAATCTCTGCTTCTTCTTCTTCTTCTTGCAATGGGCATTCTATATCATCATTATTTGAAAAAGCAAGATTTGAATCTTCTAATTGATAAGCAGCATCTTCAGTGGAGTCTTCTGCTAGACCTTCCAAGTACAATGGATGTGGAACCTGGTCTTGTTGCTCCTTTGCTTCCCTAGGCAATATCTGCAGTGGTGGTCTTTTGTACTGAGGATTGTATCCTCTGTTTGGAGCATTGTAAAAATTCTTAGGAGCTGAACTCTTAGCCTCCAGTTCAAGCTTGACCATCTTCTTTATTATTTTGCTTATTTCATCCATTTTATCTGAATCCTTCTCTTGATTAGAGGTGGAAACCTCTTCTCTGCCTCTCCTCCTAGTATCTTGTTCAACTTTTCCCTTTAATTTCCCCGTGGAGGCAAATTTTGCTTCTAATTCAAGAGCATCTGACTGGGCATCGTCTAGGGTGGCAGGTTTTCTTTCCCTTAGAGAGAATCCAAAATCTGAGTCAAATGCTGCTATGAAAACAACTTTGGCAGCTTTCTGATGTGGCTTCATATCAGCAGGGAGATTTAGATATAACTTATTAAATCTCTTGATAAACTCTGATACTCCTTCATTATGTCTCTTCTTCAGAGTATTGAATTCGGTCAGACACTGTCCATGATCTTTCTTTTCTCCCCACTTTCTGAGAAAATTATTCTCGATATCATCCCAAGTGGTTACAGAATGATTTCCCAATGTTTTGAACCATTTTCTGGCTTCACCCTCCAAGGATTTTACAAATAATCTTAATACCACATCCAAATGTTCAACATTTAAGTTTTCTACAAAAGAGCAGAAAGTCTCAAGATGTTTCTGAGCATCAATTTCATTTTCACCATTAAATCTTGGCAAAATCTTCAAATAATCCTGTGGCATATCATTTAGCACTTGGGGTAAGGCCAGTGGAGCATATTTGTTCAATAGAAAAGCAGGAACATTAGCCATTGGAGGAGGTGGGGGTTGTGCAACAGTCTGAGATACAAATGAAGGAAGAGGAGGAGGAGGTAGTGGAGTATGTATAACAATGGGAATAAATTGCACAGAAGTCTGGGGTGTAGATGGGAATAGTTCACGGTTAACAGCAGCTACCTCTGTGACTTCTTTAATTTCCTCAGCCTCGGGAGTAGGATGAAAATCCTCTTCGATCCAGGCACTTCCTCTACGTGGAGTTTCTGAGTAAAATTCAGGATTTTCCTTGGTAGAGTTGGGATGTTCTGTTCTGATCTCTTGAGAAGAAGAGGGCGGATAATCTTCAACAGAATATTCAGGGTTTTCAGCACGAACTGATTTCCTCTCCTTCCAAACTCTTTTATGAATGATCTTCTTTGGGTCAGACACGTAAGGTTTCTTTGACTGAGATGTATCTGACCTCAAATGTGGCTTACGAGGAGCCAGGACTACCAATATATTTATCAGACAAAGATCAGTGGAGTCGCCAAGGTGAGAGATACGCAACTCTTCAACTCTCTGTGCTCACCTTATTAGAGAGTGAAAACAATTTGTCGAGGCCCAGGGAAACTGATATTCTCAAATTCGTCCCCGGCAACGGCGCCAGAAAGATGTTGTGGACAATTTTTTCACCCCCATAGACAGCCTAGAGTTGCCATAGACCAGTGCCTAGGACATCTTAATATAGCAAGGAGCTCATAATATAGCTTGGGTTGTCAATCCAAAAGCTCTCTTACTATCTCTTGTTAAATAAGGAAATTAGTTTAAATGGGACCAATCTCTCTCAGAAGCTGATACAAAGACAAGAATAATGTAGGAACATCATACAACACTCCAATACAAAAGCATCAGACAGCTAAGAGACAACTTACTGCAAAGAGGGCCAGTTCAAATAATATGCCACAGAAGTCAAATATCAGAAAGTGGATGCAATGAAGAAACATGTAGAGGATACTAGTTAACATGAGTCTGATACCCAGATACACAACAAAACCACATATGGGCTTATCCAACTAAGAATCCATACATGACAATGGCGTTTTAAAAGCACCCTCCTCAAGTAACTAATATAGCAGAAAATATGGATGAAATGAACATGGAACAGTATATCATGACTAGGCCTATTTAAAGCGCTTGACTAATCCAAGTATGGGCACCAACTGGGATGAATCCTTACTTAAGATCAGTGAGCCACTCACATTCTAGAGCATGATACAAGAAGATAAATAGCATGGAATGAGATTTTATATTAACACATAAGGGAAAATTACATACTGTGAGATACCAAAGACCAGAATCCTCATTACAGTTATAACTCCTCCTCACTGAGACCCTACGGGCTCATACAGAAATGTCACAAAATGTATACAAAAGCCTTTTCACTGCACAGTTTGCTGATAGAAATCTGGAACCCTCTTAATTTCTTATTTCTGGGTTTTTATAGAAAATATAGAGAATTCTAGAGAAGGAGGTAGACGGAGCACATTTAATGACTTGATTTGAACAAAATGGCGGAAAACACTCGCGCCCACACTGTGAATGACTAAATATAAATGACTGTACTTTACAATATACCTCCAGAAATAAATGCTGAGGATGAGAATCTCCTCATGAACAAGACACAAATAATAAAATATACAATGTTCTGCCCTTTACTGGAAGAGGAAAATCTGCTGCCATAAAACCCTGGGATAGCTTGTGACTGTGCATAGTACTCTCGGCCCTCTACCTTTGAATTTAAACCCCAGATATTTTAATGCAGGGTGTTGCACTTCCCGATCTTTCACCGATATCTGCAAGCGACCCCATTAATATTTCTTGCTGTGTAATCTTTCCCTCCACAGGCGTCTTTAGAATTCAATGGATTTTATCCATATTTCCATTAGTGAGGTCATATCATAACATCTACCTCCAGCTCCTTTCTTAAATTTCGTCAGCAAAATATCGTCCTTTGACATGCTCTTGACCTCTGCAATGGAGGCAACAAATTAAAGCGCCTCCTTATCATCTTGAAACCTGCAAAACCCACAAATACATTAGAAAAACCAGACTCAGGAGCAAGGGGTATGGAGGTGGAGATGGTGATGACGTCGTAGACATGACCATATGGCAAGAACACGCAGGGTGGCAGAGGAAATACGATGGATGCTTTGATAAACAGACGGAAAGCAAATTTTCCATGTAAAACAGTTTTAAACGTGACGACCGAATAAAACGATGAATATGAACGAAAAACACACATATATATATACGGCAGGGGAGGAATACTATGGAAACGCGAGATGATGACACATGGGTGTACGAAGGACAGGTGAAAGAATGACGTGGTTGTGGAGTCAACAAGCGGAGGAGAACGCGTCTTGGACCATCAGATTTTGAAAACAGATCAACAGCTCGAAGGCGCTGGGAGCGATGTAGCGGTGGGCCATGGTACACTGTAGACTGGCGTTAATGCCCGCGCAACTAAGTCAAGGGGTAGCCATTGGATGAAGATTGTGAGATTGGATGGTTTACGATCATTCCGCTACCCAGCCATTGACCAGTCTTTAACGCGCGAAATGGCGGTTTTGAAAGTCGTACATGGGGACACTTGTCGCGCGTTCAATGGGATCGCTGGCCCCATAGAGAATACCGCCAGCCTTATAAAGGTGGTGTGGAATAAAACCGCCAGTTTCCAGGTGCGGGGACCACTGCGATAAATAAAATTCCGCTCCGTTGATTTGGCTTTGGATCTGACGGCCACGGTTTGGCCCGAAAATGCGAAGCGATAAACTCCTGCCTGTCTGGCACATGGTCTTGTGCTTGGGTCATGTGGTAACCAAAACAGGGAGGGCTAAGGTCTTAGGGGCTAGGCCCGATAAATTTTAAATTATGGGCTTTAACCTTTGTAGGGTGGATTTTTTCGGGCGGAAAAGCGTAACGACAAACAAAATTTGAGGTTCTTCGGTCATGATAACAGGTTTGAAAGGTTATGAGGGAGCATTAAGCCAGAAATTTGGATGAAGGGGTTGACATGTACAACAGACCCAGTCTCCCACCACGTCATTATCCCACGTGTGCATCACATTTCTCCTCCGCCCATTACATATGTCAGTCATAAGTCAAATTTCATTGTTTTTCGTTTAAAATTTTCGCTAATTCACATACCATTATTTCCATTGTACTTTCTTCGTCACCGCCCTGCATGCTTCCGCCATTTAATCATGTTGCTTCACTACACAGTCGCCTCCATTGCATTGCCATCCCCCCCATGCATTTTTTTTCTTCACAACATTGTGTGTTTTGCAGGTTTACAACGACAAAGAATTATCATAATTTGCAGCATCCATTACAAAAGCTGAGAACGCGTCAAAGGACCAATTTTTCATAGGCGAAATTTATGAAGAAAGTCCTGGGTAGCTACTGTGACATGAAATCCATTAAATAAATAGGGTTACACTTTGGCAAGCTTCCCAGTGTCATTCAAGAGGCAGATATCATAGATGGAGACATAAAGGTTGCAGCAAAGAGTATCAATGGAAGGTCAAGGGATTCAGTGTTCAGCATTGAAGATTTTAAATCATAATTCAGGGTTTAGAAGGCAGAGGGTACAATTCACAAAAAACAATACCCTCCAGGTTTTATTTTAGCAGAGTCTTCTTTCAGGAAAGGACAGAATGTTTACGGGATTCTACTCTATGCCGTGTTCCTGAAGAGGCTTTCACCCAATGCATTCATTTTAGAAAGTAGGCCACAGGGTACAAAAAACACAGCATAGTCATTCAGCAGTATTGGCGCGAAGGTTTCCGCCATTTTGCCTTAATTATGCAAATTAAATGTTCATTACCTACCCCTTTTACTAGGTTTTGGTTTCTCCTATAAAATTCCAGGAGAACGAATGATTTTGGGGTTCCAGATTTTATCAGAAAATTATGCAGTGAAAGGCTTTTTGTATACACTTTGTAAAACTTTTGTATGAAGGCTCAGAGCCCATAGGGTCTCAGTGAGGAGGAGTTCCATCTGTTAAAGAGGATTTCAGTCTTTGGTACTTCATAGTTTGTAACTTTCTCCTATGTGTTATTTTAATAGATCATTTCATTTCATCCATGTTTCCTGTATCATGTTTTGGAATGCGAGTGGCTCACTGATTTTTGGTATGGATTCATCCTAGTTTATGCCCATGCTCAGATCAGTCAAGTGCTTTAAATATGGCTCATGCATGATATTCTGTTCCATTATTCATCTTAACCGTATTTCTGCTATATTAGTTTCTTTGGGAGGGTGCTTTTAAAACGCTACTGTTATGTATGGATTCTTAGATTGGTAAGCCCATGCATGGTGGTATTGTGTATTTGGGTATCATCTCAACGTTAACTAATATCTCCTCTACATTTCATTCACTACATACACCTTCTGATAACTTATGTCTGTGAAGTATTTCTGAATCGGCCTGCTTTGCAGTAAGCTGTCTCTAAATTGTCTGTTGCTTTTATATTGGAGTTTTTCATATTTCCTCTGTAGTAGTCCTTCCTCTGTGTTAGTTTATGAAGGTCCTGTCCCATTCATATTAATTTTCCCTGTTTACAGGAGATAGCATATGAGTTGAAGTTGACAACTTCATACATTATATTATACGCTCCTTGCTATGCTAAGATGTCCTAGGCACTGGTCTATCACAACTCTAGGCTGTCTCTAGGAGCGACAACACCTTCTATGGCTGCCATCCCCTTCCTTATATGCTTTGTGAACCTTCCCACCTTGGGCCCCACTCATTAAAGCCTCTACTACCATGCATGGAATCTCCCTCCAAAACTGCACAATCCCTCAATGAATGTCCACTCCTCCATACCAGTGTTGTTTATTTAGTCAAAGTTGACCTAGTATTCATGCTCCATCCCCTTTTCACACATAAGGGTGCTTAATCAAGCTACTTAGAGGAAATTCATTCACATTAGGAGTGATTTTATTCCTACCAAGGAGATTTATGGGTCTCCCTACCCTCTTATTCTTCTAACTAAGAAGAAAAAACAAAATTTAATATTCCAACTAGCTTAAAGCTAATTGGGAATATTACAGTCCTCCCCTCCCAAATGTTGCTTGTCCTCAAGAAAATTTAAAGGTGAGTGCTGCAACTCTTCTCCTCCTTCCCTTGTGAAAATTCCATGTGATAAGCTCTCCTCATGAACCAAGTTTCCCCCAATCAATCCATCCATGAAATGCCCCACCCAAGTACTCATGAGATGCCAATGAATCACCTCATAAGGAAACACAAGATCTAATGTAGCAATCATGGTTTTCCCAATGTTCTCCCTGAAGCATGAAGGATAAGAAACATGGAGAATGTCACTCCCAATGGGCACATTCAATCCTTGCATCCTTCCTCCAATCGTGCCCGCAATAATGATAAGGACATCATCAATGTATGGGATCATAACTAAGGATACATAAGCTTCCATATGTATATTGGAGGAGGATCGTAGTCCCACATGTGGAACTAACACAATATGTCTCCTGACTGCCTCTCCTGAATCCTCCTAGGGAGTGGCCATGCTCAACACTGTTTATGGCCCCAAGTTGACCATGAAGTTTATAAGGAAGAGTGCCCCCACTTGGAGGAATGTCTTGCACATGTATGGTAAAGGAATGCAAATACTCATCTTTTAAATCATTATGCATAAAAACATGATCCTTACCATATGCCTTGATCAAACTAATGGAGTGGCTCATAGATGTGTCTCCTCTCATTCCCAATGAGGAAAGAGGTGGTTGTGATAACTCCATCAAAGAGTTATGTCTCTCCTCCATCTCCAACTGATCCATGCATCTCCTAATATGCTGATATATCTCCTCTTCA
This sequence comes from Pinus albicaulis, assembly GCA_034641835.2. Lineage (NCBI taxonomy): Eukaryota > Viridiplantae > Streptophyta > Pinopsida > Pinales > Pinaceae > Pinus > Pinus albicaulis. The sequence continues at coordinate 462,694,308 of CM076575.1, read as the reverse complement.
AAGCCTTCCCAAGTGAATCCATCCATGTTGGTATGATATGCTCTCATGGAATAAGTGTGGTTGAAGAGAAAATATTCATGTGCGGCGTGTAGTAACTTCTCCTTGAGATTAGATGCTCTAGATAAGAAGATCCTACTATGATATTAGATGATCCCATCTCTTACTGAATATCTCTCATCTAATAGTTGGCCATCAAGTATCCTGCATGTAAAAATATCCTTGGAGTAATCCACCAACAACTGGGATCTCCAATAAGGATTTATCCTCCATAGTGACAACGATGATGATCTATCACGTAAAGCATTTGTCACGTGGCTGCCCCCTTCTTTGACATTTACCATGCCAAAGTCACATACCAGGATGCTGCTATCCATCCTCTTCTTCTCCTCTTATAGATGCCAATGCTCAAGTAAAGGTTGAAGATTTTGGAGGTTAGTCTTCCATGGGAAGATATCACCCATCCAAAACTTTCTGAGTTTGGCCAATGTATGCATTAGTGGCCATCATCCTCTACTATGTGTGGAAGATTTCTCCCAAAGTGGAAGTATCTTCTGAGCCTCCAAAATCAAGGAGTAGTCCCCTTGCACCATGATGGTGCGATCCACCATCCATGAAGCATCCTCTCTCAGCGCAAGATGTTGGGTGAGAGTGGGTAATGATGATATTGGGAGAATGTCTCCCTCCTCCTTGAGCCTACCCAAGACGCTTTGCACTGTGTCATGACCTCCCAATGTTCCCACTCCTCTTGGATCTATGATTGGTGCAACATGTTGTGAGACATTTATCACCAAATCCTGATCAGGTACAATAATGTCTCATGGGATAAATTCATCTGCATAACTGATAGGACTGTGAGGTCCTTGCTTCCACTGCGCAAATCCAGCTCTGTTTTATGTGTGGAAGCTGTATGTGAGGGATATGTGTGCATGCCCCGAATCATCTGATTTTTTCCACTCTTTCTATCCATCCAATCCATCTGCAAAGTCTCCCAATTTGTGGTGACCTTCCCCAAAGTAATCAACCACTGCACACCCAATATCACATTGGTGTCAGCTATGTCAACCACAAAGAAGTGATCAATCAATGTATATGTCCCCATGGTGAAAGATAAAGATGGAACATAATGCATGCACTGCATAATTATAGCTCATGGGACCAAAACTGAGAATCCCTCAAAATAATCAGTGGGTATTTCCCTCCACTGCACTAGTTGGGCATCAATAATGTTGTGGGTAGCTCCACTGTCAATAAAAAAAAACCCTCTGATCCTGAATGGAACCTCGAACCGTCAAGGTAAAGTACTTGGGTACTCCTCTCAATGATGCAAGGGCCCCTCCAATTGGAGCAAATGCTCCATTCCCACCTCCTGGTGGTGGTGGATCCTCTCCTGATATCCCAACACTGTGACCTCCTTCTGGTTCCTCTTCTTCTTCCTCCTCATCATCAGAAAATACCTCTATATAGTGTGCCTTCCCTACTGCACATCTATGTCCAGGTGCCCATGATTCTTGGCATGTGAAGCAAAGCTTCCTTCTCCTCAAGTCTCTTCGGACATAACCACTAAGAGGTGCTTTGTTTTGGCTCTCCTTTGAAGGATGAGCCTTCTCATATTTTTCCTTTGATGGAAAAGTGGGCTTTTGCTGAAATGTTTCCTTTTCTCTTGGCAAGGCATCTTGTAGATCTCTAGCCCTTTCAATGGAATCTTGAAGGGTAGTGGGTTTGGTAGACTTAACCAACCCATGTAGAGGTTCTGCTAGCCCATCAATAAACATATAGACCCTCCTTGCTGTAGATAAATCAAGAACCATAACATAAAGTTTTAGAAATTCAGAAATATAAGTTTCTGGATTACCTAATTATTTGTGCTTAGCTAGTCCAATGAAAGGTGCCTCCAGATCTTTTCGATCAAACCTCTCCACCAAATTTCTTGTGAACTCTAAATATGCAGTCACATTGGCATGACCCAATGTATAATGACCATGAAACCACCAATCACGTGCTTCACCCTCAAGGTGTAGCGCTGCTATTTTGATGGCCTCCATATCTTGTACTTGGTTCAACCGGAAGTAGATGTCTAGCTTTTCTACCCATGATTTGGCAGTGCATTTTTATGACCCATCAAAAGTGGGTAATAAAAATCTGCCCATAGTATGGTGAAGATCATTGTGCTATATGAATCCTCCACCTCTATTGTGATGCCCGGGTCTCCTATTGTCCTTGATCTGACAGAAATATTGAAAGCTCAAATGGTCCTTGAATCTCTGAGATTGAGACTCATACTCAAGAAATTAGTCTTCAAGATTTTCTTGTTCTAGAAACCCTCCATTTCCCACTGCTAAAAATGTAGGCATTGTAGAGTGTTGGGAAACCTGCCGCTTCACTGGTTGATCACTCCAGTGATGAGAAACGTAGGAGCCTTATCCATTTATAAACCATTTAGGGGATTCTTTGTGTCTATCCATCCTCATCTCCTTGATTTCTCTTGCAATATCTTGCATAGTTCGAAGAAGAATCTTGGGATACTCCTTCTCCTCATCTTCTCCTGATAAGGGAGTTTTTCCCTTGTCTTCTTTATCATCTATATAATCATATCTACGGTTCCTTCTTTTGTGATACCTATTCTCTCTATCTATGAGAGGATCTCCTTCTTATGATGACATATTGGCTTAGATGCACATGCTAAGTCAAGATTAAGCTCTGATACCACTGTAATATTCCCAAATAAGGAAAGCAGTAATATATGACTTAAAAATGGAAAGTAGTAGTGTAAATAAAGGCATAAAAATATGAGACCAATACAAAGCCATTACATTATGAATATCAACAGAAAATCCATACAAAATATTGAGGCACCAATCATATGATAAGAGCAACAAGCCTCCCATAAACAATCAGTCACAAAAGTGAGATGCTGCTACTACAAAAAATGCCGGAGAGATGCTATAGCATGGTCATAATGGAAATAAATACAACAATACATCATAAAATGATATAAAAATATTGATATATGGCTCAAAAGATACTATACAAAAATATCTAGGCACTATATCAACTTTCCAAGACAACCCAAGAGGGTTTTCGGAAAATACACAAAATATACAAATGTGACCTGCAACCTTAGGGCTAAAGGTTTGCAGCAACACAATGAATGAGAAGACATGGCTGAAGTTGATGTATAAATAAGTAGCTCTTCTCCAATAGACCCTCCGGATGAAAGGTTGACCCCTCCACTGAAGAAATCACTCCCCAAATCATGCACTGCAACCACCCCTACAACTCCTCCCTAAAATAATGCAGATCAAGATTAAAACTACGTTGTAGGGGATAAACACACCTTTTCCTGGTTCCAAATGCTACAATAAATCTCAACGGCCTTCTTTACTAGCCTCCTAATGGAAGGAAACCTTCCTCCACTGAAAATGAACTCAGAAATAGCCCAACTCAAATCTCCACTGCTGCACCCTGTAACACAACACAACCCTCAACAGAAACTACGCTGTAGAAGAAATATGGAGCTTGGCCTGATGCCGAAATGTGGAAATGTAGCCCAAATACTTCTCCTAAGTGGGCACTTGAAGTCCCCTGAGGATGAAGGTGGGATTCCTGCTCGGGAACACCCTTGTGCTAAACAACACTGCAGTCTCCGCTAAACAACTGAAGAGAGCAACAAGTAATACAAACCATAGACAAAATAATAATCAAATCATGCCTTCTATGGCTATCATCCCCTTCCTTATATGATTTGTGAGCCTTCCCACCTTGGGCCCCACTCATTAAAGCCTCTACTACCATGCATGGAATCTCCCTCCAAAACTCCGCTGTCCCTCAAAGAATGTCCACTCCTCCATACCAGCATTGTTGATTTGGTCAAAGTTGACCCAGTCTTCATGCTTCATCCCATTTTCACACATAAGGGTGCTTAATAAAGCTACTTAAAGGACCTCCATTCACATTAGGAGTGATTATATTCCTACTAAGGAGATTTATGGGTCTCCCTACCCTTTTATTATTCTAACTAAGAAGCAAAAACAAAATTTAATATTCCAACTAGCTTAAAGCTAATTGGGAATATTATAGAGTCGTTGAATGGGTTTTCCCCTATATAGGGTTTTTTCCCTAGATGTGCACCTACATATGGTGTCCTTGATCTTCATGTTTTGGTTCAGGTAATTGGTTGATGAACTAAGATAAAAATAAGAACACAATAAAGATAATAATAATTTAAGGAAATCATAAGTAATTATCAACAAGAGAAAATCTTTCTGCCTTTCCGATTTTCCAACACATCAATCTCATCATCTGATTATGTTTTTGTGTGAAATTTTCTGCTTTCATCCCTCATTTTCTGTTGCATATCCCTTTGTATAAGAGCTACAAATCTTGTTCACTCCTAATTTGGATGCTTCCTTTATAACTTGTTGTTTATTTGTTTGGATATGCTGTTATCCTATCATTTTCATTTTAGAACAATACCACACATGGTTTTCTTGCTACCTAAAATATTGTAAAACATTCATCTCCATATTTCCACTTCCCATTATTCTCATGTTCACCATTTTAAGTGGAATTATTCTGAAAAGGAATATACTTTTGAGATTACTCTTCTATTCACTTGCTTGTAAAATTTATGCCTACATTCTTTGTCCTATGTCAACCTACTGATTGAATTTTTTCTGATGTTGTGTGCGAATCACTTAATATCCTGGTTGAATTTCATTTTTTCATCCTCTTTTGTGACAAATTTTGGGGGTTGTCCGCCTTCATGTTCACTATTTCCTACATACGCATAATTAATTTGATCGCTGAAAACAATTTATTCCTTTTTAGATGCTACGAGAATCTCTTCTCCATTTAGTACTTGTAAATAGTTCCTGTCTTTGGCTAAAATATCTTCTTGTGCCTCTAGTTCTCTCAATAAATTTTCCTCTTCATCACCTTTCATGAGAATTACACCAAAATTCCACTCTCCATCTAGGTTGTTTTCTTGAGCCAATTCTTTTCTATTTACTATACTAACAAGTCCTTCCAATTGTCCTTCCTTGACTACGTTTAACAACTGTGTATGAGTCCCCCCATGATCACACTTATGAGGCAATAATGCCTCATTTTCCTTTAGATCACAATTCAAATTCTGTCCTCCTTCATCTTCCTCTATATTTGTCACAACTTCAGTTGATTATCCATCATCTGTAAAACTTGCAACCATACACCAATTATTACATTTAAGGCTCTCTAGCCCCATTTGATGCCTTTGTCATCATATCTTCATGTTGATCTTCTTTCTCCAAAAAATTTAGGAGACTCTCAACATACCTCCTATCAACATCATCCTTATTTTCTTCAAGCAATGGTCCTTTCTCTAGTTTACAATAGTGAATTTCCTCTGTCATTGATTTGTGCCTAAACACAACTCCTCTGAGTTTCTTCTCAGTCTTCATATATACATTAAAAATATGAATTTTTTTTTTGGCATATAATTGAACAATAGGCCATTTAACCCACTTCTTTATCCTCCATCCATGTTTATGGTCTTCATCCATTTTCTCTTGTATAAACTACATCATTATACTGAGAATTTTCTCTATCTCAACAAAATCTTTGTCAAATTCCTCTTGACTCATCCTTCTCCTTATGCCATTCACTTTTTCATATTCTTGTGATCCAGATTTATGCAGAAATGCAACAGAATACATAAATAACCATGAACATAGAGATGCAGTGGAAATAATGCTTCATTTCATTAATATCAAATCACAGAAATATGCTTACAAACATGATGGAAATAAAATAGCTAGGGTGCTGATAGTGAATCTCTGAGAAGAGACGTGGTGGCTAAAGACCTCTAAACTGTGTTACAATGAGGCTCGAGGGCCTATTTATTATTGAGAAATAATGGAAAACTCTAAATTTCCAAAAACCTAACCCTAGGAGATGAAGCGCCAAAACTATGGGCCCCGTTTGGGTAAATTGGTGGTTCAACTTCTCGGGGACGTAACTTTGGCATCCAATCTCTGTTTGACGTGCTCAATAGCTCGTTAAAAAGATTTTTCAGAGGAGTAAAACTTTTGGTGTGAGCAACATCAATCCATGGCTCCATGTTTCTCCCAGTTTTCCCAAAAAATGTCGTTTAGGGCCTAAAAACGGCTCCGGAAGTTCAGGACCCGAAAAACTGCTAAAAATAGAAAGTTTTGTTGTAACTTAAAAAATGAAAGAACTAATGGTGGGGGTTCAAATGGAATAGGTGGGTGGCCACAAATATCCACTTGGATCATTAAGGCCCCAAAACGGCTTCGGGAGTGGAGGACCCGAAAACCTGCTAAAAATAATAAATTGTGCTGAATGTGAAAAGCTGCAAGAATTGATGGTGCTGGTCTAAATGGAATAGGTGAGTGGCCACCGATATCCACCTGGATCATTACTCCCTCCTTAGGAAGAAATGGTCCCCATTGCATTGAGATCCTCCATGAGATGAGGAAAATTCTGTTGAAATGGGTATCATATTTGTTGAAGATGTCATGGACCTCCGAGTGGACATGCTGGATGTGTTTAGTAAATTTGGTTTCTTTATCAGCCTCAGACAGTACATGTTTGGATTTTGTATGTGTAGTTGCAGGATGTATGGCAACATCAGGAGGTAGTGCGTTGGGAGTCAGATCAATGGAGTGCTTGTCCTGACAGTGTAGAGGAACCTCTATGAGTGAGGGGAAATTGTCCTCATATTCCTCCATGACTTTGTCCATATGCTGCAGCCGTGCAAGGGAGCCCTGTTTCGAGGTTGTGGCTACAATATTATTCTTTCCTTATGAGCGAGTTGTAAGGAAAATGAATTTCCTGGTTTGGGAAACAATCTTACTGCGTTGTTTTGCAGTAGTAAAAGAGATGACATGAGGCAGTACTACCTCCGGTATCCTGTACAAGTTATTTCCCAAAGTACTAACAAAAGCACGAGGCCTATAATCATACACAACATGTCGCCTCCACAAGTATGGTTGGCCCAATAATACATCAGCTACATAGGGAGGAGCAACATCACACAATACCTCATTCCTAAATGGCTTGATACTGTACGAAAGGCGGCACTGCTGGCGGATGCAGAGATATCTTCCTAGGTGGAGCCACCCGATGGTATACGACTGCAGGTGTGATATGTTCGGTAGGCTGAGCCGCTTCACAACCTCTGCCGAAATGAGGTTCTTTTGGCTTCTGCTATCAATGAGAAATTGCAGCGGAGAACCCTTCACCCATATCTGCGACTGGAAGAGGCGCTCCCCCTCCTCTAGATCCTCTAGACCCTCCCTCTAGATCCTCTAGACCCTCCCTCTAGATCTTGGTGGTGGAAAAAATGGCACTGGGTTCCGCATCAATGATTTGCTTCCCTTTTTCATTGCCTTTGTCTAGTTCTGACTCAGGATCATAAATTGCATCTGATTCGGGTGCCTTTAGTTCGGCCACCAATGACTGTTTGGCTCGACTCTCATTTGTGCTGTGAGTGGGGTTGTTATGAAATTCAAACCACTTCCCTGTGTCCTTCTTTGGCTCTGTGGTTTTGTTATGAGTCGCACCACTTTGGCCTTGCCCCTTGTTCTTCGGTTCGGGGACACCTTTCGGATTCATAGATTCAAAGTCTCACTTCTTCTACTTAAATTTCTGCTCGATCTTGGCGGCATAGCGATATGCCGTGCCAAGCGATGTAATGTCGAGGAACTCCATTTCCTCCTGAATGTGTTTGTGTAGACAGTCGCGGTACTTGACCACCAAATGTCTCTCTGAATCTTTGATATCCAACTTTGTGTGTAGGGTATGGAATAGATTCGTCAGTTAGTGCACATCTTGATCCCTTTGTTGCCGCAACGTGGTCCATTGGATGTATTTGTCCTCATAGCTCCCCACGGGGTAATATTGTTCCTTGATGCCATCTCGGAATGAATTCCAAGTGGGTGTGGCTGAGAATATAGAGGGTTCCCTTCGTCCTCTTGCTCACAGTAGGTTTCCCACCAGTCTTTGACATGGGGGGTGGCTTTGAGGAGTGCAAAAATAATATTTTCTCGGTCAGAGAAATCATGGAACGAGAAATAACCTTCCAGCAAATTTAACTATCTATCTACGACATTTGCATCTATTTGGCCTTCAAATATAGGAATTTCAAAGTTTACTTGTACCTTGAAGGGAGTGGCTGTTGGATGCAGATGCACCGTAGGTGAGCAGTTGTTGAAGGATCTAAGAAAAGTTATCCATCATCGTGTTCATTTGTTTCTCAAGGGCCTCCTCAAGCAATATTTTGATAGGATCTCCTGCTCCCTCGTATTTCTTTTCTTCTTCCATGGGAGGTCATTGGGGTTTGCGAGGCTGATCTTTTAAGGGTTCAACCAGATCGAGCCCTAACTCCTTATACCCTTACCGTGTTGGGGAAATGCAAATAAAAACAAAGAAAGAGCACACCATTCTGATACCACTTATCTGGATTTATGAAGGAATGCAACATAATACATAAATAACCATGAACATAGAGATGCAGTGGAAATAATGCTCCATTTCATTAATATCAAGTCACAGAAATATGCTTACAAACATGATGGAAATAAAATAGCTAGGGTGCTGGTAGCGAATCTTTGAGAAGAGATGTGGCGGCTACAGACCTCTGAACTGTGTTAGAATGAGGCTCGAGGGCCTATTTATTATTAAGAAACAATGGAGAACTCTAAACATCCAAAAACCTAACCCTAGGAGATGAAGCACCAAAACTATGGGCCCTGTTTGGGGAAATTGGTGGTTCAACTTCCCGGGGACGTAAATTTGGCATCTGATCTCCGTTTGATACGCTCAATAACTCGTTAGAAAGATTTGTCCGAGGAGTAAAAATTTCAGTGTGAGCAACATCGATCCATGGACCCATGTTGCTCCCGGGTTTCCCAAAAAACATTATTTAGGGCCTCAAAACGGCTCCTGAATTTCAGGACCCAAAAAAATGCTAAAAATAGTAAGTTTTGTTGCAAATTAAAAACTGAAAGAACTAATGGTGGGGGTTCAAATGGAATAGGTGGGTGGCCACCAATATCCACCTGGATCATTAAGGCCCCAAAACGGCTCCGGGAGTGGAGGACCTGAAAACCTGCTAAAAATAGTAAGTTGTGCTCAATGTGAAAAGCTGCAAGAATTGATGGTGCTGTTCCAAATGGAATAGGTGGGTGGCCACCGATATCCACCTGGATCATTCCTCCCTCCTTAGGAAGAAATGGTCCCCATTGCGTTGAGATCCTCCATGAGATAAGGCAAATTTTGTTGAACTGGGTATTAGATTTGTTGAGGATCTCATGGACTTGCGAGTGGGCATGTTGGATGCGTTTAGTAAATTTGGTTTCTTTATCAATGTCAGACAGTACATGTTTGGATTATGTATGTGAAGTTTCAGGATGTATGGCAACATCAAACGGTGTTGCGTTGGGAGTCAGATAAATGGAGTGCTTGTCCTGACAGCGTACAGGAACCTCTGTGAGTGAGGGGAAAATGTCGTCGTATTCCTCCATGACTTTGCCATCTGCTGCAGCTGTGAAAGGGAGCCCTATTTCGAGGTTGTGGCCACAGTATTATTATTTCCCTGTGAGCGAGTTGTAAGGAAATGAATTTCCTCGTTTTGGAAACAATCTTGCTGCGTTGTTTTGAAATAGTAAAAGAGATAACAGGAGGCGGTACTACCTCCGGTATCCTGTACAAGTTATTTCCCAAAGTAATAGCAACAGCATGAGGTCTAGACTCATACATAAGATGTCACCTCCACAAGTATGGTTGGCCCAATAATACATCAACTACATCAAGAGGAGCAACATCACACAATACCTCATCCGTGAATGGCTTGATACTGTACGAAAGGCGACACTACTGGAGGATGCAGAGATCTATCCCTAGATGCAGCCACCCGATGGTATATAGCTGCAGGTGTGCTATTGTCGGTAGGTTGAGCCACTTCACAACCTCTGCTGAAATGAGGTTCTTTTGGCTTCTGTTATCGAAGAGAAATTGCAGTGGAGAACCCTTCACCCACATCTGCGACTAGAAGAGGCGCTCCCCTTCCTCTGGATCCTCTGGACACTCCCTCTAGATCTTAGTGGTGGCAACAATGGAACTAGGATCCGCATCAATGATCTTCTTCCCTTTGTCATTTCCTTTGTCTGGTTTTGAATCAAGATCATAAAATGCATATGATTCGGGTGCCTTTAGTTCGGCCACCAATGACTGTTTGGCCCGACACTCGTTTGTACTGTGAGTGGGGTTTTTATAAAATTCACACCACTTCCCTGTGTCCTTATTTGGATTTGTGGTGTTGTTCTGAGTCGCACCGCTTTGGCCTTGCCCCTTGTTCTTCGGTTCGGGGGCACCTTTATGATTCGCAGATCCAAATTCTCGCTTCTTCTACTTAAATTTCTGCTCGATCTTGGTGGCATAGTGATATTCTGTGCCAAGCGATGTAATGTCGAGGAAATCCATTTCATCCTAAATGTGTTTGTGTATATAGCCATGGTACTTGAGCACAAAATTTCTCTCTGAATCTTAAATACCCAACTTTGTACGTATGGTATGGAACAGATTCGTCAGTTTGTGCACATCTTGATCCCTTTGCTGTCGCAATGTGGTCCATTGGATGTATTTGTCCTCATAGCTCCCCATGGGGTAATATTGTTCCTTGATGCCGTCTCAGAACGAATTCCAAGTGGGTGTGGCTGAGAATAGAGAGGGTTCCCCTTCGTCCTCTCACTCACAGTAGGTTTCCCACCAGTCTTTGACATGGAGGGCGACTTTGAGGAGTGCAAAAATAATCTTTTCTCGGTTAGAGAAATCATGGATCGAGAAATACCCTTCCAACAAATTTAACCATCTATCTACGGCGTCTGCATCTATTTTGCCTTCAAATATAGGAATGTCAAATTTTACCTGTACCTTGAAGGGAGTGGTGCCTCCAGAGTGGCTGTTGGATGTAGATGCGCCGTAGGTGGGCAGTCGTTGAAGGATCTGAGAAAAGTTATCCATCATCGCGTTCCTTTGTTTCTTGAGGGCCTCCTCGAACAATATTTTGATAGGATCTCCTACTCCCTCATCTTTATTTTCTTCTGCCACAGGAGGTCGTCGAGGTTTGCGAGGCTGATCTTGCAAAGGTTCAACTAGATCGAGCCTTAACTCCTTACACCCTGACCGTTTTGGGGACATGCAAAGAAAAAGAAAGAAAGAGCAGACCTCTTTGATACCACCGATCCAGATTTATGCTAGAACACAACAGAATACATAAATAAACATGAACATAGAGATGCAGTGGAAATTATGCTTCATTTCATTAATATCAAATCACAGAAATATGCTTACAAACATGATGGAAATAAAATAGCTAGGGTGCTGGTAGCGAATCTTTGAGAAGAGATGTGGCAGATACAGACCTATGAACTGTGGTACAATGAGGCTCGAGGGCCTATTTATTATTGAGAAACAATGGAGAACTCTAAAAGTCCAAAAACGTAAAACTAGGAGATGAAGCACCAAAATCAGGGGCCCTGTTTGGGTAAATTGGTGGTTCAACTTCTCGGGGACGTAATTTTGGCATCCGATCTCCGTTTGACGTGCTTAATAGCTCGTTAGAAAGATCTGTCCAAGGAGTACAACTTTCAGTGTGAGAAACATCAATCCATGTATCCATGTTGCTCCCGGTTTTCCCAAAAAACGTCGTTTAGGGCCTCAAAACGACTTCGAAAGTTCAGGACACGAAAAACTGCAAAAAATAGTAAGTTTTGGTGCAACTTAAAAACTAAAAGAAATGATGGTGGGGGTTCAAATGGAATAGGTGGGTGGTCACCAATATCCACCTGGATCATTAAGACCCCAAAACTTCTCCAGGAGTGGAGGACCCCAAAACCTGATAAACATAATAAGTTGTGCTGAATATGAAAATTTGCAAGAGTTGATGGTCCTGGTCCAAATGGAATAGGTGGGTGGCCACCGATATCAACCTGGATCATTCCTCCCTCCTTAGGAAGAATTTTCCCCATTGCGTTGAGATCCTCCATGAGATGAGGCAAATTTTGTTGAAGTGGGTATTAGATTTGTTGAAGATGTCACAGACCTGCGAGTGGACATGCTGGATGCGTTTAGTAAATTTGGTTTCTTTATCAGCCTTAGACAATACATGTTTGGATTCTGTATGTGTAGTTGCAAGATGTATGGCAACACCAGGAAGTGGTGCGATGGGAGTCAGATCAATGAAGTGCTTGTTCTGACAGTGTAGAGGAACCTCTGTGAGTGAGGGGAAAATGTCCTCGTATTACTCCATGACTTTTTCCATCTGCTGCAGCCGTGCAAGGGAGCCATGTTTCGAGGTTGTGGCCACAATATTCTTCTTTCCCTGTGAGCGAGTTGTAAGGAAAATGAATTTCCTGGTTTGGGAAACAATCTTACTGCGTTGTTTTGCAGTAGTAAAAGAGATGACAGGAGGCGGTACTACCTCCGGTATTTGCGACTGGAAGAGGTGCTCCCCGACCTCTGGATCCTCTGGACACTCCCTCTAGATCATTGTGTTGGAAACAATGGCACTGGGATCCGCATCAATGATATGCTTCCCTTTTTCATTTCCTTTGTATGGTTCTGACTCAAGATCATAAAATGCATCTGATTCGGGTGCCTTTAGTTCGGCCACCAATGACTGTTTGGCTCGACACTCATTTGTGCTGTGAGTGGGGCTATTATGAAATTCACACCACTTCCCTGTGTCATTCTTTGGCTTTTTGGTGTTTTTCTAAGTCTCACTCCTTTGGTCTTGCCCTTTGTTCTTCGGTTCGAGGACACCTTTCGGATTCGAAGATCCAAATTCTCGCTTCTTCTACTTAAATTTTTGCTCGATCATGGCGGCATAGCGATATGCCGTGCCAAGTGATGTAATGTCGAAGAAATCCATTTCCTCTTGAATGTGTTTGTGGAGACAGCCGCGGTACTTGAGCACCAAATTTCTCTCTGAATCTTTAATACCCAACTTTGTGCATAGGGTATGGAACAGATTCATCAGTTTGTGCACATCTTGATCCCTTTGTTGCTTCAACGTGGTCCATTGAATGTATTTTTCCTCATAGATCCCCACGGGGTAATATTGTTCCTTGATGCCATCTTAGAACGAATTCCAAGTGGGTGTGGCTAAGAATAGAGAGGGTTCCCCTTTGTCCTCTCGCTCATAGTAGGTTTCCCACCAGTCTTTGACATGGGGGGTGGCTTTGAGGAGTGCAAAAATAATCTTTTCTCGGTTAGAGAAATCATGGACCGAGAAATACCCTTCTAGAAATTTTAACCATCTATCTACGACATCTGCATCTATTTGGCCTTCAAATATAGGAATGTCAAAGTTTACCTGTACCTTGATGGGAGTGGCACCTCCAGAGTGGCTGATGCAGATGTGCCATACGTGGGCAGTTGTTGAAGGATCTGAGCAAAGTTATCCATCATTGCGTTCCTTTGTTTCTCGAGGGCCTCCTCGAGCAATATTTTGATAGGATCTCTTGCTCCCTCGTCTTTATTTTCTTCTGCCATGGGAGGTCGTCAGGGTTTGCGACGCTGATCTTGCAAGGGTTCAACCAAATCGAGCCCTAACTCCTTATACCCTTACCGTGTTGGGGACATGCAAAGAAAAACAAAGAAAGAGCAGAGCACTCTAATACCACTGATCCGTATTTATGTAGGAACGCAAAAGAATACATAAATAACCATGAACATAGAGATGCAGCGGAAATAATGCTTCATTTCATTAATATCAAATCACATAAATATGCTTACAAACATGATGGAAATAAAATAGCTAGGGTGTTGGTAGCGAATCTATGAGAAGAGATGTGGCAGCTACAGACCTTTGAACTATGTTAGAATGAGGCTCGAGGACCTATTTATTATTGAGAAACAATGGAGAACTATAAACGTCCAAAAACCTAACCCTAGGAGATGAAGCGCCAAAACTATGGGCCCCGTTTGGGTAAATTGGTGGTTCAAATTTCCGGGGACGTAACTTTGGCATCCGATCTTCGTTTGATGTGCTCAATAGCTCGTTATAAAGATCTATCCGAGGAGTAAAACTTTCGGTGTGAGCATCATCAGTATTTCCCAAAAAATGTTGTTTAGGGCCTCAAAACGGCTCAAGAAGTTCAGGACCTGAAAAAATGCTAAAAATAGTAAGTTTTGTTGCAACTTAAAAATTGAAAGAACTGATTGTGGGGGTTCAAATGGAATAGGTGGGTGGCCACCAATATCCACCTTGATCATTAAGGCCCCAAAATGGCTCTGTGAGTGGAGGACCCAAAAAATTGCTAAAAATAGTAAGTTGTGCTGAATGTGAGTTGCAAGAATTGATGGTGCTGGTCCAAATGGAATAGGTGGGTGGCCACCGATATCCATCTGGATCATTCCTCCCTCCTTAGGAAGCAATGTTCCCCATTGTGTTGATATCCTCCATGAGATGAGGCAAATTCTGTTGAAATGGGTATTAGATTTTTTGAAGATGTCATGGACCTGCGAGTGGACATGCTGGATGCGTTTAGTAATTTTGGTTTCTTTATCACCCTCAGACAATACATGTTTGGATTCTGTATGTGTAATTTCAGGATGTATGGCAACATCAGGCAGTGGTGCATTGGGAGTCAGATCAATGGAGTGCTTGTTCTGACAGTGTCGAGGAACCTCTGTGAGTGAGGGGAAAATGTCCTCGTATTCCTCCATGACTTTGTCCATCTGCTGTAGCCGTGAAAGGGAGCCCTGTTTCGAGGTTGCGACCACAATATTCTTCTTTCCCTGTGAGCGAGTTGTAAGGAAAATGAATTTCCTGATTTGGGAAACAATCTTACTGCGTTGTTTTGCAGTAGTAAAAGAGATGACAGGAGGCGGTACTACCTCTGGTATCCTGTACAAGTTATATCCCAAAGTAATAACAACAACAAGAGGCCTAGACTCATACACAGCATGTCGCCTCCACAAGTATGGTTGGCCCAATAATACATCAGCTACATCAAGAGGAGCAACATCACACAATACCTCATCCGTGAATGGCTTGATGCTGTACAGAAGGCGACACTGCTGGCAGATGCGGAGATGTCTCCCTGAGTGGAGCCGCCCGATGGTATACGGCTGCGGGTGTGCTATGGTCGGTAGTCCAAGCCGCTTCATGACCTTTACTGAAATGAGGTTCTTTTGGATTCCGATATCGACGAGAAATTGCAGCGAAGAACCCTTCACCCACATCTGCGACAGGAAGAGGCACTCCCCCTCCCGTGGATCTCTTGACCCTCCCTTTGGATCTTGGTGGTGGCAACAATGGCACTGGGATCCGCATCAATGATCTGCTTCCCTTTGTCATTGCCTTTGTCTGGTTCTGACTTAGGATAGTAAAATGCATCTAATTCGGGTGCCTTTAGTTCAGCCACCAATGGCTGTTTGGCCCAACACTCGTTTGTGCTGTGCGTGGGGCTGTTATGAAATTCACACCACTTCCCTGTGTCCTTCTTTGGATTTGTGGTGTTGTTCCGAGTCGCACCGCTTTGGCCTTACCCATTGTTCTTTGGTTCGGGGGCACCTTTTGGAGTTGCAGATCCAAAGTCTCGCTTCTCTAGCTTAAATTTCTGCTCGATCTTGGCGGCATAGCGATATGCCGTGCCAAGCGATATAATGTCAAGGAACTCCATTTTCTCCTAAATGTGTTTGTGTAGATAGCCGCGGTACTTGAGCACCAAATGTCTCTATGAATCTTTAATACCCTACTTTGTGCGTAGGGTATGTAACAAATTCGTCAGTTCGTGCACATCTTGATCCCTTTGTGCTGCAATATGGTCCACTGGATGTATTTGTCCTTATAGCTCCCCATGGGGTAATATTGTTCCTTGATGCCGTCTCAAAACGAATTCTAAGTGGGTGTGGCTGAGAATAGTGAGGGTTCCCCTTCATCCCCTCGCTCACAGTAGGTTTCCCACCAGTCTTTGACATGGGGGGAGGGGGCTTTGAGGAGTGAAAAAATATTCTTTTCTCGGTGAGAGAAATCATGGATCAAGAAATACCCTTCCAGCAATTTTAACCATCTATCTACGACATCTGCATGTATTTGGCCTTCAAATATAAGAATGTCAAAGTTTACCTGTACCTTGAAGGGAGTGGTGCCTCCAGAGTGGCCGTTGGATGCAGATGCGCCGTAGGTGGGCAGTCATTGAAGGATTTGAGCAAAGTTATCCATCATCGCGTTCCTTTATTTCTCGAGGGCCTCCTCGAGCAATATTTTGATAGGATCTCCTGCTCCCTTGTCTTTCTTTTCTTTTTCCATGGGAGTTCGTTGGGGTTTGCGAGGTTGATCTTGCAAGGGTTCTACCAGATCGAGCTCTAACTCCTTATACCCTGACTGTGTTGGGGACATGCAAAGAAAAACAAAGAAAGAGCAGTTTGCTCTGATACCACTGATCCAGATTTATGCAGGAACACAATAGAATACATAAATAACCATGAACATAGAGATGCAGTGGAAATAATGCTTCATTTCATTAATATCAAATCATAGAAATATACTTACAAATATGATAGAAATAAAATAGCTAAGGTGTTGGTAGTAAATCTCTGAGAAGAGATGTGGCAGCTATAGACCTCTGAACTGTGTTACAATGAGGCTTGAGGGCCTATTTATTATTGAGAAATAATGGAGAACTCTAAACATCCAAAAATCTAACCCTAGGAGATGAAGTGCCAAAACTATGGGCCCCGTTTGGGTAAATTGGTGGTTCAACTTCCCGGGGACGTAACTTTGGCATCTGATCTCCGTTTGAGGCGCTCAATAGCTCGTTATAAATATTTTTTGGAGGAGTAAAACTTTCGATGTGAGAAAAATCGATCCATGGACCCATGTTGCTCCCGGGTTTCCCAAAAAATGTCGTTTAGGGCCTCAAAACGACTCCAGAAGTTCAGGACCCAAAAAAAATGCTAAAAATAGTAAGTTTTGTTGCAACTTAAAAACTGAAAGAACTGATGGTGGGGGTTCAAATAGAATAGGTGGGTGGCCACCAATATCGACCTGGATCATTAAGGCCCCAAAACGGCTTCGGGTGTGGAGGACTCGAAAACTTGCTAAATATAGTAAGTTGTGCTGAATGTGAAAAGCTGCAAGAATTGATGGTGCTGGTCCAAATGGAATAGGTGGGTGGACACCAATATCCACCTGGATCATTCCTCCCTCCTTAGGAAGCAATGGTCCCCATTGCGTTGAGATCCTCCATGAGATGAGGCAAATTCTGTTGAACTAGGTATTAGATTTGTTCAAGATGTCATGGACCTGCGAGTGGACATGCTAGATGCGTTTAGTAAATTTGGTTTCTTTATCAGCCTCAGACAGTACATGTTTGGATTCTGTATGTGTAGTTGCAGGATGTATGGCAACATCAGGCAGTGGTGCATTGGGAGTCAGATCAATGGAGTGCTTGTTCTGACAGTGTAGGGGAACCTCTGTGAGTGAGGGGAAAATGTCCTCGTATTCCTCCATGAGTTTGTCCATCTGCTACAGCCGTGCAAGGGAGCCCTGTTTCGAGGTTGTGGCCACAATAGTCTTCTTTCCCTGTGAGCGAGTTGTAAGGAAAATGAATTTCCTGGTTTGGGAAACAATCTTACTGCGTTGTTTTGTAGTAGTAAAAGAGAAGATAGGAGGCGGTACTACCTCCGGTATCTTGTACAAGTTATTTCCAAAAGTAATAACAACAACATGAGGCCTAGAATCATACATAGCATGTCACCTCCACAAGTATGGTTGGCCCAATAATACATTAGCTACATCAAGAGGAGCAACATCACACAACACCTCATTCGTGAATGGCTTGATACTGTACGGAAGGAGGCATTGCTGGCGGATGTGGAGATCTCTCCCTAGGTGGAGCCACCCGATGGTATACAGCTACATGTGTGCTATGGTTGGTAGGCTGAGTTGCTTCACGACCTCTACTAAAATGAGGTTCTTTTGGCTTTCGCTATCGATGAGAAATTGCAGCAGAGAACCCTTCACCCACATCTGCGACTTGAAGAGGTGCATCCCCTCCTCTGGATCCTATGGACCCTCCCTATGAATCTTGGTGGTGGAAACAATGGCACTGGGATCCACATCAATGATCTGCTTCCCTTTGTCATTGCCTTTGTCTGGTTCTGACTCAGGATCATAAAATGCATCTGATTCGGGTGCCTTTAGTTCGGCCACCAATGACTGTTTGGCCCGACACTCGTTTGTGCTGTGAGTGGGGCTATTATGTAATTCACACCACTTCCATATGTCCTTATTTGGCTTTTTGATGTTGTTCTGAGTCGCACCGCTTTGGCATTGCCCCTTGTTCTTCGGTTCGGGGGCACCTTTCAGATTCAGAGATCCAAAGTCTCGCTTCTTCTGCTTAAATTTCTGCTCCATCTTGGTAGCAAAGTGATATGCCATGCCAAGCGATGTAATGTCGAGGAACTCCATTTCCTCCTGAATGTGTTTGTGCAGATAGCCGTGGTACTTGAGCACCAAATGTCTCTCTGAATCTTTAATACACAACTTTGTGTGTAGGGTATTGAACAGATTTGTCAGTTCGTGCACATCTTGATCCCTTTGTTGCTGCAATGTGGTCCATTGGATGTATTTGTACTCATAGCTGTCCATGGGGTAATATTGTTCCTTGATGCTGTCTTGCTGAGAATAGAAAGGGTTCCCCTTCATCCTCTCGCTCACAGTAGGTTTCCCACCAGTCTTGACATGGGGGGCGGCTTTGAGGAGTGAAAAAATAATATCTTCTCAGTCAGAGAAATCATGGACCGAGAAATACCCTTCCAACAAATTTAACCATCTATCTATAGTGTCTACATCTATCTGGCCTTAAAATATAGGAATTTCAAAGTTTACTTGTTCCTTGAAGGGAGTGGCACCTCCAGAGTGGTTGTTGGATACAACTACGCTGTAGGTGGGCAGTCGTTGAAGGGTCGGAGCAAAGTTATCCATCATCGCGTTCCTTTGTTTCTCGAGGGCCTCCTCGAGCAATATTTTGATAGGATCTCCCACTCCCTCATATTTCTTTTCTTCTGCCATGGGAGGTCGTCGGGAATTTCAAGGATGATCTTGCAAGGGTTCAACCAGATCGAGCCCTAACTCCTTATACCCTGACCGTGTTGGGGACATGCAAAGAAAAAAAAAGAAAGAGCAGTCTGCTATGATACCACTGATCCGGATTTATGCAAGAACACAACATAATAAATAAATAACCATGAACATAGAGATGCAGTGGAAATAATGCTTCATTTCATTAATATCAAATCACAAAAATATGCTTACAAACATGATGGAAATAAAATAGCGAGGGTGCTGGTAGCGAATCTCTGAGAAGAGATGTGGTGGCTACAAACCTTTGAACTATGTTACAATGAGGCTCAAGGGCATATTTATTATTGATAAACAATGGAGAACTCTAAAATTCCAAAAACCTAACCCTAGGAGATGAAGTGCCTAAACTATGGGCCTCGTTTGGGTAAATTGGTGGTTCAACTTCCCGGGGACGTAAGTTTGGAATCCGATCTCCATTTGACGCGCTCAATAGCTCGTTAGAAATATCTGTCTGAGGAGTACAACTTTTTGAGTGAGAAAAATCATTCCATGGACCCATGTTGCTCCCGATTTTCCAAAAAAATGTCATTTAGGGCCTCAAAACGTCTCCGGAAGTTCAGGACCCAAAAAACTGCTAAAAATAGTAAGTTTTGTTGCGACTTAAAAATTGAAAGAACTGATGGTGGGGGTTCAAATGGAATAAGTGGGTGGCCACCAATATCCACTTGGATCATTAAGGCCCCAAAACGGCTACGGGAGTGGAGGACCCGAAAACCTGCTAAAAATAGTAAGTTGTGCTGAATGTGAAAAGCTGCAAGAATTGATGGTGCTGGTCCAAATGGAATAGGTGAGTGGCCACCGATATCCACCTGGATCATTCCTCCCTCCTTCAGAAGCAATGTTCCCCATTGCATTGAGTTCCTCCATGAGATGAGGCAAATTCTATTGAACATGGTATTAGATTTGTTGAAGATGTCATGGACCTGCGAGTGGACATGCTGGATGCATTTAGTAAATTTGTTTCTTTATCAGCCTCAGACAGTACATGTTTGGATTCTATATGTGTGGTTGCAGGATGTATGGCAACATCGGGTGGTGGTGCGTTGGGAGTTAGATCAATGGTGTGCTTGTCCTTATAGTGTAGAGGAACCTCTGTGAGTGAGGGGAAAATGTCCTCGTATTCCTCCATGACTTTGTCCATTTGCTGTAGCCATGCAGGGGAGCCCTGTTTTGAGGTTGTGGCCACAATATTCTTCTTTCCCTGTGAGCGAGTTGTAAGGAAAATGAATTTCATGGTTTGGGAAACAATCTTATTGTGTTTTTTTGTAGTAGTAAAAGAGATGACAGAAGGCGGTACTACCTCTGGTATCCTGTACAAGTTATTTCCCAAATTAATAACAAAAGCACGAGGCCTAGAATCATACATAGCATGTCACCTCCACAAGTATGGTTGGCCCAATAATACATCAGCTACATCAAGTGGAGCAACATCACACAATACCTCATCCGTGAATGGCTTGATACTCTACGGAAGGAGGCACTGCTAGCAGATGTAGAGATCTCTCCCTTGGTGGAGCCACCCAATGGTATACGGATGCGGGTGTGCTATGGTTGGTAGGCCGAGCCGCTTCACGACCTCTGTTGAAATGAGGTTATTTTGGCTTCCGCTGTCGACGAGAAATTGCAGCAGAGAACCCTTCACCCACATCTGCGACTGGAAGAGGCGCTCCCCCTCCACTAGATACTCTGGACCCTCCCTCAATATCTTGGTGGTGGAAATAATGGCACTGGGATCCGCATCAATGATTTGCTTCCCTTTTTCATTGCCTTTATCTGGTTCTGACTTAGGATCATAAAATGCATCTGATTCAGGTGCCTTTAGTTCGACCACCAATCACTGTTTTTCCCGACACTCGTTTGTGCTGTGAGTGGGGATGTTATGAAATTCACACTACTTCCCTGTGTCCTTATTTGGCTTTGTGGTGTTGTTTTGAGTCGCACTGCTTTGGCCTTGCCCCTTGTTCTTCGGTTCGGGGGCACCTTTCAGATTTGCAGATATAAAGTCTCGCTTCTTCTGCTTAAATTTCTGCTCGATCTTGGCGGGATAGCGATATGTCGTGCCAAGCGATGTAATGTCGAGGAAATCCATTTCCTCCTAAATCTGTTTGTGCAGACAGTCGCAATAATTAAGCACCAAATTTCTCTTTGAATATTTAATACCCAACTTTGTGCGTCGGGTATGGAACAGATTCGTTAGTTCGTGCACATCTTGATCCCTTTGTTGCCGCAACGTGGTCCATGAGATGTATTTTTCCTCATAGCTCCCCATTGGGTAATATTGTTCCTTGATGCCATCTCGGAACGAATTCCAAGTGGGTGTGGCTGAGAATAGAGATGGTTCCCCTTCGTCCTCTCGTTCACAGTAGGTTTCCCACCAATCTTTGACATGGGGGGCGGATTTGAGGAGTGCAAAAATAATCTTTTCTCGGTCAGAGAAATCATGGACCGAGAAATACCCTTCCAGCAAATTTAAGCATATATCTATGGTGTCTGCATCTATTTGGCCTTCAAATATAGGAATTTCAAAGTTTACCTGTACCTTGAAGGGAGTGGCGCCTCCATAGTGGCTGTTGGATGCAGATGTGCCATAGTAGGGCAGTTGTTGAAGTATCTGAGCAAAGTTATGCATCATCGCGTTCCTTTGTTTCTCGAGGGCCTCCTTGAGCAATATTTTGAAAGGATATCATGCTCCCTCATCTTTCTTTTCTTCTGCCATGGGAGGTCATCGGGGTTTGCAAGGTTGATCTTGCAAGGGTTCAACCAGATTGAGCCCTAAATCCTTATACCTTGACCGTGTTGGGGACATGCAAAGAAAAACAAAGAAAGAGCAATTTTCTTTGATACCACTGATCCAGATTTATGCAGGAATGCAACATAATACAGAAATAAACATGAACATAGAGATGCAGTAGAAATAATGCTTCATTTCATTAATATCAAATCACAGAAATATGCTTACAAACATGATGGAAATAAAATAGCTAGGGTGCTGGTAGCGAATATTTGAGAAGATATGTGGCAGCTATAGACCTCTGAAATGTGTTACAATGAGGCTCGAGGGCCTATTTATTATCAAGAAACAATGGAGAACTTTAAACGTCCAAAAACCTAACCCTAGGAGATGAAGCGCCAAAACTATGGGCCCCGTTTGGGTAAATTGGTGGTTCAACTTCCCGGGGACGTAACTTTGGCAACTGATCTCTGTTTGACACGCAATAGCTCATTAGAAAGATCTGTCCGAGGAGTAAAAATTTTGGTGTGAGAAACATCGGTCCATATGCCCATGTTGCTCCTGGTTTTCCCAAAAAACTTCGTTTAGGGCCTCAAAATGGCTCTGGAAGTTCAGGACCTGAAAAACTGCTAAAAATAGTAAGTTTTGTCGCAACTTAAAAAATGAAAGAACTGATGGTGGGGGTTCAAATGGAATAGGTGGGTGGCCACCAATATCCACCTGGATCATTAAGACCCTGAAACGGCTCCGGGAGTGGAGGACCCAAAAATCTGCTAAAAATAGTAAGTTGTGCTGAATGTGAAAAGCTGTAAGAATTGATGGTGTTGGTCCAAATGGAATAGGTGGGTGGCCACCAATATCCACCTGGATCATTCTTCCCTCCTTAGGAAGCAATGGTCCCCATTGCGTTGAGATCCTCCATGAGATGAGGCAAATTCTGTATAACTGGGTATTAGATTTTTTGAAGATGTCATGGACCTGTGAGTGAACATGCTGGATGTGTTTAGTAAATTTGGTTTCTTTATCAGCCTCAGACAATACATGTTTGGATTATGTATGTGTAGTTGCAGGATGTATGGAAACATCAGGCAGTGGTGTGTTGGGAGTCAGATCAATGGAGTGCTTGTCCTAATAGTGTAGAGGAACCTTTGTGAGTGAGGGGAAAATTTCCTTGTATTCCTCCATGACTTTGTCCATCTGCTGCAGCCGTGCAAGGGAGCCATGTTTCGAGGTTGTGGCCACAATATTCTTCTTTCCCTGTGAGCGAGTTGTAAGGAAAATGAATTTCCTGGATTGGGAAACAATACTGCGTTTTTTTGCAGTAGTGAAATAGATGACAGGAGGCGGTACTACCTCTGGTATCATGTACAAGTTATTTCCCAAAGTAATAACAATAGCATGAGGCCTAGAATCATACACGGCATGTCGCCTCCACAAGTATAGTTGGCCCAATAATACATCAGCTA
The DNA here is from genome assembly GCA_034641835.2 of Pinus albicaulis. Classification (NCBI taxonomy): domain Eukaryota; kingdom Viridiplantae; phylum Streptophyta; class Pinopsida; order Pinales; family Pinaceae; genus Pinus; species Pinus albicaulis. The sequence goes on along the minus strand of CM076575.1, from coordinate 462,670,955 downwards.
CATCAAGAGGAGCAACATCACACAGTACCTCATCCGTGAATGGCTTGATACTGTACAAAAGGCGGCACTGGCGGATGCGGAGATCTCTCCCAGGGTGGATCCACTCGATGGTATACGACTGTGAGTGGGGATGTTATGAAATTCACACCACTTCGCTGTGTCCTTCTTTGGCTTTGTGGTGTTGTTCTGAGTCGCACCGCTTTGGCCTTGCCACTTGTTCTTTGGTTCGCGGGCACCTTTCGGATTCACAAATACAAATTCTCGCTTCTTCTGCTTAAATTTTTGCTCGATCTTAGTGGCATAGCGATATGTCGTGCGAAGCGATGTAATGTCGAGGAACTCCATTTCCTCCTGAATTTATTTGTGCAGACAGCTGCGATACTTGAGCACCAAATGTCTCTCTGAATCTTTAATACCCAACTTTGTGCGTAGGGTATGGAACAAATTCGTTAGTTCGTGCGCATCTTGATCCCTTTGTTGCCGCAACGTGGTCCATTGGATGTATTTGTCCTCATAGCTCCCCACGGGGTAATATTATTCCTTGATGCCTTCTCGGAATGAATTCCAAGTGGGTGTGGCTGAGAATAGAGAGGGTTACCCTTCGTCCTCTCGCTCATAGTAGGTTTCCCACCAGTCTTTGTCATGGGGGGCGACTTTGAGGAGTGTACATATAATATTTTCTTGGTTAGAGAAATCATGGACTGAGAAATACACTTCCAGCAAATTTAACCATCTATCTACGGCATCTGCATCTATTTGGCCTTCAAATATAGGAATGTCAAAGTTTACCTGTACGTTGAAGGGAGTGGCGCCTTCAGAGTTGCTGATGCAGATGCACCATAGGTGGGCAGTCGTTGAAGGATCTGAGCAAAGTTATCCTTCATCGCGTTCCTTTTTTTCTCGAGGGCCTCCTCGAGCAATATTTTTATAGGATCTCCTGCTCCCTCATCTTTCTTTTCTTTTGCCATTGGAGGTCGTCGGGGTTTGTGAGGCTGATCTTGCAAGGGTTCAACCAGATCGAGCCCTAACTCCTTATACCCTGACTGTGTTGGGAACATGCAAAGAAAAACAAAGAAAGAGCAGATTTCTCTGATACCACTAATCCACATTTATGCAGGAATGCAACAAAATACATAAATAACCATGAACATAGAGATGTTGTGGAAATAATGCTTCATTTCATTAATATCAAATCACAGAAATATGCTTACAAACATGATGGAAATAAAATAGCTAGGGTGCTGGTAGCGAATATCTTAGAAGAGATGTGGTGGCTACAGACCTTTGAACTATGTTACAATGAGGCTCGAGGGCCTATTTATTATTGAGAAACAATGGAGAACTCTAAACATTCAAAAACCTAACCCTAGGAGATGAAGTGCCAAAACTATGGGCCCCATTTGGGTAAATTGGTGGTTCAACTTCCCGAGGACGTAACTTTGGCATCCAATCTCCATTTTATGCGCTCAATAGCTCGTTAGAAAGATCTATCCAAGGAGTAAAACGTTCGGTGTGAGCAACACATGGATAAATATTGTTCTCTATTTTCCCAAAAAACGTCATTTAGGGCCTCAAAATGGCTCTGGAAGTTCAGAAACCGAAAAACTGCTAAAAATAGTAAGTTTTGTTGCAACTTAAAAATTGAAAGAATTGATGGTGGGGGTTCAAATCGAATAGGTGGGTGGCCACCAATATCCACCTAGATCATTAAGTCCCCAAAACAGCTCCGCGAGTGGAGGACCTAAAAACTTGTTAAAAATGGTAAGTTGTGTTGAATGTGAAAAGCTGCAAGAATTGATGGTGCTGGTCCAAATGGAATAGGTGGGTGTCCATCGATATCCACCTGGATCATTCCTCCATCATTAGGAAGAATTGGTCCCCATTGCGTTGAGATCCTCCATGAGATGAGGCAAATTATTTTTAACTGGGTATTAGATTTGTTGAAGTTGTCATGGACCTGCGAGTGGACATGTTGGATGCGTTTAGTAAATTTGGTTTCTTTATCAGCCTCACACAGTACATGTTTGGATTCTGTATGTGTAGTTGCAGGATATATGGCAACATCAGGTGGTGGTACATTGGGATTCAGATTAATGGAGTGCTTGTTTTGACAATGTAGAGGAACCTCTGTGAGTGAGGGGAAAATGTCCTCGTATTCCTCCATGACTTTTTCCATCTGCTGCAGCCGTGCAAGGGAGCCCTGTTTCAAGGTTGTGGCCACAATATTCTTCTTTCCCTGTGAGCGAGTTTTGAGGAAAATTATTTTCCTGGTTTGGGAAACAATCTTACTGCGTTGTTTTGCAGTAGTAAAAGAGATGAAATGAGGCGGTACTACCTCCGGTATCCTGTAGAAGTTATTTCCTAAAGTAATAAAAAAAGCACGAGGGCTAGACTCATACACAGCATGTCGCCTCCACAAGTATGGTTGGCCCAATAATACATCAACTACATCAAGAGGATCAACATCACATAATACCTCATCCATGAATGGCTTGATACTATACGGAATGCGGCACTGCTGGCGGATGCAGAGATCTCTCCCTGGGTGGAGCTACCCATTGGTATATGGCTGTGGGTGTGCTATGGTTAGTAGGCCGAGCCACTTCACGAAATCTGCTGAAATGAGGTTCTTTTGGCTTCCGCTATCGATGAGAAATTGCAGCGGAGAACCCTTCACCCACATCTGTGACTGGAAGAGGCACTCCCCCTCCTCTGGATCCTCTGGACCCTCCCTCTGGATATTGGTGGTGGAAATAATGGCACTGGGATCCGCATCGATGATCTGCTTCCCTTTGTCATTTCCGTTGTCTGGTTCTGACTTAGGATCATAAAATGCATCTGATTCGGGTGCCTTTAGTTCGGCCACCAATGACTGTTTGGCCCGACATTCGTTTGTGCTATGAGTGGGGCTCTTATGAAATTCACCCCACTTCCCTGTGTCCTTATTTGGCTTTGTGGTGTTTTTATGAGTCACACCGCTTTGGACTTGCCCCTTTTTCTTTGGTTCGGGGGCACCTTTTAGATTCGCAGATTCAAAGTCTCGCTTCTTCTGCTTAAATTTCTGCTCGATCTTGGCGGCATAGCGATATGCCATGCCAAGCGATGTAATGTCAAGGAACTCCATTTCCTCCTGAATGTGTTTGTGTAGACAACCGTGGTACTTGAGCACCAAATGTCTCTCAGAATATTTAATACCCAACTTTGTCCGTAGGGTATGGAACAAATTCATCAGTTCGTGCACAACTTGATCCCTTTATTGCCGCAACATGGTCCATTGGAAGTATTTGTCCTCATAGCTCCCCATGGGGTAATATTGTTCCTTGATGCCGTCTCGGAACAAATTCAAAGTGTGTGTGGCTGAGAATAGAGAGGGTTCCCCTTCGTCCTCTCGCTCACAGTAGGTTTCCCACCAGTCTTTGACATGGGGGGCGACTTTGAGGAGTGCAAAGATAATATTTTCTCGGGCAAAGAAATCATGGACTGAGAAATACCCTTCCAGCAAATTTAGCCATCTATCTACAATGTCTGCATCTATTTATCCTTCAAATATAGGAATGTCAAAGTTTACCTGTACCTTGAAGGGAGTGGTGCCTCCAAAGTGGCTGTTGGATGCAGATGCGTCGTAGGTGGGAAGTCGTTGAAGGATTTGAGCAAAGTTATCCATCATCACGTTCCTTTGTTTCTCGAGGTCCTCCTCAAGCAATATTTTGATAAGTTCTCCTACTCCCTCATCTTTCTTTTCTTCTGCCATGGGAGGTCGTCGGGGTTTGCGAGGCTGATCTTACAAGGGTTCAACCAGATCGAGCCCTAACTCCTTATACTTTGACTGTGTTGGGGACATGCAAAGAAAAACAAAGAAAGAGCAAGCCACTCTAATACCACTGATTCGGATTTATGCAGGAACGCAAAAAAATACATAAATAACTATGAACATAGAGATGCAGCGGAAATAATGCTTCATTTCATTAATATCAAATCACAGAAATATGCTTACAAACATGATGGAAATAAAATAGCTAGGGTGCTGATAGAAAATATCTGAGAAGAGATGTGGCGGCTATAGACCTCTGAACTGTGTTACAATGAGGCTCGAGGGCCTATTTATTATTGAGAAACAATGGAGAACTCTAAACGTCCAAAAACCTAACCCTAGTAGGTGAAGCGCCAAAACTATGGGCCCCATTTGGGTAAATTGGTGGTTCAACTTCTTGGGGATGTAACTTTCGCATCTGATCTCCGTTTGACGCACTCAATAAATCGTTAGAAATATTTTTCCTCGGAGTACAACTTTCAGTGTGAGCAACATCGGTCCATTGACCAATGTTGCTCTTGGGTTTCCCAAAAAACGTCGTTTAGGGCCTTAAAGCGGCTCTGGAAGTTCAGGACCCGAAAAATTGCTAAGAATGGTAAGTTTTGTTGCAACTCAAAAACTAAAAGAACTGATGGTGGGGGTTCAAATGGAATAGGTGGGTGGCCACCAATATCCACCTGGATCATTAAGGCCCCAAAACGACTCCAGGAGTGGAGGACCCGTAAACCTCTTAAAAATAGTAAGTTGTGCTGAATGTGAAAAGCTGCAAGAATTGATGTTGCTGGTCAAAATGGAATAGGTGGGTGGCCACCGATATCCACCTGGATCATTCCTCCTGCCTTAGGATGTTGAAATTGGGGTACCGGAGGACAGGTGGTTCCCTAAGGCTTTGATCTTTGGCCTAGGGAAAAGTGTCCAAAAGAATTTAATTTTTCCCCTAAAGTGACTTTATAATTTTATAAAGTCAAATCTAATTTAAAAGTGACTTTATGTGATAAAGTTACTAAAGTCTAATTTTAAAGTGACTTTAATAAAGTCAATGTAAAATTAGAAAGGAAAAGTGACTTTGGAAATAAATGAAAGAGTGGGTCTTTATTAAAGTGGGGCGAATTAAAAAATAGAAAGTGAGATTTAAATGAGCATTTAATCTCAGCCCTAGATCTTAATCTATTTCAGCCATTGGATTTAGGGATTCCCCAAAAGTCACTTAGGGTTAGGTTAAAGGAGGAAAAGGAGGGAAAAGGTCATTCATTCTTTCATGAGCAGATTGAGAGAGCAGGAGAGGGAGCTGAAGAGTAATTTCTGAGCAGAGGGAGAGTAGCTAAGGCAGCACAGCAAGTCCGTACAGTAAGAGGGCACACTTCCCAAGGCTGAAAATCCGTACAGCAGAGTTTCATTGGCACATTAACCAAGGCAGAAATTCCGTACAACAGTTTGCATGGTTTTTTAGAGAGGGGCAGCACTGGTTTTGAGGAGCTAGAGCAGCAGCAAGGAGCATGGTTTTCTAGACAGATTTTCTGGGCACAAAAATCGAGAAAAGAGACTTCTGTCCTGACTGTACGAAATCCGTACAGTCCGTACGGTCATTCCTGGCACATTTTTCGAGGCAGTAAAGGAAACATTTAATGCTGTAATTTCTCTGAAAAATTTCTGCTGGCTGTTTGGCACGGTTTTCAAGGTGGTGGGTGGCACGAAAGTCGAGATAAGTGATTTTTGTGTTTTCTGTAATTTTCTGTGTATTACTACTCACTGTAAAAGCATTTTTTCAGAAATAAAAGAGAAGCTTCCAGACTGGTTTTCCCCAAGAGTTGTAAGGGGTTTTTCCAGGGTCACCTTGACCAAAAATCACTGTGTTTAAATGTGTTGAATGGCTGTTTGTATCTGCTGATATTTATTTCTGCATTTTCCAGCATTCTGTAATATTTCCAGAATTTGTGTTTTCAGCAAAATTTATTTTCCAGTTGTTGAATGTATGGATATGGGAAAGGGCATTTAACTATTTTTTGAAATAAGGTGAAACTGAAAACCGGGGTGGGAAATACAAAATTTCTACATGGTATCAGAGTTTGAGTGCTGAAAATGCAGTTTGGGACAACAAGGAGAAAAAATACAACCTGCTGTTTTTTCACTCAGAAAATTCCAGCAAGCTGATTTTCTCACAAACAAAATTTTTACCTTTATTACAGCAGTGCTATTTTTCAGTTTTAGGACAACAGGATGTCTTTGGGACTGAGGGTGGAGGATAGGTTGGATGGGCATACCAATTACAGTGTTTGGAAGGAGAGAATGCAGAGTATCTTTGAGGAGGCAGAAGTCTGGGACATAATGGTACATACAGCACAGAACCCTGTAAATGTGCCTACTGATGCTACGCTGTTGGCAGCATATAATAAAAAGAACAACAAGGGTAAGAGACTGATTCTAGACAGAATCAAAGACCATTGCATTCCTCATGTGAGAGGAAAGAGAAATGCTCATGAGATGTGGACAGCGTTGACCAACCTCTACCAGAGTACCAATGAAAACTGAAAAATGGTCTTGAAGGAGAAGCTGAAGAACATTAAGATGGGTAAGACTGATAGTGCAGCTGGATATCTCACAAAGATTACTAATGTGAGAGATGAGTTGGCAGTGATTGGAGAGGCCATTCCACCCAATGAGTTGGTGCGGATTGCAGTGAATGGCCTCCCTAGTTGATGGATGAACTTTGCTGATGGGGTTTGTGCACGTGAGACCCTTCCCACATGGGAGAGGTTTTGGGATGATTGCATTCAGACAGAGATCAGGAAAGGTCAGCTTGGGGCAGCCAAGCCAGTTGAGCAGGATGAGGATGTAGCACTGTTGGCAGGAGGCAATAAAGGCAAAGGGAAGAAGCAGGCTTCCACAAGCAATGGTGGGGGCAAAGGTAAAGGTAAAGGTAAACAGGGTAACACACAGAAGGACTATTCCAAGGTGAAGTGTTGGAATTGTCAGAAGATGGGACACTATGCAGTTGTGTGTCCAGAGAAGAAGAAGAAGAAGGGGAAGAACCAAAGCATGGCAGCTTCAGCAGAGGTTGAGGACTTTGCAGATCGTTTTGACTGGGAGTTTGGGTTCACTGCGTGTGAGTCCTCTAGTGCGGGATCATCTGCCATAGAGGTTCAGAGGGAGCATGCATTTCCCTCGATTAGCAGAGCATCTTCGGGTATCTGGTATGTGGACAGTGGGGCTTCACGTCACATGACAGGAGTTCGTGAGTACTTCTCAGAGCATTCAGAGAGTGGCACTGATATAGAGGTAGTACTTGGTGATGAAAGAGTTGTTAGAGCAGTTGGTGTGGGGAAACTGACATTTCAGAGGGAGTCCAAACCTCCCTTGAAGGTGTCAGATGTTCTTTATGTGCCAGGGATGAGGAAGAACCTCATATCCGTCTCAGCTTTGGAGGATAGAGGATATGAGGTACTGTTCAGGGGAGGACAGGTGCTGATGTACCCCAGGGGCACTCCAGCTAATTCAGCTAGAGTGATAGGTGTACGCCATGTAAAGGTGTACAAGTTTTCATTTCAGCCCCTTTTAGCATTGAGCAGTAGCACCGACAGCAGAGCTAGCAGTTCTGAGCTGTGTGAGATTTGGCACTGCAGGATGGGGCATATGTATACTGGAGCCTTGAGGACCTTGCGGGAGATCACTACAGGTGTGCCATATTTCAGTACTGATCACTTTGATACTTGCAGAGGATGTGCGATGGGCAAGTTTGCCAAATCCCCTTTTCCCAGCAGTGACAACAGAGCGACTGGGATACTTGATTTGATTCATTCCAATGTGAGCGGTCAAATGTCTCAAGTTTCCTTGAGTGGATATGAGTACTATGTTTTATTCATTGATTATCACTCCAGGAGGACCTGGATTTATTTCTTGAAGACCAAGAGTGAGGCCTTCAAGCGGTTTCAGGAGTTCAGAGCTCTTGGGGAGACACAGACAGGTCAGAAGATCAAGTCCCTGAGGTCGGACAATGGAGGAGAGTACACCCTTGGAGAGTTTGTTGACTATCGTGCGGAGGCTGGCATTAGGAGGGAGTTCACTATTCCTTACAACCCCCAACAGAACGGGGTCGTGGAGAGGAAGAACAGATCCATCGGAGGGGCTGCCAAAGCCATGTTACATGATCGGGGGTTGCCATTGTTTTTGTGGGTAGAGGCCTGCAACACAGCTATTTATTTGTAGAACAGGAGTCCGCATCATGCCTTGGGGCACATGACTCCAGAGGAGGCTTTTTCTGGGAAGAAGCCTGATATTGGTCATCTTCGTATCTTTGGGTGTATCACATACTCCTACATACCCAAGGAGAAGAGGACCAAAATAGAGCCCACTGCAGAGAAGGGTATCTTTGTGGGCTACAGTGAGACCTCCAAGGCCTTTTGGATTTACATTCCTGCACAGAGGAAAGTTGTTGTCAGGCGGGATGTGAAGTTCGAGGAGGACAGGGCCTTCAGGAGGTCACGGGAGTTAGAGTATCTGGATCAGCCAGACCCTCAGCAGTAGTTGAGTTAGTCACAGGGATCCTGTGGGCAAGGATTAGGAGGATTCGGAGGTACATCTATGACGATGTCAGGTCCGTCAGTGGGCAGTGGCTCGCAGAGTCAGAGGGGTGGTGCTATGGGCAGCATGCAGAGCAGTCCATAGAGCAGTTCACTGGGGAGTCCACTGATGGAAAATTCACACAGTACTTCATCTTCTACAGGTTCAAGTGCAGGCAAAAGGACAACAAACAGACAATCAGGAGTTCAGGCTCCCGATGATGATGATGAGGAGGAGTTTCATTCTCCAATGGGAGAAGTATGCTCAGGGAAGAGGAAGCCCAAGTGGCTTCAGGACACCTTGAGAGAGGCCACATCTGTTGCTAGGCCTAAGAGGCCGGTCAGAGAGAGCAGACCACCTGAGAGGTTTTGTAGCTATATGGCAATGGCTACCAGCATCCTTGACTCTGAGCCTTCTAGCTATGAGGAGGCAGCTAGCCAGCAGGTCTGGAGAGAGGCCATGCAGGAGGAGTATTCTTCTATCATGAAGAATAATGTTTGGGAGGTGGTGCCAAGGCCTGAGGGAAAATATGTGGTTACTTCCAGATGGATTTACAAGGTAAAACATGCTGCAGATGGCAGCATTGAGAAATTCAAAAAGAGGTTTGTGGCTCGAGGGTTCTCCCAGGTAGAGGGAGTTGATTATGAGGATACCTTCGCTCCCGTGGCTCGATATACTTCGATCTGCTCCATTATATCGATAGCAGCATAGATGGGTTGGAAGATCCATTAGATGGATGTGAAGACCACATTTCTCAATGGCTTCATACAGGAGGAGGTGTACATTGAGCAGCCACAGGGCTTTGAGGTGCATGGGAAGGAGTCCCATGTGTGTAGACTGAAGAAGGCCCTTTATGGCCTGAAGCAAGCTCCCAGAGCTTGGTACTCTAGGATAGATACTTACTTGCAGAAGATGGTTTTCACAAAGAGTGAGGCAGATCCGAACCTTTACTATATTGTCATAGGTGAGGAGCCTCTCATTCTGGTGCTGTATGTGGATGACTTAGTCATTACAAGTGCAGAGAGACTCGTAGAGAACTGCAAGAGAGATCTTGTGGCGGAGTTTGAGATGAAGGACATCGGCTTGATGCATTACTTTTTGGGTTTGGAGGTGTGGCAGGAGGAGGGGCATTTCTTCCTGGGACAGGGGAAGTATATTGTGGATATCCTTGGCAGATTCCACATGGAGGATTGTAGACCCATGTCGACACCGATGATCACCAACTGGAAGAAGCTTCATGCTTCGGATTCCGAGTTGGTGGATCCCACATTGTACAGGCAGTTGATTGGTTCCTTGATGTATTTGGTCAACACTAGACCAGATATTTGTTTTGCAGTCAACACGATGAGTCAGTTTATGTGTGAGCCTAGGAAGGTTCACTGGGTGGATGCAAAACACATTTTGTGGTACTTGCAGGGGACAGTGGATTATGGTTTGGACTACAGGCAGGGGGATGGACTGAGATTGGCAGGTTACACTGATTCTGATTGGGCAGGTTGTGCTTCTGATAGGAAGAGCACTTCAGGGTGCTATTTTGGGTTGGGTTCGGCAGTGGTGTCATGGTTCAGCCGAAAGCAGCAGTCAGTAGCATTGAGTTCAGGGGAAGCAGAGTATATGGCAGCCAGTCTAGCTAGTTGTGAGGCCATCTGGCTTCGCAAGATGTTGTTTGGCTTATTTGGTCAGCCGTTGAGACCTTCAGTGATTTACTGTGATAATCAGAGTTGCATTAAACTCACGGAGAATCCGGTATTTCATGACAGGTCAAAGCATATCGGGATCAAATATCACTTCATCAGAGACTATGTTCAGAAAGGAGCTGTGAAGCTTGAGTATATTCCCACTGATGAGCAGGTTGCAGATATTCTTACCAAAGCCTTACCACGGGGCAAGCATGTCTACTTCAGAGACAAAATGGGTGTGGTGAGGAACACCTTCCTCGGTAAGAGAGAGTGTTGAAATTTGGGTACCGGAGGACAGGTGGTTCCCTAAGGCTTTGATCTTTGGCCTAGGGAAACGTGTCCAAAAGAATTTAATTTTTTCTCCTAAAGTGACTTTATAATTTTATAAAGTCAAATCTAATTTAAAAGTGACTTTATGTGATAAAGTTACTAAAGTCTAATTTTAAAGTGACTTTAATAAAGTCAATGTAAAATTAGAAAGGAAAAGTGACTTTGGAAATAAATGACTAAGTGGGTTTTTATTAAAGTGGGGTGAATTAAAAAAATAGAAAGTGAGATTTAAATGAGCATTTAATCTCAGCCCTAGATCTCAATCTATTTCAGCCATTGGATTTAGGGATTCCCAAAAAGTCACTTAGAGTTAGGTTAAAGGAGGAAAAGGAGGGAAAAGGTCATTCATTCTTTCATGAGCAGATTGAGAGAGGAGGAGAGGGAGCTGAAGAGTAATTTCTGAGCAGAGGGAGAGCAGCTAAGGCAGCACAACAAGTCTGTACAGCAAGAGGGCACTCTTCCCAAGGCTGAAAATCCATACAGCAGAGTTTCATTGGCACATTAACCAAGGCAGAAATTCCGTACAACAGTTTGCACAGTTTTCGAGAGAGGGGCAGCACTGGTTTCGAGAAGCTAGAGAAGCAGCAAGGAGCATGGTTTTCTAGACAGATTTTCTGGGCACAAAAATCGAGAAAAGAGACTGCTGTCCTGACTGTATGGAATCCGTACAGTCCGTATGGTCATTCCTGGCACATTTTCCGAGGCAGTAAAGGAAGCATTTAATGCTGTAATTTCTCTGAAAAATTTATGCTGGCTGTTTGGCATGGTTTTCAAGGTGGTGGGTGGCACGAAAGTCGAGATAAGTGATTTTTGTGTTTGCTGTAATTTTCTATGTATTACTGCTCACTGTAAAAGCATTTTTTCAGAAATAAAAGAGAAGCTTCCAGACTGGTTTTCCCCAAGAGTTGTAGGGGGTTTTTCTAGGGTGGCCACCGATATCCACTTGGATCATTCCTCCCTCCTTAGGAAGTAATGGTCCCCATTGCGTTGAGATCCTCCATGAGATGAGGCAAATTCTATTGAACTGGGTATTTGATTTGTTGAAGATGTCATGGACCTGTGAGTGGACATGCTGGATGCGTTTAGTAAATTTGGTTTCTTTATCAGCCTCAGATAGTACATGTTTGGATTCTGTATGTGTAGTTTCAGGATTTATGGAAACATCAGGAGGTGGTGCGTTGGAAGTTAGATCAATGGAGTGCTTGTTCTGACAGTGTAGAGGAACCTCTGTGAGTGAGGGGAAAATGTCCTCGTATTCCTCCATGAATTTGTCCATCTGCTGCAGCCGTGAAAGGGAGCCCTGTTTCGAGGTTGTGGCCACAATATTCTTCTTTCCCTATGAGCAAGTTGTAAGGAAAATGAATTTCCTGGTTTGGGAAACTATCTTACTGCTTTGTTTTGCAGTAGTAAAAGAGATGACAGGAGGCGGTAGTACCTCTGGTATCCTGTACAAGTTATTTCCCAAAGTAATAAAAACAACACGAGGCCTCAAATCATACACAACATGTTGCCTCCACAAGTATGGTTGGCCCAATAATACATCAGCTACATCAAGAGGAGCAACATCATACAATACCTCATCCGTGAATGGCTTGATACTATACGGAAGGTGGCACTGCTGGCGGATGCAGTTATCTCTCCCTAGGTGGAGCCACCTGATGGTATACAGCTGTGGGTGTGCTATGGTCAGTAGGCTGAGCCGCTCCACGACCTCTACTGATATGAGGTTGTTTTGGCTTCTGCTATTGACGAGAAATTGCAGTGGAGAACCCTTCACCCACATCTGCGACTGGAAGAGGCGCTCCCCCTCCTCTGGATCTTGGTGGTGGCAAAAATTGCATTGGGATCCGCATCAATGATCTGCTTCCCTTTGTCATTTCCTTTGTCTGGTTCTGACTCAGGATCATAAAATGCATCTGATTTAGGTGCCTTTAGTTCGGCCACCAATGACTATTTGGCCCGACACTCGTTTGTGCTGTGAGTTGGGCTGTTATAAAATTCACACCACTTCCCTATGTCCTTCTTTGGATTTGTGGTGTTGTTCTGAGTCACACTGCTTTGGCCTTGCCCCTTGTTCTTCGGTTTGGGGGCACCTTTTGGATTCGCAGATCCAAAGTCTTGATTCTTCTACCTAAATTTCTGCTCGATCTTGGCGGCATAACAATATGCCGTGCCAAGCGATGTAATGTCAAGGAACTCCATTTCCTCTTGAATGTGTTTGTGCAGAAAAATGCGGTACTTGAGCACCAAATGTCTCTCTGAATCTTTAATACCCAACTTTGTGCGTAGGGTATGGAACAGATTCGTCAGTTCGTGCACATCTTGATCCCTTTGTTGCTGCAACGTGGTCCATTGGATGTATTTGTCCTCATAGCTCCCCACGGGGTAATATTATTCCTTGATGCCATCTCAGAATGAATTCCAAGTGGGTGTGGTTAAGAATAGAGAGGGTTCCCCTTCGTCCTCTTGCTCATAATAGGTTTCCCACCAGTCTTTGACATGGGGGGCGGCTTTGAGGAGTGCAAAAATAATCTTTTCTCAGTCAGAGAAATCATGGACTGAGAAATACCCTTCCAGAAAATTTAACCATCTATCTATGGCGTCTGCATCTATTTGGCCTTAAAATATAGGAATTTCAAAGTTTACCTGTACCTTGAAGGGAGTGGCGCCTCTAGAGTGGCTATTGGATGCAGATGCTCCGTAGGTGGGCAGTCGTTGAAGGATCTGAGTAAAGTTATCCATCATCACGTTCCTTTGTTTCTCGAGGGCCTCCTCAAGTAATATTTTGATAGGATATCCTGATCCCTTGTCTTTATTTTCTTCTGCCATGGGAGGTCGTCGGGGTTTGCAACGCTGATCTTGTAAGGGTACAACCAGATCAAGCCCTAAATCCTTATACCCTTACTGTGTTGGGGACATGCAAAGAAAAACAAAGAAAGAGCAGACCGATCTGATACCACTGATCCAAATTTATGTAGGAATGCAACAGAATACATAAATAACCATGAACATAGAGATGCAATGGAAATAATGCTTCATTTCATTAATATCATATCACAGAAATATGCTTACAAACATGATGGAAATAAAATAGCTAGGGTGTTGGTAGCGAATCTCTTAGAAGAGATGTGGTGGCTACAGACCTCTGAACTGTGTTAAAGTGAGGCTCGAGGGCCTATTTATTATTGAGAAACAATGGAGAACTCTAAGTGTCCAAAAACCTAACCCTAGGAGATGAAGCGCCAAAACTATGGGCCCCGTTTGGGTAAATTGGTAGTTCAACTTCCCTGGGACGTAACTTTGGCATCCGATCTCTTTTTGACGTGCTCAATAGCTCGTTATAAATATCTGTCCGAGGAGTACAAATTTCAATGTGAGCAACATTAGTCCATGGACCCATATTTCTCCCGGTTTTCCCAAAAAACGTCGTTTAGGGCCTCAAAATGGCTCCGGAAGTTCAGGACCTGAAAAACTGCTAAAAATAGTAAGTTTTGTTGCAACTTAAAAACTAAAAGAAATGATGGTGGGGGTTCAAATGGAATAGGTGGGTGGCCACCTATATCCACTTGGATCATTAAGGCCCCAAAATGGCTCCAGGAGTGGAGGACCCGAAAACCTGCTAAAAATAGTAATTTGTGCTGAATATGAAAAGCTGCAAGAATTAATGGTGCTGGTTTGAATGGAATAGGTGGGTGGCCATCGATATCCACTTGGATCATCCTGGCTGTAGCTTTCACCTGAACCTTCTCTATGACTATCAATATTCATTTTCCTTCTCCCTTTTCGAGTTTCCTCTTTCCCATTGTGATATGAAATTAACTCTATGTAACATGCCTTCTCCATTGACCTATTAACCAATACCTCACCAACATTTCCCATTAGCTCAACCATTTGGTATTCCTACGGTTCTCTCACCTAGAACCTCCTTTTGAGCACTCCTTTCCCTTCTGTCTGCTACACTTACTTAGCTCACCTATTTTTGAGAAATTTACTTGTTCTTTCTTACAATTCTATAGCTGTCATCAATTCCACACCATATCCTTCCACTACTGCTACATGTAATCAAAAATTTATTTCTCAAATTGGTTGAAACATAAAAATACCAATTTTACCTCTTGTCTGATTTTATTCGAACATGCACAACTGCAATTTCTCCAATCCTTGTTTGATACAAATCTAATGTTTGTATAGCCACCTATCTTGCTTTCCAATCCCCAGAAACATCAACCTTGGGCTATGATACCACTTGATGCCTAAAATATTGTTGGTAGGCTATTAATACTACCAAAAATCATTCATTATCAATATATCCTCAATTGTGTAAGTATAGAAAATTCTAGTTCCTGCAACTATGAACATCATGTGATGGAATCCATTTGACTTTATGAATCCGTATAATCCAAATAAACTGTGATTTCAATTTCATGTTACAACCATAAATTCACAACATAAAATTTGTAGGTTATTCACTTGCACAACTTAAACTTGAGTGTGCAAACATATTACTTTCTCAAGGAGTTACATAATTTACATGTCTTGGATTTCTCTATTTCTATACTTGGAATAATACATATCCTCATACCTTCACTTACCTTAAACACAAATCTAATGCGATTCACATTGCATTCCATAGTTCCACACAAATTTTACCTTACGTTGGGTGTAATCCTATCCACACAACTCCTATGGCGACTCACTCATCATTGTTTGATATGATTTGGGTGTTTCTTTGATAAATTGAGACCCAAAATTAACTAATGAAATAAAATTCCGCAGTATCAATATTATTACCTATCCATGCAAGGTTTTCAAGCCATACCAATGGATTTTCAATTCATTTATCAATTGAAATGTACAACAAAACACAGAATTCCCATGCTTCTAGAAATCAATTTAATTTTCCAACACATTTTCCACCTCCACCTCTAATGCACTCTCAATTTTGTGCCAAAAATTATTCACTTTAGCTTGATCTCTTAGGCGATTATCTCCTTCCAATATGACCATGATTTTATACAATTCAATGCAAATTTGAACTCCAGGATCTAAGCCATGATTCCAACACAGAGACGAGAAATACCACTCAACGATTCACAAAAGAACAACTCTAGTTTTATCAAGATTGACCACACCTTGTTATGATCAATTGAGGGGTTTGCTTCTCATTCTCAACACTTGAATATTTTTTTTAGCGCAGTGTACCGATGCAACAAAAATAAACCACAAAAACTACCTTGATTTTACTGGAAGATAGATAAAATTAGTTGGCTTCAATGCCACTCTCTATGCATCCTTTGAAAATATTCTGCAATTCAAATTAATGATTAGACGTGCTTTGAATCCTCTTAACAATAATATGATATTATTACAATTACAGCTTGCTAGAAGTCATACAAATATCAAAACCCTACACACATATTTATACATGCTATTTCTATATTTTCACCATAATACCTAGTTAGTTCACGAATATATCCCAAAATCACACATACAAAGGTGTTCAAAACCCCAAAGAAAATGAAATGCTATCCATTAATCGAATCCCAATACACCTTAAACTTGGCCTAATATACGATGTGGGCATGTTCAACACTAGATTTATTTCTCACCTCCCAACATGCAGTGACTTTCAACCTCTCTGATTCCCATAGGCTACAACGACTAATTAAAACTTATAACAATAGAAAATTTTGCTAGATCCTAAAATCACTCCATGATATATCCATAGGATCTTTCCATAAATAACCCCTAAATATTTCATGCCAAACAAGGAAGATTCACTCATAACTTATCAATAAAAAACATTATCTATTCAACTTATATACTCATGATTCACTTTCTCTAGAAATTATTTAGTAACTTAAGAAAATATAATTATTTACATCTAGACATTTGAATTCCTCATGAAATTTAAAAACCCCTCTTTTGAGCTTTTTGTTAGAAATCTTGATGGATTTGGAGGTGATGATGCTCCTCCATTGGTTTTTAGCGTTTAGCGGAAGCAAAAATAAAACAACCAAACTCATAAAACGACACATAGATTTTTCCCAATCAAATTTTTATTATTAATAATCCAAACTTAATTTGACTCTTGTCCTGGGATAATGGACCTACTAAGGAATAACTTACAACCTTGAATTTGACCTGGTTGATCAACCCTTCTTGGTTGATCTAGATCTCCTTGTTTCCCTTCCTTAGACCAAACAATCACTGAGAAGTTCCTCTCAATATTGTACCACTGTAGTGTGTCTTTCACTTATCCTTAGCCTTTTTTTTATGACTTTACATTGATCTAAATCCCTAACCCTGATCTCCAAAGTGATAGATGGTTGATATTAAATCTATCTTCACTTGAGATTAACGATTGAGATTAAAGCACATTCACTAAAGTAATTTAATTTACTTTTCCTAAGTTTCTTTAGCTCAATAAACCAACATAATAATATGTGCTTTTTCTGAGTTCGACTTAGTCTATGTTACATTAGCAAATTTCTCACACTAGAGCAAGTACCTAAGGAGAGTATGGGGGATTTTTGCAGGCCAAGACATATAGGCTTGTGCAGAAGTACCTTCCAGAGCTATAAACATTAACACCAACTGCCCTCAATTCAAGTGTCCAACCTCCAAGGTGTACATCACATATTCCCAAGATACTAAGCTAAGTGCTATCTTTTTAGTGCCTAACAATCCTCTTCCTAGGTAGGCATATCCCCAATTTGATCAATTGATTCTCCCACTATGTGTATTTAATGGATTAATCATAATGCGAATTATGGTAGCAACCTCCTAGGTAAGTGTGCTATCCACTCTAACCAAGGTCAAGGATCCGCCCAAACTGGGAAATCTGTATGTCCATTAAGCATCACCAAAGGGCTAGGAGACCTAATGTTCTCCGAGAAAAGTGAAAAGATTTTTAAAGTAACCCCGAAAGCTAACACTCCCTTTTTATGAGTTTGTTTTGGTAATGCTATTTAAGTCCCTTTAAATATGTAACCTATAAATCCGGGTGACCCCACAAGGAAGAAATAATACTCATTCATCATGAGAGAACATCATATATGCTCTACAAGAGTAATACCCACAAGAATAGGTCCGCACACTTCCAACATCCAAGTTATAATTTTCCACATAATAGGTGTGTCTCTCTCCAAGAAATCAACTAAGTAATTTGGAACTTAGCTTTAGAATGGTGACCATGTAATGAGAATACAAAAAAATGCACTTGGATTATGTTTATTCCACCAAACCAAGTCACTATTAGGGTCCCGAAAAGAAGAATGACCATCTGTGAAATCAAAGGAATATAAATTTGGATTATTGATTCCTATCAAAATATGAAATCACTTGAGGACATAGAAGACATTAACAATAACTTGTTAAACATTCAACATCCTTAAAGTCATCATAATGGGAAAAACGATTTTGGCACCACATCAAGAGTTTATAAGGATACTTTGCAAATACGACCACATATTCAACAAGACCAATACACGATGAGATGATCTATCAAATCACAAGATAAATTTTTCATTAATCTAAACTTGTTGATCTTGAAACAGAAACTCATGGTAAGATTAAAAAAAGACCATAAAGAGTCATTATTAAATTGTGAGCATGATATTTCCTCTTGAGCACCTCAAAACCTTTAGCAATTGAGGAAACAACTTCAACAAGGTCACCTCCTTCTCATGAGAGAATCCCATGGAAATAATATCATCATGGTCAGCACCTATACCTAAGGGATATCAAAAACCTAGTTATCGATACTCATCACTAACCTCACTCATGAAAAACTTGGAATTAGTGAATGATATATACCATCAAATATTTGAACCTATCTCCAAGTTGGGTCTTCAACACCTTTATTTAGTGCCAAACACTCCAAGTGTATAGTACACATGAAAAATACAACATGAAAGATCCTATTTCGAAGATCTAATAAAAAATTTAAATGCACAAGATCACCAATAGTTTAGTTTCACACTAGTGATCACATGAATGCTCGATATCTTTACAAATGAACATGATGTATAAACAAGACCATCCCCAAATGATAACACTGTAATATTTCTACATTTGTAACAATTCTTAACATTGAGGAAGGTGTCCATTCCTATAAATCCTTGATATTAAGCAAGGTGGCCATTCTTGAAAATCCTTCAGTCACAACAAGACCAACATTTATTAGCCAATAATCATTAATATATCATAAAGTAAATAAACTCTTGAGCTCCAAAAATCAATTTTACAATCCAACTGTCAATTATGCATATTATAGGCATCAATCCACTCCAAACAGTGTCACCTACTAGAAAAAATCAATGAACTATCATAGGTTACCATAGGGTTCATACCCCAGATTATAGATCACATACAAAAAATCAATGAAGTAGATTCTTCCCCTATCACAAGTGAAAACACATTCGCATCCATTGGAATAAAATAGCAATTTATTATAGGGCCTCTTTTGAATTCCACCAAAAATAAATATATGACATTCATGAATGAAGTAGAACACACTGATACCACCACCTATGAAAATTTATCTTGGGCATCTCACCTACTAAAAAATATCCATACTATATATCAATTAAGTAGATTAACAACCTGTCAAAGGTGGGAACACATTGGAATCTAGTGGAACAACTTGACTACCTATCATAGGTCCTCTTGGCCATTTCACCCATTAAAAATAAATCCTCTCACAAGAGAAAACATGCCATCACCATAAGAGTAACTAGAGTTTCAACCTATCACACCCTTCACGAGTGCAAGGGCTTGATCATATGAAGCACATTAGGGTTTCACTACCCAACAACCACTCCCAAGAATAATGATTGAAATATTTGGACTTTAAATGGGGGAGAAGACAATCTTAGTCCAATAAGATTTGATACCATGCATACATTTTATATATATAGCAATTAATGCAATGTAGAAATTTAATCTCATTTGTTTGAGGTTTCTTGGCTCTAATTCTCATGAACTTTCAATGAAAATGTTGACTTGAAATAGTAAATTACAGTAGGGATATTTTTCTTTAATTCAACCCAATTTCGGCCAACAACGTAAGAGAAGAAACACTATATTAGCGTATTTCAATACCACAATGATCGAGGGACACTTTTTAAGGCATATAACAATTATGAAATGCCTTATTAAAAAATATTATAATAGCCACAAAATTGCTTCTTTATCTTTTAAATATATGTTAGATCACTAACAAATTTAGCAATATGTTCTCTCAAGTCAACATGAACCACAACTGTGGAAATCTACTCAATCAAGAAGATAATATAGCTTGAAAATTAAATTTACAAGGACAATATTTGGACACCTAAAAACTTCACATATATGAAAGATATAAAGTGCATATCAACAAATTTTTTTCTCATTTTTATTTTTTTCATAAAAGTATGTTATTACCTAAAAATATTGTTTTTTCCACGTTAAAAAATTCAACATGGCTAAATAAACAAAATTTCAAAAAATTTGTTTTGAATCTCAATGATAATGGTGTTAGATCCTAGTTAAGTTACCTAGAAAATGCAATTTTTCTCTGTTTTTCATTTTCCAAGATTGCACAAAGCACATTGCAAAAAGAATACATAGAAAAGAAAGCAATTTCAGTCATGTTTTTGATTTATTGATATCACACAAAGAACATTAAAAAGGGTATATGTAGATTGGAAAGAGTATAAAACTGAGAATAAAAATGTAATATCAAAATATTAACTCAAAAAATAAATTAAAATAGTGTATATAGACTTTATAATATTCATTTTAGGTGAAATGGAAAACATTCCCAATTGAAATGCATAAAAATACTAGAAATAAATTATTTTTTGCATACAATAACACATGTTCAAGATGTTGATCAATAAGGGGAGAAACTCTTCAAATGAGTTTTGATACCATTAAAAAAAGGGTATTCCATGAAGGATGAACACCTTTAGTAACCACACAGATACCATATCAAATATCTTAACGATAGTGTTTTTACATGTTTAACACCATCTAATGGGAAAATAATCCACGATCCTAGCCAACATGGCCATTTGATGCAATTTATTAATGCAAAATGAAATTTTGTATAGAAGATATTTACTCACAATTGATAATCAACAAATGACCCTCCATGCTATTTAAATAAGGATCACATACCAATTAGGTGTTAACCCATGGTTTAATAGTTGTCAGTATCGAGGAGAAGGCGAGTCATTATATCATTTTCTGTCTAAAACATATCATGGACATTGGATTACATAACTACAAATTTATACTATTAAAACAATTTTTTACCTAAAGAAACATTAGAACAAGTTGATATTAACTAAATTCTAAGTGTTAAAATATCCTAACATCTAGGAACATGACTGTGGATACAAGAAGAATTTGAATAGAAAGTCAGGTATCTAGGATTGAAGGATATGTCTCTTAGATAGATAACTTGCATGAATAGGTTTTAATGGTAAACAAAGTGCAAGAATATGTCTCTATGATCAATTATATGTAAGCAGAGTTTTCCAAAATCAATGAATAAATGCAATTCATCCTTTCAATACTATCAGAAAGGGGGCATTGGTAGGAGCCACTATTGTATTAGGTAAGTGATGAATCATCTACAAAAGGTAAGAATTGCATAGGGCCACCTTTTTAGGAGAATAAAAAACATATACTACATGGATCACCTAAAGTAGTTTTAGAAAAAATTAAATTTTCCAACCCAATAGGATGGATTACCCAAATGTAATAGTACTTTTCCCTCCAAGGTATTACCAGTGAAATTTTGAAAGCGGTAGGCTATCTATTAGACATTTTGGAGGGTTTTTCGAAAACTTTTTTGATCAAAATTGCTTAGAATTTGGATATATATTTTTGGAATCATAAGTTTCAGTTGTAAAATCTCAATAGTTTGAGTGCCCCTGGGGTTTTTCCACATTCTAATTCAAATATGCAGTCAAAATTCATTTTAAACAAAAAAATGAATATTTGACTAAAGTAAATTTTGGTGGATTCCTGCCAAAAACACCAAAAAGTGTCATAGATAGACAATTCCCTTTTGAAAATTTAGGTCACATTTATTGGATATCATTTGTAAAGGCCATATCTGATCACATGAATATGTGACTATTTTTTTGCGGTGAATGGCCAAGTTGTGAAAAATGACTACAATTAAAAAATTTATTTCTTTCTTAGAGAAATTAGATATTTACATAGAAGGTATAACTAATATTTTTTTCAAAGAATGTTTAGTTAGTGGTCTAAGGTAGAATATTCAAACACAATCCCATATGTCTCACCCATTACATGGTTAGAGGCCTCTTAGTAGCCATAGAGCATAGGTAGTGGTAACTACCTAGACTAAATTATAATGCATGATATTCAATAAGGAGGGTCATAAACACATCATAAAGGGTCTCCAAGCTAGGTCACTTGAAATTTTCAACACCACGATTTCAATAAGAGTTTCACCTTGGATTGTGATGTCTCCAAATATGGACATGGAGTAGTGTTAATACATAAGTGATAATCATTGTTATTCACCTAAGCAATTTTGTGACTGGAAATTGGGAACTTCTGCCTATGAGAAATAAATGATGGATATGCTTCATGCCATTGATACATGACACTTGCATCATGTTGAGAGGTGCTTCCAGATCAACATGAGAAATTGTAGCTTGAAGTACCTTTGGAACAATAGATTTCACTAGAGAAACACAAGTGGGTCACTAATATGGTAGGTGTTAGGTCCCTATATTACTAGTGTAGTCCCTTATTGTTGTTAGTATAGCCCCCTTATTGTTATTGTTGTACCCTTGTAACCCCCATATTGTTATTACTGTGCCCTTACATTATTATTGTTAGGTCGGCTAGGATTATATTGTGACCTCATGGACTCCTATATATAGAAAGGATGTTTTTTCATTTGTATCATCCAAGATTTTTTCATTTATGTAATGTAAAGGAGGTTTCCCCCTCGAAGTGGCTGATTTCTAAGGTGTTTATCTCTCTTTTCTTCTATTTTTGGAGCTAGTTTCATAACATTTGGTATCATAGATTTTGATTCTAGGGTTTTTCTGATCCAAACATATAATCGTGGAATTTTCGCTATAACATTTTTTCTACAAAGGTTCAGAAGCTGAAATTTCTACCATGTGAAGCTGAACTCCTGAGGAACTTCGTGTAAAAATTTCAGATCTTGGTTCGCAATATTTTCAGAGATATGATCTATGGATGTTAGGGTTTTTGCAGGCTTCATAATTTCATCTGAAATAGGTGACCTTGGGAAAATCGTCATAACTCTCTCTCTGAGCATCAGAATGGAATTATGTAAAAATTGGCCGAAAGTACACAAAATGTAGTTTCCTGTATATCAATTTCAAATCCGAAGGAGGAAACAATGACACGTGGCATGCCGTACAAGTTCACTCTACTAAACCAGTCCATAATTAGGTCATTGTGGGATATTGGGCATAAATTTGTCTTGAAGCATCCAAATCCGGTCAGACCTATGGCATTCGAAAGAAGATTCAGAGGGCTACTACATGAACGAATTTCAGATATTAAAGATCCAAAATCATAGATATAATTCAGTTTCAATATCGAGCTCCGCAAAAGCAAGAAAAATGTATGTTTTTTTTTTTCTTTCAAATTGCATATGTCTTGTTTGAAAAATTAGTTTGAAGTGATTCCAAGGGAATATTGAATCATAGATATCAGTATTGGGTTCTAAAATTTCCCCGTAAAAATAATTCAAAAACCATTAAGCCCTCAAAATACTCTACTATGACGCATGAGATGGATGGTTTGAAAAAAGGAATGACATCTAAGATTAATGAAATGGAAGATAATATGGATGACATTGAAGCTAAGATGGATTAAATTAGCGAAAAAATGAAAGTCAACATGGAATACATGAAGAATGATCTAAAAGAAGACATGGAATGTTTGAAGGAAGGTTTGAAAAAGTTGACACAAGAAATGATTCCTAATGGAGAAAATATAGTAGAGGAAACTCATGATGAGAAAAAAATAAACATTAATCATGATTTCATAAACTCTAATGTTGGATTTAAGGCCCACCATATTCCAAAGATGGATATGAGGAAATTTTATGGCAAGGATCTGTAACATGGATACTACAGATGGAGCAATATTTTGATCTCCATAATGTGAAAAACACACAAAAGGTATGCATTGAAACTTTACATTTAGAAAAAATACATTTGTATGGTATCGATGGTTTTGATCTCATAAAAAAATTGTCACTTGGTCAATTTTTACAGATGAGATGATAGCACATTATGAGGATACAAAGAGAAACACCTTCTTTAGCCAATTTATAAATCTAAAAAAAAAGGGTTCAATGGTGGAGCATATTGAGGAATTCAAAATAGTGAATATAAGGGTAGATGATATTCCATAGGAACACATGATTGATGTATTCATAGGGAATTTAAAGGATAACATCCAACATGAGGTTCGCCTTTGGGAACCTGATTCATTAGAGAAGGCATCCAGGTTGGCAAGAAAAATTGAATGTAAAATTATGGCGATAAGGAAGCCTACCACTCACATCTATAAATATGGAAGTGTTGCTACTCCTAGACTTCCGCAACCTACAAGGTTGACACCACAACAATTGGAAGAAAAAAGAGTAAAAGGGATTTGCTACAGTTGTGATAGAAAATACACTAAAGCTCATAAGTGTGCTGAGAAGAAATTATTTTACTTAGATTGTTAAGATGAGGAAGAAACTTCAAAAGAAGAGGATATATAATAGGAACCAACCCTATAAAAAGAAGAAATGAGTTTGACCATATCCTGTAATGCATTGGAAGGAATTACCACTCCTCAAACTCTCAATATAGAAGGATATATCAAGAATAAAAAGGTAATAGTGTTGATTGACTCAAGTAGTACCCATAATTTTATTCATTGTAAGCTAGCCAAGGAATTGAATTGCTTCTTATACCTAGCCCTAGAATGTCAAGTGATGGTTGCAAATGGAGGAACTATAAATTTCTCTGGAAATGCCATAATATCAATCTAACCATGGGGGAGTATGTATTAAATAGTCCAATGCTTTCCATTACAATGGGAGGTGTTGATGTTTTAGTAGGAGTACAATGGTTACAATATTTGGGGACGATAGCTTTTAATTTTCAAGAATTTTTCTTGAATTTTTTTTTCAGAAGGAAAGGAAGTTGGATTATGGGGAATCGTAGGGAAGCTAAAAAAGATAATAAGCTCTAATTTCATGAAAAAGCTTATGAAAAAATAACAATGAGGCGTAATTGCACAATTATGCTCACTAGAAGTTCCAACATCAAAATCATCTATTTCTACAGATCTCCAAAAAATCTTGGAAAACCATTCCAAGTTGTTTGAAACTCCTAAAGGACTCCCAGCTATTCATGGTCATGATCATGCTATTCATTTGTTCTAGGAAGTGTTCCTCCAAACATCAGGAATTACATATATCCTTATGTCCAAAAGAGAAAAATTAAACATATGATTGCAGAAATGTTAGAGGATGATGATAATTCAACAAAGCCAAAGTTCTCTCTCTTCTCCAGTAGTATTGGTGCACAAACATGATGGATCATGGCTCATGCGTCCAAATTATAGGGAGCTCAATAAGCTCACTATTAAAGATAAATTTCCCATTCATGTGATTGATGAATTATTGGATGAATTACATAGATAAATTTATTTTACCAAGTTGGATCTTCGTTCAGGATATCATCAAATTAGAATGAAGACTAAAGATATTCCGAAAACAACATTTTGAACTCATGGGGGTCATTATGAATTTTTGGTCATGCCTTTTGGCCTTACCAATGCACGTTCTACATTTCAAGGGTTGATGAATTCCATTTTCAAACCCTTCCTTAGAAAATTTGTGTTAGTATTTTTTGATGATATACTAATCTACAACATTTCTTGGAAGCATCATGCTCAACATGTTGATAGGGTGCTAAAACTATTGGAGGAGAACAAATTATATGAAAGTACATCCAAATGTTTCTTTGAAGTAAAATAGGTGGAATATATGGGTCATATTGTATCTCATGAGGGTGTTAAGGTAGGCCCTAACAAAATTAAAGCCATTAAGGAATGGAAAGTCCCCACTACTATATAAAGAATTTTCGAGGATTTTTCGGGTTAACAGGGTATTATCGCAAGTTTGTTAAGAATTATGGGAGAATAGAAAAACCTATAACAACATTATTGAAGAAAGATTCATTTTCATGGACTCCTGAAGCAACTAAGGCCTTTAAACATCTTAAAGAGGCAATGTGCCTAGCATTGGTCTTAGCTACGCCAGACTTCACAAAAACCTTTATTGTGGAATGTGATGCCTCAGGAAATGGAATTGGTGCTGTTTTAATGCAAGAAGGAAGACCCATTTCTTTTTAAAGTCATCTAATCAAGGGAAAGTATTTACAGAAAGCTATTTATGAGAAGGAAGTTTTGGAAATACTACATGCACTAAATAAATGGCAACCCTACCTAATGGGAAGACACTTCAAGGTAACAACCGAACATGATAGTCTTAAATAATTTTTAGAACAAAGACTATCTCTAGATGAGCAACAAAAATGGGTCACAAAGATGTTGGATTATGACTCTGAAATCATCTACAAAAAAGGGAAGTTAAATGTTGTTGTAGATGCACTCTCAAGAAAGGAGGAAGAGGTGGAAGAATTTCTTTGTGCCATTTATATTATACAACCATATTGAATAACTGAAGCAAGGGATGAATGGAAAAAGGACGAAGAAGTGTGGACACTCATTCAAAAGTTGTAGTAAGATCCTACTACATTTGATACATTTAGTTGGAAAAATGATTCCTTATGGTACAAAGATCACTTATATCTTTGTAATAATTCCCAACTAAAACAAAATATTCTTTTGGAATTGCACACTTCTCCCTTAGGAGGACACTCAGGATTTTTAAAAACTTACCACATGGTGAAGAAATAATTTTATTGGGATGGCCTTAGTTCTGATATTCAAACATTTGTGGTGGAATGCTTGGTTTTCTAGCAAAATAAAGTTGATACAATTTAGACCCTGGGTATTCTACAACCTTTATCCATTCCAAGTAAATGTTGGGAGAAGATTTCAATGGATTTTATCACAGGTTTACCTAAGTCTGAAGGAAAGAGTGTCATCATGGTGGTAGAGTATAGACTTACCAAGTATGCACACTTTTGTGCATTATCTCATTAATTTAAAGCAAGTAAAGTTGCTTCTACATTTATGGAAACAATTAAAAAGCTACATAGAAGGCCAAAGATTATTGTAAGTGACAGAGATCCCATTTTTACTAGAAATTTTTGGACGGAATTATTTTTTTGTTTGGATACTCAACTAGCTCGTAGCTCATCTTATCATCCTCAATCTGATGGGCAAACTGAGATAGTGAACAAATGTTTGGAAGGATATCTTCATTGTTTTGTATATGATAAAAAAACACAATGGGTCAAGTGGTTATCTCTGGCTGAATGGTGGTATAATGCTTCCTTTCATACTTCAGAAAAAATGAACCCATTTATGGCACTTTATGCATATCATCCACCGTCCATCACATCATATTTAAGAGAAAATTCTAAGCTTCAAACAATGGAAGATCACATCGAGCATTAGCAACAAGTTCTCCAAATCTTAAACGATAACCTAAATTTGGCACAAAATCAAATGAAACAACAGGCAGATCAACATCGCAGCGAGAAAGTTTTTGATGTAGGAGACTGGGTATTTTATGATTACAACCATACAAAAAAATTTCCCTCAAGAAAACTAAGAAGGGTAATAAATTATCACCAAAGTAATATTTTCCTTACTGTTTATCAATGATTATCATTGATGTCAACCCAAGCAGCACCAGGGGCTACCTCGGTCTTGCATGGGAATTTCAACTTGAAAAATTACTCTGTTCCGAGTCAAGGATATTTGGGATGGTTTCTACTTGTCGAGATGTTTCCATTGATATATGGCACACCACATAATTTTTCACAGTTTGAGAGATAATCGTGTTTGAATTTAGTAACCCCAGTTAGTGGGCTAAAATGCCATGGGGTTGTGGCATGACACTAATCATTGGTTGTGGTCATTGAATAGTCAATAATTAATATGTTTTTAAACTCCTATTTCCCTCCAACGTTCACTTGTTGAAGACCCTCTCAACCTAAGCATTTATATAAATTGTGATCGTCATATCCTCCTCATGTAAGGATTTCGCTACTAGAAAAAGGTCATCGTGGAATTTTCACTACAATTTTTTTTACGAAGCTTCAGATGCTAAAACAAAAAACCCACTTGGATGAAATCCTGATGAAGCGCATGTCAAAATTTCAGATCTTGGTTCACTACATTTTCAGAGATATGATATGTAGAAGTTAGGGTTTTTGCAAGCTTCTGAATTTCATCTCAAAGAGGTGACCTTGGGAAAATTTTCATAACTCTCTCTCTAAGAAGCAAGTTGGAATTCTATAAAAAGTAGCAGATATTTCACGAACTGTAGTTTTCTATGTATAAATTTAAGAGCCAAAGGAGGAAACAATGACACACGACACTCTGTACAATTTAGCTCTACTGAACTAGTCCATAATTAGGTCATTGTGAGAGATTGGGCATAACTTTGCCTTGAAGAATCCAAATCTGGTCAGAACTGTGGAATTGGAAATAAGACTCAAAGGGATACTACAATACCTAAGATCACATATTGGGGATCATAAATCACAGAGATACATCAGATTCAATGTCGAGGTCCTAGAAGGCAAGAAAAAGCTAGATCATGTGCTGTCAACGGCTGCAAAGGACCGAACTTTCTAGGGCAGCAAAGAAAATCAAGGTGTAGCGAAATGATGTAGCAAAGGCAAGCTCCAGGTAAGTATATTCTATATATTCATGTTCATATATTAATTGCATTAGTTTCTTTGTATTCTAATTTGTTGTATTTGTTTAGCACTAACATATGCTCTGCAGGATGAGGTAAGTTTTTCTATTATCATGTCATGGGTATTTCCTTGAAGATTTTTTGCAGATATTATATATTCATCAAGATAAGACTCAATTCATGATCTAATGTTCTGAAGAGTGAGAAAGGGTAGCATGACAAGAGCAAAAATAAAGGTGCAGAACAACAATAAGAAGTTCACCACATGAAGTCTTCAAGTTGGCAGCATTGCATACAGTCATTGTAAAGTTATCATTGTAATAAGTTATTGTAAAAGCATCATTTTAAAAGTTGTACAAGTTTTTATCTTCCAAGAGTTGAAGAGGTAGTTTCGCGAGATCTAGGATCATCATTATGTGGCTGTGTCATAGTTGAGGTTATGGTCTAGTGTGTCTTATTCTTCTACATCATTCTATATCATTGTAAAGTGGACCATTTTCCCTGGTATGAGAGTTATTATTATTTTATTATTTTATAGGGTGGTAGGGTGGTGCTAGGCTGGTGCATGAAGTCACCATCATGTTTAAGCCTGTGAAAAATTTAGGGTGGTAGGATGGTGCTAGGGTGAGTTGTAGCTCATTGGGTGTTGGGGAGTCCGTTTAGTTGACTACTGATGAATATTGGGTGTTGGAGTGTCCATCTAGTGGGAGTTGGAGAAGAATGATTTTATAGATTCTAGGAAGTTGGAGCTTTCTTTTCAATTGGAGTTGAAGATTAAAGGATTATTATAAAAGCATTTAGGTGGTTTTTGTCCGGAGTGGGTTTCCACCTTAAAAACTGTGTGCATTTGTGTTCCTTTTGTTTACTACTATCATTGTAAAAACACTGATAATAATTGAAGATTAACTAATGCTCTGAAAGATTAATAATAATACTAATTGAAGGGAATACTGATTCACCCCCTCTTAGTATTTCCAAAAATTGGTATCAGAGCTTGGTTCCTTCAATAACAATTTAATGGTTAGAAGGAGGTCATGGAACATACCAAGAATGGTGTACCTCTATTCAATGAAAATAATTATGCACTTTGGAAAGGAAGAATGGAGGTCTATCTCTTAGCACAAGGTTACGAAGTATGGGACACTGTTCAAAATGGCTTTACACCAACCACGTATGAACAAGGTAAGAAGAATTTGGTAAATGATGCAAAATGAAGAATATTATTATTAGTGGACTTATTGAATCTATTTATGTTGGGTTTTAAAACCACCAAAAATGTATGGGACAAGCTTGAGAATATATATGCAGGTGACTCAAATGTCAAAGAAGCAAAGCTTCAAATCTACAGAGAAAAAATTGAGCAACTCAGAATGAAAGAAGATGACAACATTGCTGCATACTTCCAACACGTTGATGAAATAACCAACACTATGGAAGGATTGGGAGGGTCTATTGACGAGAATACTATTATACAAAATATTCTTAGAACGTTACCAGGAAGATTCAACTCAAAGGTATCAATCTTTGAATACAATGCAAATCTAGACAAACTCAACAAAGAGGAATTACATGGAGTTCTCATAGCATATGAAATGAGACTTGATGAAGAAGAGGGTACTTCACATCTAGAAAATACGTTCACTGCATCTAAGAAAACCAATAAGGACAAAAAACCTTCAAGAGCATAGACCTGCACCTGCAAGTGCGAAGAAAAGGAAGATGATGAAGAAGGTATTTCAGATGGAGAATATGCTTACTTTATGAGAAAACTAAAAATTGGTAAGGGAAAATTCAAAGGTAAACTTCCATTAATATGTTTTAGTTGTGGTGAGGTTGGGAATTTCACAGCGAAATGTCCGAACCGAAGTGATGGAAGCTCAAAAGGAAAGAAAGGCTTTAAGGAATTCTACATGCAAGGGAAGAAGAAAGGATTCAAAAGGAAATTTCTCTTTAAAGAAGATAGCTCATCATCCAATGAAGACAGTGACAATGAAGAAGAAGCAAATGTGGGAGTACTGTTTATGGGCAAGCACAATAAACAAGAGCTATCAAACAACAAAGAAGACGGGTTTACCATAGAAGAATTTTCTAAGGAGGCAATCAGGCTTATAAAAGAGCTCAAGCCTGAGAAGATTCATTCCAATACTGTTGAAGAACAAGTTCAAGGTCTAAAAATTGAAGTTGAAGAACAAAAATGTATTGAAGAGTCACTTGAAAATAATTTGGAAGAAAGCAACCAAGGAAGGGAAGCATTAGAAGTCGAAGTAGTCTCACTGTATAAGGAAGTGAAGAAGGGAAAAAATACTCAAAACTATGCCAACAACTCAAGGGCATTGGAAGAAATCATCAACAATCAATGATATTACAACGAGAGAACCAGCCTCGGTAACAAAGAACAAGAAGAAGGACCTTCTACAACAAAATACAATGAACCTATGAGATCTGATAGACATGTAGACTTCATTGGAGAAGATTCACAAGAACAACCTTGGAAGACAATTCCCCAACGAATATTTCCATCCAGGTACCAACATATTTTTGATGGCTAGTGTTATTCATGTGGAAAATTTGGTCATAAAGCTGTAGAATGTTGCACGTACCCTAGGAACCAATACAATTTCCAGAGATCTGTCAAATATGAACCTCCCAGGGCTCAACTAAACATCAATAGAATTTAACATTTAAGAAATAATATTGAATGTTATAAATGTCGAAAATTTGGACACATAGCCAGAGACTGCAGACGTGAAAATCCTACAGAAGAATCTTCAAAGCCACAGAACGAACGAACATGGAAGAAGAAGAAGACTAATAATTGTTATCTCACTCTCAAGGCTCAAAACAACAAAGATGTGTGGTATGTTGATAGTGGTTGCTTAATGCATATGACTGGAGGTAGAAAGAAATTTGTATCTATGAAAGAGAAGAAGGATGGAACCATGTCCTTTATAAATGATGGATCTTCAAATGTTATAGGATCAGGTACCATCACTCTCAGAAGCAAATATGCTCTAGCAAAGAATGTTCTATTGGTTGACAACATGAATCACAATCTGCTCAGTTTTGGATAAATGTGTGATCAAGGACACACAATGCTATTAAACTCCACAAAATGTGAAATTAGGAAAGGCAGGTATGGTAAAATTGTGGCTATAGCAAGTCGAGCTCCAATCGAAATATATGTTCTGGATGAAGCAACTAAAGCATGTCTAAGAGATAAAGAAGATGAAAGTTGGTTATGGCACAAACGAATGGGTCACATAAACTTTGATAGTATTGTCAGTATAAGAAAAAAGGAAGCAGTACAAGAAATGCTGAAAATCTCAAAACCTTCCAACACACTATGTGAGGCCTGTTGACATGGAAAGCAGACAAAAGTTGAATTTAAAACAAAAGAACACTTTGCGTCACATCCATTGGAATAGATACATATTGATCTATGTGGTCCTGTGAGAAAAAAACGCTTAGATGGAGAATTATATTTCATGTTAATGATAAATGAATATACCAAGATGACAGCTGTCAGTTTCCTAAAGAAAAAATTTGAAGAATTTGAGTGCTTTAATATCTACAAGGATTTGGTCGAAAATGAAACTGATTTGAAAATAAATTGTCTAAGATCAGATAATGGCAGAGAATTCACTTCCAAATTATTTCAGGAATATTGTGATGAAAATAATAAAAAGACATTTTTCAACATCACGAGCACCTCAGCGAAATGGAGTTGCTAAAAATAAGAACATAACCGTATAGGAAATGGGTAGAACAATGTTGAAGGACTCAAAATTGGATGAAAAATTCTAGGTTCAAGCAATTGAAACAACACTCTTCATTATCAACCGAAGTCTTCTCAGAAATAATTGAAATAAGACCCCATATGAATTGTGGAAAGGAAAACTGACTAATGTAATCACAATCTTCGGAAGAAAATGTTATATCAAAAGAGAAGATGAAAATTTGGGTAAGTTTGAATCACTTGTTGACGAAGGTATATTTTTTGGTTACTCACACAAAAGAAAGGCTTATAAATGTTATAATCTAAGACAAAAAAATATAGTGGAGAGCATAAATGTTACATTTGACGAAGATGGGGTTCTAACAAATAATGACGAGGATCTAGAATCTTTGAAACTTGAGACAAAGGCTGAAAAAGACACAAAGAAAATTTTAGAACAAGAAGCAACTGTCAAACAGGAAGAAGTAAATAATGATCATCAAGATATACATGAACAATAACAAGAAGCTCCTCCAAAGAGAACAAAAGAATGGATTCAAAAGAACCATCCACCAAATCAAATCATTGGTGACATAAATGAAGGTCGATAACTTCATTCATCACAACAAGCTCACATTGATTTTCTAGCAACCTTTGAGCCTAGTAGTTTTGAGGAAGCCAACTAGAATGAAAATTGGGTAGCAACTATGAATGAAAAATTGGATCAAATCAAGAAGAATAACACCTGGGAATTAGTTCCACGACCAAAAGACAAAGAAAAAAATGTAATTGGTACTAAATGGGTGTTCAAGAAAAAATTGAATGAAGATGGACATGTTACCAAAAATAATGCAAAATTGGTTTGCAAAGGCTATGCACAAGTGAAAGGAATTGATTTCGATGAAACATTTGCACCAGTTGCCAGAATGAAAGCCATCTGAATGTTTCTCGCCTATGCATGTTCAAGAAAAATAAAATTATACCAAATGGATGTTAAATAATAATTTTTGAATGGATAATTTGAAGAAGAAGTTTACATCGAACAACCTGAAGGTTTTCTACTATCAGAAAAAGAAGACTATGTTTGCAGGTTAAATAAGGCTCTATATGGTCTCAAGAAGGTTCCCACAACATGGTATGCTCATATTGATGGATATCTACGTCAAAAAGGGTTCAAGAAAGGTACTACTTATAGAAATATTTATGTACAGATAGATAAAGATAATTTAACAATTGTTGAGGTATATGTGGATGACATAATCTTTGGTAGCAATGATGATAGACTAAGTAAGAAATTTGCTAAAAAGATGCAAAGTGTGTTTGAGATGTATTTATTTGGTGAGATGAAATACTTCTTAGGGTTTCAAATATCTCAACAAGAGAAAGAAATATTTATATGTCAATCCAAGTACATCAAGGAAATTCTCAAGAAATTCAAAATGGAAGATTGAAAACCCATCCTCACTCCGATGTTAACAAGTTGCAAATTGAGCATAGACGACTCATCTAAGGATGTGGATCATAGTTTGTAAAGATCTATGATTGGTAGTCTTCTATATGTAACATCCTCCCGGCTAGATTTTATGCAAGCAATTGGACAAGTAGCAAGATTCCAAGTAGCACCAAAATAATCACACATTATTGCTGTCAAAATAATTCTTCGATATCTAAAGGGAAAAACAGAATATGGCTTGTCGTATCCCAAGGGTAAAAATCTCATTATTCAAGCCTTTACAGATGCAGTTTGGGTAGGAAGCGTTGATGATCATAAGAGTACTAGTGGAGTATCATTCTATCTAGGTGGTTGTCTCGTATCATGGTTGAGAAAAAAACAAACCTCAATCTCGTTATCTACAACGGAAGCAGAATACATTGCAGATTCAACTTGTTGTATTCAAGTCCTTTGGATGAAACAAAATTTGCAAGATCTTCAAGTACGATTTAGTGAGCCTATTCCCATCTTTTGTGATAACACCAGTGCCATCAACATCTCCAAGAATCCTGTCATGCATTAAAAAACAAAACACATTCTGATCAAATATCATTTTGTTAGAGAACAAGTCACTGAAAAGAATATAAAACTTGAATATGTTGGTACAAAAGAAAAAATCTCTGATATATTCACTAAACCTTTACCTTGTGAAGCATTTGCATATCTTTGCCAAAAGCTTGGGATTCTCCCAAGTTCTCATTATATTTTCCTTATTCAGAAAATAAAGGGGGATTGGAAGTGTGTACAGGTCCACAACATGGTTGTGTGTCAGGGGGAGTTACCCTTTGCCAATGATGTCAAAGGGGGAGAGAATGTTGTAGGAAGAGGTGGCATGATCGCAGGGGGAGTACTTGTGTTTCCATCAATGCCAAAGGGGGAGATTTTTGATCAGTGGTTGTCATTGATGCCAATCCAAGAAGCACCAAGGGCTACCCCAATATTGCATGGTAATTTTGAATTGAAAACTTACTCTATTCCGAGTCAAGGATATTTGGGATGGTTTCTACTTGTCGAGATGTTTCCGTTGATATATGGCACGCCACCAGGGAAAATTTTAAGAACCCCCTTAAATTTATAATTATAATAAATGGGAGAATCTCCATGATACATAGGAAAAAAGGAAGGCAATTTTATCCATAATATAATATGTATATATAATTTTTTTGCGAATCTCTCACCATATTATATTATATTATAAAATCAAAATCGGGAATAAAATTCTCAGATGCGGGTGCCTCGTAGAGAGAAGGCGACATGCCACACGACCCCCCCTGCACCAAGCAGTTGTCCTCACCACGAGGCAGCACTTGGCTCTAGCATGGGTGAAATTAAATTCTCCTTGCTGGATTCAAAGCAAGGCACCATAACTGACACTCAATTCCGCATTCATTTCCTCTATCGTTAACCCTCTCTGGTCCGTCCTGGTTTGCAGAGCACCGTGTCCATTTATGGGTAATTACGACGATGCTCCTCTGCATTTCTCCCTCTGCTTCTCTATCAGGTTGGCTATTGGATCTATCTCTTCTGGCTGAGCCTCCGCCCCTCTGTAATACCTTCAGACTCCCTCTGCCCACTTGGCCCATGTTGCCTTCAATATCTTTGCTCGCCCTTCGCTCTCTTTTCATCCCACTTAATTGCATTCTCAGAATTATGCCGCTTCCATGCCTCGCCGCCATCATATGATTTATCGTAGAGGCGAAGGCCGAGGTTCACCTACCCGCCCTCTTATCCCTGCAATTGCAAAGCACAAAGTGGATTTTTCCTTGGCCATGGATGTGTTGGAGGTTCTTAACCCTCAACAACTCTCTACCCATATTTCTCTTTGAATTTCTGAAGCCAAAACTCGACATTCTGGCTCGGGGTCCAAGAAGAGGATGAGGAAATAAAATCTCTCTCCCTCTTCCCCTTAGCAACACACCGATATGGTGGCTCTGCCTGTCAAAACTCTAGAGGATTCTTCGGACAGTGGTGACAACAACAGTTCAACAGCTGGGGGAAATGTAGAAGCAACGGGTGCTCGATCCACCTCCATGCTTGAGCAGGATTCACTGCTTTCCAAGCCAGAGGAAGAACCCTTCGATTATGGCTACTACATATTGGAAGATCAACCTCCTCAGCAAATTCAAGATGCAAAGGACCAGAATGCCTAGCGCCATGGTTCCTCCTTTTCTTGACTTTTCCATCTCAATTCTAGTTTCTATGAATATTTACTTTCTGCACAACAAACTTGGCTACTGGGTTATACTGTTTAACGTTGGTTTCCCCTTAAGGGGCAGCTCCTATTATGTTCTATGGACTGGTTTATGTGATTGATTCCCCCCTAGGGGCAGCCCCATTTTTGTATTTTTGAATTTTATCTTTCCCACCGGAATTGGCTAACTCAGCAATTCTGGTCTAGAAGTTGCGATGTCCTCTATATTTTTTGTATCATATAATAGAATTTAGACTTATTCAAAAGAAGAAAAAAAATTGGGAACAAAACAAAGTAAACTAAAAATTTGGCAAGACCAAACGGTGCAAGAAATTTCAGAGTATATTTTACTTCCTTAAGCCAGGAACGAAACTATCAAATGATGTTGTTGCTACACAAAATATACTTGCATCACATTTGTTGCTACAATCTAGCGATGTTGGCACCAACTCCTCTATGGCTTATTCTAGGCACTTTTATAGTCATGCATGGGGCTTGAGATTGGACTTGGAGAGTCAAGATTGTCTATTTTGATTTTCCAATTATGTTATGAGACTACAAGCTATGTAGTCGAATTGAGTAATACTTGTAAATTTGATCATGGAATCATCTTTCAGTTCATTATTTTTCATACATAAATCAAGTGTCAAATGTTGTGTTCTTATATTGTATGACATGATCTTATGAATTTCTATATAGATTGTGGTTTTATAACCTATATGGATTGGAAATGTCATTAGTATATTTTGTGTTCAAAAATTTTTTCCTCTTTGCCAAGTCTGAAAATAGTCTTTGCAAAGTAACCGGCCAGTCGAGTCCGAGTTTGACAACATGAATTCAAATTCCCCATTGGCATTCCTTCCCCCTTTCCAGGCGTAACCGAGAAAATGATGAATACAGAAAATTAAAGCTGAAATTGAGGTATACAGGAAGAGAAGAATTAAAATAAGGATGAACAATGTTTGAATGAACATCAATTTCTTGGAATAAAAATAATAAACAATGCCCTACGTCATCTCTTCTCTATTGGTACCTTCCCAGCTCACATAGCCAAACCAAAAATGTCGAAGTGAGCATGAAATTAGAGTTTGAAACACTTTGTTGTTTTGGGGCATCTTGTTGGGCCCACCCTAAATGCAAACTTAACAAAGCTTTTTAGTTATTAAAATATCTTTCTTTCATGCTAAAATCACTGTTTCCATACTCAAAATTGGGGTATGCCTCCAATTTCTCCCTGGGTATGAAAACGTATGCAAAAATGTTGCAATGAACAATAAGGTACGATGGGGTACGGGCACGTTTCCAATATAGTTTACCAATACCTTCACATTGCAATTCTAACAATTTATCTTGATCAAATATGGCGATATACAAACATAAAACTACATTAAACATGATATACAACCAAATAATACCTAACTATTAGTCATCTCAAAACTGCCAAGCACAAAAATTCTGTATTATGTTTCATCTTTTTATATCACCAATTTTGGTTCTCAGATCATTCCCAAGAACTTCATTGGATAGACGCATCATCAACAATATGAACAATTGGTAAAAATTTATGCCATTCCATATGAACTCTTAAAACTTAACCCTGTAGCAATATATGCTCTATACAATATCTATTGCAGAGGTGGATCATAAACAAATAAACAGACTACAAATTGGAAGACAAAAAAGTTGTAATGATGGCTATTCATCATAATTATCATCTCTCGAATAGCTCGACAAGCACCAAATATCAAAACTCATTGATAACCCTGCAAGGGTTGTTAATAACAAGTTAATGACTTCAAAATTCTTGCTATATAGGGACTTTTGTAGGAATGACTTATTCAACAATAAAAAATGTTATAATTATGGCTATTCATCATATTTATCATCCCCCGAATTTCTCAACATGAAATATCAAAACTCATTGAAAATGCTGCAAGGGTCTTTAATAACAAGTTAAGAACTTCAAAAGGCTTGCTATGTAAGGATTTTTGTGGGAATGAATTATTCAAAAAAAAAAAAAAACTAATATTCTGGATTTATTCACAGAAAGATACTACTAATTTCATTAAGGTATCCTGTTAGGTAGGTTTTTGGGGTGCAATGTTGGCAATATGAAGTTCCCAATATGACCAAAAGATGACTTCTCTCATTGCATCCTTGTTAATATTGTTCTTCTTGGAGAACATATATATTGGGAACAAAAATTTGAGAATTAAAATGAATTCTATTAACTACAATTTGAATAACCACAAGCTTTCTCAAATAAAATTCTCAAGAGATGCCTCTCATAAAGCATCAAATAATTGACCATAAATGGTACTATCCTTACTCAATTTTGTCTCAGAAAATCCCAGAACGCTAGACCACTATCCTTCCCACCAATGTTCAAAACCCACTTGTAACATGTTCTCTTATGGGCTTATTAGGGCTGGCAGGGTATGAGCAATCTCACTTCGTTTAAGTGCTTGAGGGTGCTGAACGAGTTATAATTTAGGCTATTTCAGTCAGTAGAAGTGGATTGATTGATGACATTCATTATTCTTGACAATAGCAAATTGTTATTTTTGATGCAAAGTTAAAATTTAGTAAAATTTTCCAAAAAAATACAGGATTTCTTGAACGTTCTTCACTTTATAATGACATGTATATCGTATCTTGATAGACATCAAGAAGTTATAAATGCACCAGTAGTGTCAAATAATAAATAATTTCAACAAAAGGGTCTTTTAAACATGATGTAGATTCCTTTTAATCATAACAATAAATCCTAAGACCTAACGAGCCCTAGACGCATGAAGAACATGCTTTTACCTAGAAGACCATCATTAAAGAACATTAAACCCATGCTTTAATAAAATAAATTTTTCTTGTTTGTTACCTAGGATACATACTAAAATGAGTACAATAACAATTATGAAGAAGGAACTACTTACATTTTCAAAAAATACTTAGTCACTCAACCAAAGGTTTAAGACATAAATATCCTAAACTACTTAGGTGTGTTATGTAGAAATTTTAATACAATTATGTACTGCTGGATTCTCCTGATCTAACAATTATATGCCACTATTAAATACAAAATCCTTCTACTTAAATATTTGTATAAATTTAATCGTTAATTGCAAACACATGAAGAAAGATCAATCACACATAACACAGATGTTTTTACCGGGAAAACATAAATCTAAAAATCCCAATATCATATATTATGTATATATCATGGATCATGAAACAATATCATACAAAACTCTAATATAAGAGCTCTCAGTACAATATACAATCGTCTCACACTGTCATGCAAAAATTGGCTCACACATGCACCAATTCACTGCCTCCTGACAACCTGCCTCCATTGCGCAATCCCTGCTGATCACAATCCCTAAATGAATTCGATCTTGCCTTTCCTTGACTGCGCAATCCTCATTGGCATCTCCAATGTGTGTTTGGTTGCACTTGTGCACCCACTTACAACTGATAGTCAAACTATCCCTTTCACCTATCTCTCAACTGGGTCTCCACTGGATTTGACATGCATGTAGTTAACAGTAGTAAATCTTCAGTTGCATGTGAGATCACTCCATGTGAATTAATTTAATATTTAATTCACTATCTCTCACTAGTGTATCCTTAGTTACAACTAGCACAACTAAGTTTAACTCAATTAACTGAGTTAAACTACTTTACAACTCACATAACTACGCATCCAACTCTGTTACAACTTTGTATCACTCAATTAAAATGAAGTCCACTAGCATGTCCCACCAACCAACCTTTAAACTCGAAATTCCTTCAGTTAACTGGTTTTCCACATTAGTTAACTGAAATCAAGTGCTCCATGAGAATAGATTATTATTTATTGTCTAATTATTGTTAAGCGCTAACAATAATCGACATGCATTCCATGGAACAACTTCACACATGCATTCAAAAAATAGACGCCCATCTGTCCATAAAATTTTCTCAACCATCTATAAATAGGTTACTGCTAAAAATAGAATTTGACCCAAATTCTAAAAAAAGACATATCACCTAAAAATAGCCTGCGGGCCCCACCTAGTGTAGGTGCTTAATTTTCACTAGGATCATCATCTTGTTGAATCTCAACACTCCCTCTAAAAAAGAAATGGAATATCCTTCACCTCGATCCTGTCTCTATGGTATTCAAATTTTCTCCTGGTGAGCGCCTTCGTCATAATATCTGCATCCTGATATTCCGTAGGAATGTACTGAAGCAACATGATCTTCTGCTGCACAAAATCTCTGATATGATGATACCAGATATCTATATGCTTAGATATATCATGAAACACATGATTAATCAAGAGTTTAATGCAACTCTGATTATCACAATGAATCATTGTAGGATCTAAATGAGAACCAAACAAACCGACCAGGATCTTCCTCATCCAGATAGCCTCACATGTTGCTTGACTTGCTACCATGTATTTTGCTTCCGCTGAACTGAGTGCCACAGATCTCTTTTTCCTGCTGTACCAAGAAACAACTATAGATCTGATACTGAAGACCCCTCTTGATGTGCTCTTTCTGTCTGTTGGGATGCCTTCCCAATATGCATCCGTGAAGCCATGCAACTTCACCTCATCCGTCTGTCTGTACCATAAGCCATACTTAGATGTTCCCCCGAGATATCTCAAGACATCCTTGCCCGCCTTCCAAAAGAGCTTGGTAGGCTTAACCATTGCTTGACTAAGTTGGTTCACCGCATAGCATATGTCCGGTCTTGTATTAACTAAATACATGAGCGAACCCACCAACTATCGATAGAAAACAGCATCCACTACCTCTCTAATGTAGCCTCCTCTTTCCTCCAGTTTCCTGGAAGAGGATTATCCATGGGTTTACAGCCCTCCATGTGAAACTTACCGAGGATCTCCCTTGCATACTTTCCTTGAGACACAAACAGTTCACCTTCTCACTGCCATATTTCCAATCCAAGGAAATAGTAAAGGATGCCCATATCCTTCATCTCAAACTCATTAGTAAGGTCCTCCTTGCATGAGTGTATCAACTGCTCACCACCAGTCAGTATTAAATCATCAAAATAAAGAAAAATGATTAAAATCTTACCCTCCACCACAATCTGGTATAGGTTTGCATTCGCCTCACTCTTAGTGAAGCCAAGTCTAGTGAAATAGCTGTCGACCCGAGTGTACCAAGCACAGGGTGTGTTGAGATTCAACAAGATGATGAGCTTAGTGAAAAGAGTCGCCTTCATCATGTGGGCCCGTAGGCTTTTTTTTGCGCAAGTCTATTTTTAGACATGATGATCATATTTTAGAAGTTGCAGGATGCTATTTGTGGATGGTTGATCAAGTTGGAAAAATAGATGAAATTATATTTTTAGAATATTGGGCGAAGTCTATTTATAGATTGTCGATCTAAAAATAGATGCATGTCGATTATTATTAGCTCTTAATAATAATCAGACACTAAACATCAAATTATTCTCTTGGAGCACTTTGTTTCAGTGCAAAAATGTGGCACATCAGTGGACTGAGGGAATTACGTGATTCCCAAGGGTTTACTGGAGCTAATGCATGTAGGACTAAGTTAGAACTCAACTGGCAGAGTTATGACACAGTTGGAAGAAGTAGTTATGGAGTTGTATTCAGTTTAACTCAGTTAGACTCATTTGAGCTAGTTGTATCTAGTATAACTGATTAATACACTAGTGAGAGTGGAGTGAATTAATTAGTTAATTAATTCACAAATAATAACTCATTAATCAACTGAACAATACAGTAGTTAACTACAGTGCATGGCAGTTTTAGTGGAGACCCAGTGGAGAGATAGGTGAAAGGGCAAGATGGACTATCTGTTGTGACTATAGTTATGCATTGATTGCATCACACACACATTGGAGTTTCCACTGAGGATTGCGCAGTTAAGGCAAGTGTAATTCGAATTCATTTAGAGCTATTCTTCAGCAGGGATTGCGTAGTTGAGTAGGCTAGCAGGAGGGCAAAGATCGATGCATGGATTTGCAAGATTGTTCCTAATTAGTGTATGATGATTGTACTGTACTGAGTGCTTGATAAGATTTGTATGAGGATTGCCATATGATTCCATGATACATAATATATAGTTGGTATTTTCAACTTCAGGCTTTCCTGGTTAAAAGCAACTATGTTATGTGAGATTATTTTTATTTATGCTTTACATGTGTGTGCAATTAATTTTCCGCAAAAGATTAACAAGTGGAAAGATTCAGTATCTTGCATAAATTTAAATAGTGTGAGATCAGGTGGATCTAGGGCATATGCATGCTTAGTGCATATAATTTCTACATGGTATCAGAGCATTGTTAATTGAAGATTGCAATTGTAAAGTGAGTTTGTGCTGGTGAACAATTCGAATTTGCTACAGAAGATTCTTGGTGCAGAAGTCGAGTATACATTGAAATGTCTTTCAACTGGTTGAGATTGGAGTATGCCCTTGATGGGAGCTTGAATTACATAGCCTAGATGGACAGGATGGAGGCAGGGCTGGAGGATATTGGATTGAAGGAGTTCATCGATAACGATGTTCCTAAGCCGAGATCTAGTGATGCTCCATTACTTGATGCATGGCAAAAGAAGATAGCAAAGACGAGAAGGATTCTGTTGGAAGGTGTGAAGGACCATATTGTGTCCAGCCTTCACGGGAAAGCCACTCCATTCTTAATGTGGAGGGCTTTGACAAAATTTTCCCAAAGTAGAAGTGACCAGAGGAAGTTGGCGCTTAAAGACAAGCTTAAAAAAATAAAAATGGATACAGGTCACAGTATTCCAAAATACCTCACGAAGTTTGTCCACTCCAAGGATGAACTAGGAAGTGTGGGGGTTACTGTTGATGAAGAAGACTTGGTGAGCTTGGCACTCCTTGGCTTCCGAAGTGTTGGCATAGCTACGAAGACTCTATCAATGGACGGGAGAAACTGCTGGGATGGGAGCGACTTTGGTCGGATCTTGTGCAGGAGGAGATAAGGCGGGGTACTAAGGATGGATCTTCATCGAAGAATGAAGATGAAGAGAATTGCGCGTTGGCTGCCAAAGCAAGGAAAGGGAAGGGGAAGAAACATCCTTCAAAATCTGATGCTAAAGGCAAGAAGCAAGATTTTTCCAAAGTGAAGTGTTTTCACTGTCACAAACATGGACATTTCGTCACTAACTGTCCACAAAAGAAGAAGAACAAGAAGGCTGCTAGATCTGCAGCTGGAGAGGCCTTAGCCTCATAATTTGAACTTTATTTCTCCTTGAACGCATGCTTGGTTTCAAGCTGTATGGGATCAGTGTGGTATTTTGATAGTGGTGTGTCTTTCCATATGACGAGAGACAAAGATTTGTTTAGTGACTTGGAGGAGAAGGACCTCCAGATGCATATAGAGATGGGCGACGATGGTCGGTACTGTGCGACTGGCATTGGGACCATTACCTTTGAGAGGGAGTCCAGTAATCCATTCTTGTTGAATAATGTTATGCATGTTCCAGGTCTGAAGAAGTACCTGGTCTTAGTCGCAATGTTGGAGGACAAAGGTTATGATGTTGTTTTCAGTGAGGGAAAAACCTTCCTTCGACATAAAACAATGGGTCAAACCAAGAAGATAGGGGTTTGAATTTAGAATCTCTACAAGCTTGAGGTAGATGGCTGCGCTGCAATGGTGGGCAAAGCAAAAGAAGTGGTGAGCCGAGATGAGGGCGAATTATGGCACAGGAGATTGGGCCATCTTCACCATGGCGCTTTGAAGATTTTGTAGAAGATTTATACTGGACTTCCCAAGGGTAATATTGCACAGTTAGATCAGTGCAAGGGATGTACTATGGGTAAGTTTGTGAAGACCACCTTTCATGAAAAGGAGAACCGTGCTTCGGTGATCCTGGAGAGAATTCACACAGACGTGTGTGGACCTTTCTCGATTTCTTCATCATAAAAACAAAGGTATTATGTTGTATTTGTTGATGAATATTCTCGTAGATGCTGGATCTTCTTCATGCAGAAGAAGAGTGAAACATTCTCAAAGTTCTGTGAGTTCAAGGCATTGGTGGAGAAGGAGTCGGGGAAGCAAGTGAAAGCTCTACGGAGTGATGATGGCGGTGAATACATCTCGAGTGAATTCAAAGACTTATGTAGTAAAGAAGTAATTCGAAGAGAAATCATAGCGCCTCATAACCCACAACAGAATGGTGTCGCGGATAGAAAGAACAGAACGATTGTGGGTGCTGCACGAGCGATGCTGCATGACCAGGGCCTACCGATGCACTTGTGGGCGGAAGCATGCAACACTGCGGTTTATGTGCAAAACCATTGTCCTCATAGAGTACTTGGCATGAGTACACCCGAAGAAGATTTTACTGGTAAGAAACCTGATATTTCTCATTTGAAGATTTTTGGCTCACCTGTTTACATTCATGTGACAAAGAACGCCAGGAAGAAACTGGAGCCAACTACAGAAGTTTGGATATTTGCGGGGTACACAGAAACACCCCATAACTATCGTGTGTATTTGCTAGACAGTTGGATGACTGTTGTGCGACGAGATATAAAATTCAATGAGGTGAAAGCCATGAAGTTGTCACTTGAGAGGGAGCTACACTTGCATGTGGAGGAGGAACTTCTTGTTCCCAAAGATGAGCCTGCGAATTTGGATCAGCCACAAGA
The DNA here is from genome assembly GCA_034641835.2 of Pinus albicaulis. NCBI lineage: Eukaryota > Viridiplantae > Streptophyta > Pinopsida > Pinales > Pinaceae > Pinus > Pinus albicaulis. Next base: position 462,626,611 of record CM076575.1, on the reverse strand, counting down.
GGAGATTCATGGGGTGGAGGAGTCCACTCATGCAGAACCAAACATCATACAAGGCAAAAAGCGTACCACAGAAGCTGAGAGACTGAAGGCACAGAATGTAGGAGTCCCTACATCACAGCGCAGACAGAGACAATCACTTGACCGATTTACTAGATACATGGCTCTTATGAGCAAGTGTATCGTGACAGAGCCATATTATTTCAAAGAAGCAGTGCAGGAGCCCACATGGGTAGATGCCATGGTGGAGGAGTATGACTCCATTGTAAGAAACAGTGCTTGGGAGATTGTTCCAAGGCTGGTGGGAAAATCAGTTGTAGGATCAAGATGGATCTACAAGGTAAAGCAAGCTACTGATGGGAGTGTCGAGAAGTATAAGGCAAGATTTTTTTCCTGGGGCTTCTCACAGATCGAGGGGATTGACTATGAAGAAACCTTTGCACCCGTCGCACGGTATTCTTCCATACAGACCATCCTTGCTCTCTCAGCGCAGATGGGTTGGCACAATCATCATATGGATGTGAAGACTGCATTCCTTAATGGGATCATTGAGGAAGAGGTGTACATTGAGCAGCCTGAAGGATTTGAGATCTTCAGCAGCGAGTCGCATGTGTGTAGGCTCAAAAAAGCGCTGTATGGGCTAAAACAAGCACCGCGTGCTTGGTACACTCAGATCGACAGCTATTTCACTGGACTTGGCTTCACCAAGAGTGAGGTGGATGCAAACCTGTACCAGATTGTGGTGGAGGGTAAGATTTTAATCATTTTAATTTATGTTGATGATTTAATATTAACAGGTGATGAGCAGTTGATACAGTCATGCAAGGCAGATCTTGCAAAGGAGTTTGAGATGAAGGATTTTGGCCTCCATTATTTCCTTCGATTGGAAATATGGCAATGGGAAGGTGAACTGTTTGTGTCTCAAGGCAAGTATGCCCGAGAGATACCGGAGAAGTTTCACATGCAAGGCTGCAAGCCTATCGACACTCCTCTTCTAGGAAATTGGAAGAAAAAGGATGCTACATAGGCAGAGGTAGTGGATGCCATTGTTTATCGACAGTTGGTGGGTTTGCTCATGTATTTAGTCAATAAAAGACTAGACATATGCTATGCAGTGAACCAGCTTTCACAAGCGATGGTTAAGCCTACCAAGCTCTTTTGGAAGGTAGGCAAGCATGTTTTGAGATATCTCAGGGGCACATCTGAGTATGGTTTATGGCACAAACAGACGTATGAGGTGAAATTGCATGGCTTCATGGATGCAGTTTGGGCAGGAATCCCAACAGAAAGAAAGAGCACATCAGGAGGGATTTTCAGTATCGAATCTACTACAGTTTATTTGTACAACAGGAAACAAATATCTGTGGCACTTAGTTCAGCAGAAGCAGAATACATGGCAGCAAGTCAGCTGCATGTGAGGCTATTTGGATGAGGAAGATCCTGGTTGGTTTGTTCGTTTCACATTTAGATCCCACAATTAAACATTGTGATAATTAGAGTTGCATTAAAATCTCGGTTAATCCTGTGTTTCATGATAGATCTAAACATATTGATATCCAGTATCATCATATAAGAGATTGTGTGCAGCAGAAGATCATGTTGCTTCAGTACATTCCTACGGAGGATTAGGATGCAGATATTCTGACGAAGGCACTCACTAGGAGAAAATTCGAATACCATAGAGGCAGGATCGGGGTGAAGGATAATCCCTATCTTGTTGAGAGGGAGTGTTGAGATTCAAAAAGATGATGAGCTTAGTGAAAAGAGTCGCCTTCACTAAGTGGGCCCGCAGGCTATTTTTGGCGCAAGTCTATTTTTAGACATGATGATCATATTTCAGAAGTTGTAGGATGCTATTTGTGGATGGTTGATTAAGATGGAAAAATAGATGAAATTCTATTTTTAGAAGATTGGGCGAAGTCTATTTAAGATCGTCGATCTAAAAATAGATGCATGTCGATTATTATTAGCTCTTAATAATAATCAGACACTAAACAACAACTTATTATCTTGGAGCACTTTGTTTCAGTGCACAAATGTGGCACATCAGTGGACTGAGGGAATTACACAATTCTGAAGGGTTTACTGGAGCTAATGAATGGAGGACTCAGTTATAACTCAAGTGGCAGAGTTATGACACAGTTGGAAGAAGTAGTTATGGAGTTGTATTCAGTTTAAGTCAGTTAGAATCAGTTGAGCTAGTTGTATCTAGTCCAACTGATTGATACACTTGAGAGTGGAGTGAATTAATTAGTTAATTAATTCACAAATAATAACTCATTAATCAACTGAACAATACAACAATTAACTACAGTGCATGGCAGTTTCAGTGGAGACCCAGTGGAGAGATAGGTGAAAGGGCAAGATGGACTATCTGTTGTGACTATAGTGATGCATTGGTTGCATCACACACACATTGGAGTTTCCAATGAGGATTGCGTAGTCAAGGCAAGTGTAATTCGAATTCATTCAGATCTATTCTTCAGCAGGGATTGTGCAGTGGAGGCAGGCTAGCAGGAGGGCAAAGATCGGTGCATGGATTTGCAAGATTGTTCCTGATTAGTGTATGATGATTGTATTATACTGAGAGCTTGATAAGCTTTGTATGAGGATTTTCATATGATTCCATGATACATAATATATAGTTGGGATTTTCAGCTTCATGCTTTCCCGGTTAAAAACAACTGTGTTATGTGCGATTATCTTTATTTATGCTTTACATGTGTGTGCAATTAATTTTCCGAAAAAGATTAACAAGTGGAATGATTCAGTATCTTGCATAAAGTTAAATAGTGTGAGATCAGGTGGATCTAGGACATATGCATGCTTAGTGCATATAATTTCTACAGGGTGCTTTCTTCAGCCCATACATCACTCTTTTGAGTATGCACACATGTGACTCGCTGCTGAAGATCTCAAATCCTTCAGGCTGCTCAATGCACACTTCTTCCTCAATGATCCCATTAAGGAATGCAATATTCACATCCATTTGATGAATGTGCCAACCCATCTGCGCTGAGAGATCAAGGATGGTCCTTATGGAAGAATACCGTGCGAAAGGTGCAAAGGTTTATTCATAATCAATCCCCTCGATCTGTGAGAAGCCCCGGGCCACAAATATTGCCTTATACTTCTCAACACTCCCATCAACAACTTGCTTTACCTTGTAGATCCATATTGAACCTACCATTGATTTATCAACCGGCCTTGGAACAATTTCCCAAGAACTGTTTCTGACAATGGAGTCATACTCCTCCACCATTGCATCTACCCATGTGGGCTCCTGCACTGCTTCTTGAAAGGAAGATGGCTTTGTCACAATACATTTTATCATGAGAGCCATGTATCCAGTGAATCGGTTAGGGGACTGTCTCTGTCTGCGCTGTGAAGTAGGGACTCCTACATTCTGTGCCGCATCAAGCTTTAGCCTCTCAGCTTCTGTGGTAAGCCTTCTACTAGTTCTAATGTTTGGCTCTGCGTGAGTGGACTCCTACACTCCATGAACCTCCTCCTGTGGCTAATCCACATCTAGAGACTCATCTTTGGGAACAAGCAGTTCCTCCTATGGATGCAAGTCTAGCTCCCTCTCAAGCGACAACTTCATGGCTTTCTCCTCATTGAATTTTATATCCCGTCGCACCACAGTCATTCGACTGTTTGGAAAATACACAATTAGGGGATGTCTCTATGCATCCCAAAAATATCTCAACTTCAGCATTCAGGTCCAAATTCTTCCTGGCGTTCTTGGTCACATGCACATAAACATATGAGCCAAAATTCTTAAAGTGAGAAACATACGGTTTCTTACCAGTAAAAGCTTCTTCAGGAGTACTCATGCCAAATAATCTATGAGGACAATGATTTTGCACATAAACAGTAGTGTTGCATGATTTTGCCCACAAGTGCATTGGTAGGCCCTGATCATGCAGCATAGCTCGTGCAACACCCACGATCATTCTGTTCTTCCTCTCCATGACCCCATTTTGCTATGGGTTATGAGGCGCTATGAGTTCTCTCTGAATTTATTCTTTGCTACAGAAGTCTTTGAATTCGTTTGAGATATATTCACCTCCATTATTGCTTTGCAGAGCCTTCACTTGCTTCCTCGACTCTTTCTCCACCGATGCTTTAAACTCACAAAAATTTGAGAATGCTTGATCATTCTTCTACATGAAGAAAATCCAACATCTACAAGAATAGTCATCAACAAAAATAACATAATACCTATGTTTTTCTATTGAAGCAACCGTGAATGGCCCACACATGTCTGTGTGAACTCTCTCCAGGATCAACGAAGCATGGTTCTCCTTTTCATGAAGGGTGGTCTTCACAAACTTACCCATATTACATCCCTTGCACTGATCTATCTGCACAAGTGTACCCTTGGGAAGTCCAGTAGAAATCTGCCGCAAAATTTTCAGGGTGCCATGGTGAAGATGGCCCAATCGCCTGTTCCATAATTCACCCTCATCCCGGCTCACCACTTCTTCTGCTTTGCCCACCATTACAGCACAAACATCTACCTCCAGCTTGTAGAGATTCTTGACTCAAATCCCTATCCTCTTGGTTTGACCCATTGTTTCATGTCGCAGGAAAGCTTTTCCATTGCTGAAAACAATGTCATAACCTTTGTCCTCCAACATCGCGGCTGAGACCAATTTTTTCTTTAGACCTGGAACATGCATAACATCTTTCAACAAGAAAGGTTTTACCTGAGTTCCTCTCAAAGGTAATGGTACTAATTCTGATCGCACTGTATCTTCCATCGTCACCCATCTCTCTATGCATTTGGAGATCTTTCTCCTCTAAATCACTAAAAAGCTCCTTATCTCCTGTCATGTGGAAGGAAGCACCACTATTAAGATGCCACACTGATCCCATTGCGCTTGAAATAAAGCATAATATCAAAGAGAAATCAAGTTCAAATTATGAGGCAGGGGCCTCACCAGTTGTAGCTCCAACATCTTTCTTGTTCTTCTTTTTCTGTGGGTAGTTAGTGGCGAGATGGCCATGTTCGTGATAGTGAAAACACTTCACTTTGGACAAATCCAGATTCTTGCCTTTAGCCTCGGATTTTGAGTGGAATTTCTTCCCCTTCCCTTTCCTTGCTTTGGAAGCCAAAGAACAATCCTCTTCATCATCATGCTTTGATGAAGAGCCATCCCTGGTGTTCCACTTGAACTCCTCACTTTATCTGACCACAGTCGTTCCCAATCTAGCATTTTTTCCTGTCCATTGATAGAGTCTTGATAACTATGCCAACTCTTAGGAAGTCCCAAGAGAGCCAAACATACCAAATAATCATCAGCAATCGTGATTTCCACACTCCCCCAATTCATCTTGACAATTGAAAAAATTTGTAAGATACTTAGGAATATTATTGCCCTTCTCCATCTTGATATTTCTGAGTTTATCCCTCAGCGCCAATTTCCTATGGTCGTTGCTGCTTTGGAAAATATCCATAAAAGCCTTCCACATTACAAATGGATTGGATTTCCCATGAAGGCTTGAGACAATATGGTCTCTCACACCTTCCAACAACATCCTTCCCATCTTCGCTACTTTCTTTTTCCAGGTGTTAAGTAATGCAACATCCGTCGAAGTGGGCTTAGGAACATCATTGTAGATGAATTCCTTCAAGCCACTATCTTCAAGCACCACCTCCATCCTATCCTTCCATGAAATGTATTTCGATCTGCCCTGAAGTGCATACTCTAGCTGCAAACCATTGAAAGCCATTTCGATGTTTACTCAACCGTCGCACCAAGAAATTCTTGCAGCAAATTCGAATTGTTTCCACTAAAAAACTCGGCTACTGCTTCAATATTGCAATATTATTTGATCCGATACCATGTATAAATTTTAATACAATTATATATTTCCGGATTCTCCTTATCTAACAATTATATGCCACTTGTTATCACAAAATTGGACCTAATAGGCTGCTTGATCAGACAATATCATGTAACTATTTCAAACCTAATATTGTGACTGAGGCTTAGCCTCCTCAGCCTGAGAGGGCTCTCTCAAGGGTTAATGATATGGATAAAGATATAGATGGCTAACTCTATTTAGGAAATAAATTGATAATGATAGATGTAGCTTGAAAATAACATCAGCATGTATACATTGGGCTTATGGAGTCAAAGCAATTCAATAATTCAGTGAGCCTACTTAACATGGAAGTTGAGGCATATCAGAGTTTTTAGTGATAAGGCACACACACATGAAACATGTAAAAACATAGTTAGTTCACATATAAAGGAAGTTAGAACATCTTATAGATGAATTCCGAGTAATATAGATGAACACCACTGCAAATGAGATATATAAGAAGTACAAATAGAAAAGGAAAACACTAAAAACCCCTTCTGAATCTCAAGTTTTTCAAGTATAATATGTCTGTATTAGATGAAAACAATCAATTCATAACAAGCTCAGTTTTGCCAAAAATATCCAACCCTTGACAAATTCGACCTCATGGCCTTTAATAGACATATTACATCATCATATGATCTGCCTCTAGGCTAGATACATCGAATTTTTACCTAATGACACCTTGCGTAACCATAAAACATCAACTTTAATGATAAGAAGACACCTATCCTACTTGACAGTCCTATTTCAAAAAGGACTCAAACTCCTTATTACTATATATAACAACCTTGTCTATTTGAAATTACATCATTGACAAGTCTATCATCACATGGTCGAATTTGGATAATGGCATTCAATTCTTGAGTTGCCAGAGATTGTCTGATCAAGCATCCTATCAGGTCCAATTTTTTGATAACATTTTGGTGCGTTTGCATGGAGTTTGAAGATATAAATCTCCCAAAAATTATGAAGCTGAACTCTTGAAGGTAGTAGGAGCTCAGAATCTGTTCAAGGCTACAACTACCTTGGCGAATCCATTGTTGAATAATTAAAAATTCATAGATATATGGTGATTGCATTGGACATATGAAGAGCTCAGATGCTTCCATTCTTGTTTCAAGGTATGCATGTATAGATTTTTTAGGAATTCATGGTTTCCCAAATCATTTTCCCAAGGATGCATATTTTTTAAGGAATGGTCCAAAATTCAATGGAGAAGATTTCAGTTTGACTTTGAAGCATATATTATATTTTTGTGACTTTACTGAGCTTATTAGAGTCAAACATGAAGATGTTTGCATCATATTGTTCTATGATTCATTTCAAGGAAAATGCAAACAGTGGATTTAAAGCTTTCCTGTCATATATATTAAGTCATTTGCAGATTTTTGGCTTATTTTTTTAGAAGAATGGATAGACAGAACAGATTTGGTGGAAGACTCTCCTTCAATTCAAGGCTTTAAACAATGGAATGATGATCATATTAATGAGGAAGTAGATGAAAACTTTTCTTTGTCCTTGTCTTCTTATCTAAAATCATTTGAATGCAAGTCAAAAGATATGATTCAATTTTTGGATGAAGTTGCTAAGAACATTGAGAAAGACATTGAAGTTTTACAAGGTCAAATTCAATCATATAGTCTTCATGATCATGATCATTCTTTTCAAAATCTTTCCATGCCAAAACACAAAGAGAGGGTGTTGCTTCCTTTCTCTTTTGAGATTGAGGAAGAATACACTGTTTTTGAAAATCAGTTTGAACAACAATTTGATAGCACACAATTGAAATATTGTGTCGTTGAGCAAAGCATACATGAGTTGTCCAAAGTTGCAGAATGTCATGAAAGCATCAAACAGATCATGTCTTCTTTGATCCTATAGCTAACTACATGGAAAAGTTCTACAGTCCAGATTGTCAATTATATTTTCATTATGAGGATCAGATCTATTTTATGTTGCCTTGGTCATTTCAGTATCATGCTTACTGTTGGTTCAAGTGCAGTCAACAGGTTCAAGTGTCAGATCAGATCAACGACTGGCTTCCTTGGAAGTTTCATGTTGCTTGAGTTAAAAATGGAGATTGCAGCTGTTAGGGTAGGTAGGAGTGTGTGAATAAGCTTAAAGTTGACGGAGAATCTTTTTAGTAGGTACAGATTTGGTTCTTTTGCAGTGATCATCAAGCTTGAGCCCGAGGTAAAGGCCATAAGAGCTTGGCGAAGTTTTCATAAATTCCAGAGTTTTTATTTCCAAGAAGATGGATAGTAGCACTGGAACTACTAGTTCTTTGGTGTACCATAGGGGCACACCATCCCAAGTGGAGCCACTCTTATCACTCATAAAAATGAATCATCAGATGAAAAAGTCCTAGAGGTTCATGTGTCAATGGTAGGGTCATATAATTCATTTCTCATTACTTGGTCAAGGGAAATTTTGAATTTTTCTTGTTTAAATCTTACCCTAAGGTCTAAACCCACTCACTTTCAAACTCCCTCATGTCACATCACTCATCATTTTATGACTGATTTAAATTTTCTAGATTTTTGTACCAAAAATTCCATTTTAGCCAAGAATCCCTACTTTCATAGCACATTCAGTGTAAAATTGGCAGAAAAAGCTACGAAATTGGCTAATAGTTTTGTAGCGAATGTGAAGCATTTCTCTGTTTTCTGGTTTGGAGCAGTCAAATTCAAAGGTGGTTTCTGAGCAACTAAAAACGAATTTTGGAAATCTGAAAGAGGTTTTTCTTCATAACCGAAATAACTACATAAAATTATCTCATTTTCTTCAAATTCATTAGGAGGTGGCGGAAATTGATAAATGAAAATGCGCTACGAAACTGCTGTTACTAGACTGTCCTGTACATGACTGTTTAGAAGTCAACTTCAAGTTCAGTTTCTGGAAAAATGAAAAAAAATGTTTTGGAATTATGAAATAGGTTTGTCTTCATCACAACCATATATACAAAAACCTCTCTCAATTTTCTCATAGGTGTTATCAGTTGGGATATACAAGGATTTCATTGAAGCTGTATTTTCAGAAACAAAGTTTTCCTGTTTTACACATGTTTTGAAAATGAAGTTTCTGGACAATAGGAGATGTGTTGCAAAACCATAAGAGAGGTTTTTATTAATTTATAAATAATGGCCTACAAAATCCTCCTTCATTTTCTCAAACTACATCATGGATTAGGAGATATAGGCTCTGTTCCAAGACCTATTTTTCAGGAAAAAACAGGAAAAATATGCAAGGATGTTTTAAATAATGAAGAATAAATGCCTCAAGGAGCCTAAAGTGAGTTTTTTTATGGTTAATGGAGGATTAATACATGTTAGTTACAATTTTTTGGCACTTAAAAACTTTAATTTTCCAAAATTATGAAAAAATCTGCATTTTCAGCAGTTTCGTAGCCTCCAGGCTTAAAAAGCAGAAAAGTGCTACGAAACTGATGTAGTTGCATTTTTTCTTCTTTTGATCAGTGTTAAAGGTGTTAAGTGCTGAGTTAAGGGCTGAAAATGTTATGAGAGATGTGTTGAAGGGTGATAAAGAAGATGCAAGAGGAAAGAGTCAGAATTTTTTAGGATAAAGGCTTGTAAGGCAGCGCTACAGAAAGCACTACGAAACTGCTATATTTTCGTAGCACAATGTATTTTATCTTTTGGAGCAGCCTTTAAAGTGGTTTTTGAACAAATGGATGATATGAAAGAGTCTTGGACCATGTTAAGCCAACTTTAAATAGCCAGGGACCATGAAATGAAGATGAAATGATAGTCAGAATGTTCAAAGAAGGAAAAAGATCTTATGCCTAAAAAACAGGGTACTGTACCCTGTTTTTTAGGCATAAGATATTTTTCCTTCTTTGAACATTCTGACTATAATTTAATATTCATTTCATGGTCCTTGGCTATTTAAAGTTGTCTTAACATGGTCCATGAATCTTTCAAATCATCCAACTGTTCAGAAATCACTTTAAAGACTGCTCCAAAAGATAAAATACATTGTGCTACAAAATACAACAGTTTCGTAGCGCTTTCTGTAGCGCTGCCTTACAAGCCTTTATCCTCAAAAATTCTGACTCTTTCCTCTTGCATCATCTTTATCACCCTTCAACACATATCTCATAACATTTTAAGCCCTTAACATGGATCAAAAGAAGCAAAAACACAGCTACAACAGTTTCGTAGCACTTTTATGCTTTTTAAGCCCGGAGGCGCTACGAAACTGTTGAAAATGCAGATTTTTTCATAATTTTGGAAAATGAAAGTTTGTAAGTGCAAAAAACCTGTAACTAAGATGTCTTAATCCTCCATTAACCATAAAACAACTCACTTTAGTCTCCTTGAGGCATTTCTTCTTCATTATTTAAAACATCCTTTGCATATTTTTCCTGTTTTTTCTTGAAAAATAGGTCTTGGAACAGAGCCTATATCTCCTAATCCGTGATGTAGTTTGAGAAAATAAATGAGGTTTTTTTAGGCCATTATTTATTTAATAAAAAAATCTCTTGGTGTTTTTGAAACACATCTCCTGCTATCCAGAAACTGCATTTTCAAAACATGTGTAAAACAGGAAAACTCTATTTCTGAAAATAGGGCTTCAATGAAATCCTTGTATCTCCAAACTGATAACACTTGTTAGAAAATTGAGAGAGGTTTTTGTAGCTGGGGTGGTTATTAAGAGAAACCACTTTCATAATTCTAAAACAATTTTTCATTTGTCCATAAACGAAACTTGAAGTTGACTTTTAAACAGTCATGTACAAGACAGTCTAGTAACAACATTTTCGTAGTGCATTTTAATTTATCAATTTATGCCACCTCCTAATGAATATGAAGAAAATGAGAGAGGTTAGTTAGTTCAGTTATGAAGAAAAACCTCTTTCATATTTCCAAAATTCATTTTGAGTTGCTCAAAAACTGCCTTTGAAGTTGACTGCGCCAAACCAGAAAACAGAGGAATGCTTCACATTCGCTACGAAACTATTAGCCAGTTTCATAGCGTTTTCTGCCTATTTTACACTGAATGCACTACGAAAGTAGGGATTCTTGGCTAAAATTGAATTTTCGGTACAAAAATCTTGAAAATTGAAATCAGTCAGAAAATGATAAGTGATGTGACATGAGGGAGTTTGAAAGTGAGTGGGTTTAGACCTTAGGGTAAGATTTAAACAAGAAAAATTCAAAATTTCCCTTGACCAAGTAATGAGAAATGAATTATATGACCCTACCATTGACACAAACCTCTAGGAATTTGTCAAATAATGCTTCGTTTTTATGAGTGATAACCAACTATTAAATACATAATACTTCTACTTAAATCTTTGCAGAAATTTAATTGCAAATTGCAAACACAAGAAGAACTATGACATAACACAAAAGTTTTTACAGGGAAAATATAAAGCAAAAAACCCCACTATCATATATTATGTATATATCATGGATCATGAAACAATCTCATACAAAAATCTAATCCAAGAGCTCTCAGTACAATATACAATCATCTCACATTGCCATACAAAAATTGGCTCACACATGCACCAATTTACTCCCTCCTGATAGCCTGCCTCCACCGCACAATCCCTGCTGATCACAATCCCCGAATGAATTCGATCTTGCCTTGCATTGACTGCGCAATCCTCATTGGCATCTCCAATGTGTGTTTGGTTGCACTTGTGCACCCACTATAGTCATAACTGATAGTCAAACTATCCCTTTCACCTATCTCTCAACTGGGTCTCCATTGGATATAACATGCATGTAGTTAACAATAGTAAATATTCAGTTGCATCTGAGATCACTCCATGTGAATTGATTTAATATTTAATTCACTGATCTCTCACTAGTGTATCTTTAGTTACAACTAGTTACAACTAGCACAACTGAGTTTAACTCACTTAACTGAGTTAAACTACTTTACAACTCACATAACTACACATCCAACTCTGTTACAACTTTGTATCACTCAGTTACAATGAAGTCCACTAGAATGTCCCACTAACTAACCTTTGAACTCGAAATTCCTTCAGATAACTGGTTTTCCAAATTAGTTAACTCCATGAGAATATATTATTATTTATTTTCTAATTATTGTTAAGGGCTAACAATAATCGACATGCATTCTATTTTTAGACATGAATTCCATGAAACAACTTCGCACATGCATTCCAAAAATAGATGCCCATCCATCCATATAATTTTCTCAACCATTTATAAATAAATTACTACTAAAAATAGGCTTTGACCCAAATTCTAAAAATAGACATATCACCTAAAAATAGCCTGTGGGCCCCACCTAGTGTAGGTGCTTAATTTTCTCTAGGATCATCATCTTGTTGAATCTCAACATGTTCACACTAGAAATTTCGGATATATAAGAATTGAAGTGTTAATAAGAAATTAAACTTAGGGAATTATAGCTAAAAGCTTAGAACATGCCATGCACCTTCTAAGAGATGGAATGAAGTGGTATGTAAGTATGAAAGCGAATTTTTCTTTGGTGAAACGGCTACGATGTGATGAGTTACACAAATCACGTAGGAAAAATTATGAAGTGCCATCAAAATGTATGTGTGAAGTGATTTCACCTACGCAAAAGTTATAATATGCTTGCAATAAACAAATTGCCTAGGTAAAACTATGGAAAAATGACATTAACATGAAAGAAACGAGGTAAGTGTATTACCACATTAGAGGATAATAATGATCTAACCATGTAGCACAAGGTGAAAGTGACTAGGTATTTGATCACCTTGATGTTGGTTCATGAAGAAAATTATGCACCATTGAAGCAACCTCCATTGATAATCTAACCTTGTGAAGGCTAGAATCATTATTCCAACCAAGGCAACCACATTATTATCAAGGAGAATCACTATTTTGATCATTCAGGAAGATCATCACATGAAGGAATACTCTCAACCAAAAATAAGTGTGTTTGTGGTCCTTGAGCATCCTGCAAGTTACCCCTGAAATATGCATTTACCAATCATGTCAACATGAAGGGGTAACAACAACCACCAATGTGATCAAGTGGACAATAACAAGAACATGGCTGTAGGGGTTCTTGACCTGCAAAGACAAAACCCAGTTCAAACCTTGACAAATTAATGATCTTTTTCTTCAAATAGGATAAATTATAGTCTCTGATGAAATATTTATTGATTGGTAGATCATATGTACCTGTTAGAGCCAAGGAGAAAAACCTAAATAAAATGATCTCATGACCAGTATACCTCCATGTCAAGCATGCAATCACGACTGCAGAAGGAATCCCAACAACAAGAAACTCTAAATATGAAGGGAGGAGACTTGGAATTTGAGTTACACACACCAATACAAAACAATTTCAAGAAACAAGCTTGTATATTTAATCTAGGATCCATAGGTATCCCAATCAACCAGTCCCATACAAGGAGCATTGGTCAACATACCCTTGTAGCACAAGGTGAAAGTGACGAGGATGTGATTATTTTACCACCTTGATGTTGGTTCATGAAGAAAATTATGCACCATTGAATCAACCTCCACTGATAATCTAACCTTGCGAAGGTTAGAATAATCATTCCAACCAAGGCAACCACATTATTATCAAGGAGAATCACTATGCTGATCATCCAAGAAGATCATCACATGAAGGACTACTCTAAAAAAAAAATAAGTGTGTTTGTGGTCCTTGAGAATCCTACAAGTTACCCCTGAAATATGCATTTACCAATCATGTCAACATGAGGGGTAACAACAACCACCAATGTGATCAAGTGGACAATGAAAAGAACATTTATGTACGGGTTCTCGATCTGAAAAGACAAAACCTAGTTCCAACCTTGACAAATTGATGATATTTTTCATTAAATAGGATAAATTATAGTCTCTGCTGAAATATTTTTTGACTGGTAGATCATATGTACTAGTTAGAGCCAAGGAGAAAAACCCAATTCAAATGATCGCATGACTAATATACCTCCATGTCAAGCAGGAAATCACCACTGCATAAGGAATCCCAACAACAAGAAACTCTAAAGATGAAGGGAGGAGACTTGGAATTTTAGTTACACACACCAATACCAAAATATTTCAAGAAACAAGCTTGGATATTTAATCTGGGCTCCATAGGTATCCCAATCAACCAGTCCCATGCAAGGAACATTGGTCAGCATACCCTTGTGCTACATGAAAGACGCACCAAAAACCCTTACCCTTGTATTTTGTCAATTAACTTTACTATAGCTAATGCACACAACCACCATTAGTAGACCATTAAATGCTTGGAAAAAACTAGTTAATAATTCCAAAGGGTCAAATATTATGAAAATACAATGCATCTCTTTGAATGTAGAAATTAAGTGAACCTAATTTTAAGCTACTAAGTGCATATTTACAAGGGTAAAATAAGGAAGTATACAACATAATAAAGGTATAAAAAAATTTCAATATTTGAATCACCTATCATAATTATCCTTAACAAGCCCTTAGAAGAAGGAAGAGCTCCATTAAAAGAGAGGGTGTCCTTGGCTAGATTAATAAGATAAAAACATAATTATTAATTTCCAATAGATGAACACAAAATTAGGTCAATAGGACTGTGTTAGGTAGTAAAGGAAAATGAAACATCTTTAACTACATCATACTGGAGTGTGGAAACAGTGAGGTGATACAAAGGCATAAAGAGAGACTGCAAACCAGTCTTATTTATAACTTTAGTCACTACAAAATAAATCACACTCTTGAAATAATTGACATATAGGCTTAAGAATTTGATCAAGATTTACATAATATTCTTTCCTGCCAACCTATATAGTAAGCAAGTCCAAACCTGTGCTCAAGTTCAATGGGGACTCTCGGGGTTTCATTAATATTGTAACATCAAAGTGCTTTGCCCTGCGATTTATGAAATATGGAATGAAAAAAGAAGAAAAAATAGCACCTTTTCTTGAATCAATATGTTGGAGGTTTATTAAGTTCCCAAAGGAATCTGGCAACGACACCATGCATGCTTGGAGTCTAGTTCTTCAAGGAGTAGATACGAAACAATTCTTCTAGCAATGTTAGGATGTAAGCTTTCCCCATATGTTCCTTGAATCTGATTGTGCATCCTTTCAGAGAAATTGTTTCTAACTTTATAGATTCTTCAGCTTCCCTATCTTTGGTAACCATAAGGAGGCGAGATAGATCAACTCTGTTAACTATGGAGGCTCCTGTGATGCACTATTAAATATTAAATATGATTATTTCAAGACCCCTGCCTTCTATCAAGGTCAAAATATGAGCAAAGGCTTTCTTCAGAACTAGAAAAATTCACTTCAATTTCATTCTCAATGTTTCCTAGTGCCTTCTCCATCCTCTACCACTTCTAAAATATTTCTTTATAGGAATCTGAGAACGCGGGGAGGAGTATCGACAACTATCCCAGTAGAGGCATTGAAGACCTGACCATCTCACCAAGATATAATATATATACACTTCCCAAATAATCACCTTCAAACCTTAGCAGCTGTAACCCACTCATATCAACGGAACAATTACTGAACTCCTGAGGTTGTCAGTGATGTGCCACATAGGCTGCCAAGGCTCCTCCTCCTCTAAAGGCTATGCCCATTTAACAGAGGTGATCTTGCAACATACATATTTTACTATTGACCTGTACAAGACACTTGTTTTCCAAGTTATGGAGACTCAATAATCCTCCCCAACTAGACCCATCCTTTATTCTTATGCCCTATAATATTCTTCTATGAAGAAAAAGTGACTGCCAATATTGAATTCACTTCTTTCTTTTGGTGATCCATTTTTTTTAAATAAAAGGTTAATTAAGATATATTATATATACTCATGAAAAGAACTATAACTGAGAATCTGAGATACAAGGTTCCAGGTTTCAACAGTGGGAAAGGATCCCAAATTTCCATGAAGTGCCCCCTATCTATCATATTCATCCCATGAGACCAGAAGGGAGATTTAAAGAGACTTTATCCTATCCATAACTATAACCACTCCCTAACACAAAGGGGGATATCCTTTGTTATATGTATCTACATTTTTAGCACATAATGTCTTCATAGTAGATTTTCTGAGCTACATTCCAGGTGCCTAACCGCACTATACAATCTATCCAAAATATGAAACAAAATGAACTCATGAACACGGGATATCTATCCAATGCCAAACCTGAAGCATACTACCAAAATGACAAAGAAAATATACTGTCACATGACCCATACTGAAATGTTGATCACAGGGATTGGGATGTAAGAGACTTCTCTGCAGTGGGTTGTTACATCCCATCTCATGGCTATATAGCAAGATAGTTATCGGTAAATTTCTAGAGAAGAAAGGGACAAAGGCAATCCAGAGAGAGAAAAATATATCTTTCTCCTCTTCTTAAAGTGTGTCATAGCTAATTTTAAGCCTTCTTTGTATGTCTGAAGGAAGTGCTTTAGATATTTTTCAGAATTGTGCTTTCAAATAATCTAAAACATTTTTTCCATGAAATGTTGCACCACTAGCTATCATAGATAAGGGAAACCCATCACAGGCATCCAAAAATTGTCTAACTACTTCAAATCCCATTGGAGGATGTGGCTTGTGTAATGCATGCAAGCCAATAACATTTTGAGAATGTTCTCTATTGACGCTTGTCAACTTTTAAATGGCCTACCTTCTAATTGTTGAGATGGTAAAATCATTGTTAATGTGGCTTGTCAAATTTTATGTGAAGCAACATTTTGATTCCTTAGATGGTAAAAAATTAAAATCATCATTGAGGCTTGTCAACTAAAATTAGGTTACCAAAATAAGGGGCATTGAAGGAAATATGTCCTTCACCGGTGAAAATAATGCATGCAGATGCTCACCATGATCCATGCCATATAAAAATTATGAGGTTGAAAACATAAAAGATGGTGTCTGAACATCACCATGCCTTCATTGATGCTATATATTGACTGACCCACTCCATTCAAATCCTCATGAAGTTTCCTTTTTAATGATGTTAAACAGATCTTAGCTGCAACTTCTCTTCAGTAAAACAAAAAGCAGGATTGATTGTCCATTCAGTTTTATAGATTCATGATTTTCCTAAATGGACACCGGATCAACAAGAGTAGCATGATTTTTCTTTTAATGGAATTCTAATTATAGTTCAACACTACAATCAAATATTTTTTCTGAATGTCAATTTATCCTCATTCACACCTTTCCTTTCATCACATCTTGATATATTTCCCTGAAAACAAGCTGTATCTTTGTTAAAATCCACAAGTTCCACCTCCAGACAATTCATTCATGTCCAAAAATAATAACATCCTTATCCATATTACTTCAAAGAAGTTTATCCTTATCACATAAGTTTACACTGTCAGATACGCTTCTTTGTTTACTTTGAGAAAATTTTTGTGCTCCTTATCACACCTTAGAAAAACACTTTTTTCTTGAGTAATCTTATCTTCCCACTACCCCAGACACAAATCTTAAAAAGACAAGCAAGTAACCAACAAGATAAACTATTGTTTGCATACCAAGCAACTTCACACTTTACAATAATTTTTACTATAGCTTTTATTTCCCTTAACCTGGCATCAAACTATCAAAATTCAAAAGACAGGCAAACAACGAATATAACATCTTGGTAGCTAAGAGTAAAAATTAAATATATGGGTATGAGATTATAGCCAACGCAAACACAAAAATATTATATGGCCACAATTTTTTTTTCCCAATTTTTCAATTTGGTGACTCACCAAATATGTACAAAATAATTCACATTTTTACAATTTAAATACAAATGAAGATTTTTTGGCATACAATACACTTGATGTTTGTGGCTGAATGGGTTAATCATGTACATCATTATTTATTCTAGTTGCCTAGAAAATAGGCGCCAATCATCATGTTGTACAAGAGTAATATGATCTTGGTCTTGAGATTACCATAAAAAAGCACTCCATTATGATAAGAAATCCACCTTTATGGTTGTGTTTAGTTCTGAAATAGCACAACCCACCAAACACACCACAATATTTGGAGGTAGACATTGTTTCTCTCTTTAGACCCATAAGAAGGTTATTTTCCCGTAGAACTTTTTTTTTTCAAATTGATGAATGTAGATAATTTACAACTATTTTCTACTGCTATATAAAGCCAAGCCACATGCAGCTTTATTGTTTAGTAGCCTTCTCATGAACAAGGCTTGAAAACAAAAATTGTAATATCAGAGGGCCTAAAATATCAGCCAACATTCTCCAAAATCTCCCAAAGGCAAAACTGTTGTTGGCTTCTTCTCATGAAAATTGAAATAACATTTCTTCAAATTTGTTGTCCTTGATATACCTTTGATTCTCAAAATAAGGAAAACTAATATGTACACCTAAAGACACACAAAGATAACGATTTGTTTTCTTTTTCTTCAACAACTCCCTGAGATAGGGTCAAAACAATCAATTTTGGTCCCAAATTACAAGCAAGTAATAGCCCAAAATCATTGAAGCCTAAAGTAAAGCTAAAATTCAGATAATGTGTATTTACCACAGATGAGCTCTTCTGATTCTTGGTAGTTGAGAATCCTGCAGGCAATCAGCATAGAGCATATCGAGACAAATTTTTTCTTCATATTCACTACCATCATACACCTTCCACACTTGTCACAATGTGCAATGCAAAATGTACAATCCTGGCACTCTCTAGCTGTTTGGTCTTTTTGCTTTTGGCAACTTTCATTGGTGCAGTCATAAACAAGCCTTGCATTGCCACATATAGGGCAAGATTCAATATCAATTGTACTGTTATCATCATATGAAAGTGAATAATAGCGACCATTAGGATAAAACTGTGGTTTTAATGAATGAGACTTCTGCTGTAAACCACCATCCAAAAGGTAATTCAACTTCTGAAGGTTCTCTCTTGTTATCCCAAAAGACCACTAATTCTCAAATGCTTCAATCCGTGCATGTTGTATTCTCTGTGTGCTTTGACATTTTTTACAATGACATCAGCAGTGAACCTTGTGCAACCTGGAAAACAGAACTAGAAAGCCTAGAAACAAGTGCACCACATATAGTCAAGGGCAGAGTAGGAGGTACCAAGAGAAAATGATATTTCACTAAAAAATTCTGAATTAACGAGCTTAAATTGAGCAAGTGTAAGATAACAATATAATTGCATGACAAAAACCTAGTACACTTGATAACAAAAAGAAAATTCCACAATCAATGCACAATATCATTTTGAAAAGAATGGAAAAACTGAACAAGAGAAAAACCTACAAGAAGTACCTTCCATGCAACATCATTTTCACAGAAACGCATTACCTTTCCATGTTTCTAGACATCTAATGAAAATTAAGATATTCCAGGCAAGTTGAGGAGTAGCCACAAGTGTGTGCAATAATAGAAGACAAATCAAGAAACGAGAAATTTCAAACATATAAGAACATGAAATACCGAATGGAGAGTTGCATTAGTGCCTCCCTTGATGGTTTCAACATTTAGGGGAAAATTCTACCTACATTTCCTTCATAAAATAAGCTTCTAATATTTTAGGTTTATATCTTTCTATCATTGTATTTAAAGGATAATAGGGGTTAAATTCACATGCAAACACATCCATTTAGTAACCCTGTTTGAAATTTTTTTACGGGAAGCACAATTCCATTTCACGAAACCCATGCAATTACATTAACTGAATCTAATTGTTGACATTTCTAATCATGCCAAAATGCATTTTCAAAATTCCAAGTTCTACAACAAATTCATCTTTCTGTATCTCAAAATTAGAAACCAATAAAGATAGATACCAACCTTTGTAATCTTTGGACTGATGTCTAATACTTGCTTTAGTCCATCATCATCTGTAATTTTTAGGCACTCCACTATAGTCAATTTTTGTAACTGACCTTGAGACCCTTCAACAAGTTTTAAGAGGGCATCATCAATGAGCCTTTTACTTAGAGGATACTCCACATGTATAGTTTTCCACAGACGAGGATCATCTTTCACTGCAACATGCAAATAATTGCAAAATTTTTCAACGGACAAAAGATCTTGCAGGCCCAAATACCAAAGGGAGAAATGAAGCCCATCATGGGGTTCTCTTTTTAATTCTCCACCAGTGATACCTTCCATACTTCCCAAAACAACCTCGCTTTCACCCTAAGAAATATGGAAAGAATCATAATAAGCTAATGTCTTCATTGTATTTAAAGGATAATGGGGGTTAAATTAACATGCAAACACATCCATTTAGTAACATGGTTTGAAATATTTTAACGGGAATCACAATTCCATTTCACGAAACCCATGAAATTACATTAATTGAATCTAACTGTTGACATTTCTAATCATGCCAAAATGCAGAAAAATCTATATTTAGAAAGTAAATATACTATTATTTTCAAAATGCCAAGTGCAATAACAAATTCATCTTTCTGTAATTTCTCAAAATCAGAAACCAACAAAGACAGATACCAACCTTTGTAAGCTTTGGATTGATGTCCAATACTTACTTCAGTCCATCATCATCTGTAATTTTCAGGCACTCCACTAAAGTCAATTTTCATAACTGACCTTGAGACCCTTAAGCAAGTTTTAAGAGGGCATCATTAGTGAGCCTTTCACTTAGAGGATAATCCACATTTATAGTTTTCCATAGACGAGGATCATATTTCACTGTAGCATGCAGAGACTTGCAAAATTTTTCAATGGACATAAGATCTTGCAGACCCAAATACCAAAGGGTGAAATGAATCCCATCATGGGGTTCTCTTTTTAATTCTCCACCAGTGCTACCTTCCATACTTCCCAAAACAACCTTGGTTTCACCCTAAGCAATCTAGAAAGAATCATAATAAGCTGACGTCTTCATTGTATTTAAAGGAAAATAAGGGTTAAATTCACATGCAAACATATCCATTTAGTAACCCGGTTTGAAAACATTTTACGGGAAGCACAATTCCATTTCACGAAACCCATGCAATTACATTAACTGAATCTAACTGTTGACATTGCTAATCATGCCTAAATGCATAAAATCTATATTCAGAAATTAAATATACTGTTATTTTCAAAATTCCAAGTGCAACAACAAATTCGTCTTTTTGTAATTTCTCAAAATCAGAAACCAACAAAGACATATACCAACCTTTATAAGCTTTGGAGTGATGTCCAATACTTGCTTCATTCCATCATCATCTGTAATTTTCAGGCACTCGACTAAATTCAATTTTTGTAACTGACCTTGAGACCCGTCAACAAGTTTTAAGAGGGCATCATCAGTGAGATTTTTGCTTAGAGGATACTCCACATGTATAATTTTCCACATAAGAGGATCATATTTCAATGCAACATGCAAAGACTTGATTTTTTTTTCAATTGATAGAAGATCTTGTAGTCCCAAATACCAAAGGGCGAAATGAAGCCCATCATGGGGTTCTCTTTTTAATTCTCCACCGGTGCTACCTTCCATACTTCCCAAAACAACCTCGGTTTCACCCTAAGAAATCTGGCAAGAATCATAATAAGCTGATGTCTTCATAGAAGGATCTCCCAAAGTGGCTTGCACTCGAATATTACCAGTGTAATCATTATAATTTGCAAGGCTCTCTTACCATCTGTCATGATTTTCCTCCAACTCTCTTGGGAGTACTGCTTCTCTAGAACCTTGGAAGTCTGCCAATAACGCACCATCTTTCGAGGATGTCAAATAAGCTCCCTTGTAGCTCGAATTCACAAAATATATTTTATCAAGTAATTCATGCAGCATAGCTAGTTCATCTTCATCAGAAGAAGACACCAGATCACAAGTAGTAGCTCTATGCTCAACCCAATTTTCTTCAATGACGTCATAAAAAATGGTTTCATAATCTCCATTGCCAATTAACTCATTCATATTAATAGGTTCATGGTAAGGCACCCGCTCCCAAGTAACTTTATTCTGAACTAGACATGTTTTGATGGCATACCAACCACGGTCCATAATTCAACCAAGTAGTAAAATGGTCTTCTTGAAAGGTTGCATTGTCCTCAGTCAGCCTTTTCTTTGTTAAATATTGATACATCTCCTGTAACAAACATTCTCTTTAAAATTATCATGTTCCACATTAATTCAATCAATGAATGCCATTCCAATAACCCTCCAACTTTCCAAGCCAGAAAATGGGGGATGAATCAAAACCCTAAACCCTCCATTGGCCTCATCATCGGCGTAAACGATGTAAATTTGGGGCGAATGCCATTCCAAAACAATCCAACCCAGTAAATCGACTCCATTGCCCTCATATCGGCGTAAACATAATTGGGGGTGAATGGCATTCCGGAACGCTCCAAACCAGTAAATTAGCTCCATTGCCCTCATCACCGACGTAAAATGGGGGAGAATTCCATTCCAAAGCTCTTCAACCCGGGGCGAATGCAACCAAAAACAGACCAAACCAGTAAATCGGGAGGGGAATCCAGACTTTAACATTTTATGCGCTCCTATTGTTTTGGGTTAAAACATAACAATTAATTATTTTTAAAATAATTTTTGGGCTAAGTATACAAAAAGTACAAAAAGGGTTTTATATAAAAAATTTGCCCCTCCAAAATCTAAAACCCCTTAAATTTCACCCTTGGGCTAAAATTCGCCCCTAAAATTTTCCTTGCACCCCACGTAATTCTTCACGGTTTGAGAGATATTCGTGTTTGAAGTTAGTAACCCCAGTTAGTGGGATAAAACCCCATGGGGTTGTGGCATGACTCTAATCATTGGTTGTGGTCATTGAATAGTCAATAATTAATAATTTTTTAACCTCCTAAAATCAATCCAATGTTCAATTGTTGAAGACCCTCTCAACCTAAGCATTTATATAAATTGTGATCCTCATATACTCCTCATGTAAGGATTTCGCTACTAAAACAGGTCATCGTGGAATTTTTGCTATAACTTTTTTTATATGAAGCTTCAAATGCTGAAACAAAAACCGACTTGGATGAAGTCCTAATGAAGCACGTGTCGGAATTTCAAATCTTGGTTCATTATATTTTCGGAGATATGATATGTGGAATTTAGGGTTTTTGCAGGCTTCTGAATTTCATCTCAAAGAGGTGACCTTGGGAAAATCGTCATAACTCTCTCTATGAGAAGCAGATTGGAATTATGTAAAAGGTGGAAGATAGTGAATAGACTCCAGTTTTCTGTGTATCAATTTTATATCCGAAGAAGGATACAGTAACATGTGGCACGTCGTAAAATTTTTCTCTATTGAACCGGTCCATAATTAGGTTATTGTGAGAGATTGGGCATAACTTTTCCTTGAAGAATCCAAATCCGTCCAGAACTATGGCGTTGGAAATAAGACTCAAAGGGCTACTACAAGACCTAATATCACATATTGGGGATCAAAAATCATAGAGATACATCAGATTGAATATCAAGCTCCTAGAAGGCATGAAAAAGCTAGATCATGTGCTATCAAGGGCTGCAAAGGACCAACATTTCTAGGGAAGCAAAGCAAAGCAAGGTGCAAAAAAATGATGCAACAGAGGTAAGCTCCAGGTAAGTATATTATGTATATGCATATTCGTCTCTTAATTGCATTAGGTTCTTTATATTCTAATTTTTTGTATTTGTTTAGCATTGACATATGCTATGTAGGATGAGGTAAGTTTTTCTATTATCATGTCATGGGTATTTCCTTGAAGAATTTTTGTAGGTATTATATATTCATCAAGATAAGACTCAATGCATGATATAATGTTCTGAAGAGTGAGAAAGGGTAGCATGAAAAGAGCAACAATCAAGGTGCATAACAACAGCAAGAAGTTCACCACTTGAAGTCTTCAAGTGGGCAGCACTGCATACAATCATTATAAAGGTATCATTGTAAAATCATCAATGTAAAAGTTGTACAAGTGTCTATCTGCCAAGAGTTGAATATGTAGTGTTGGGAGGTCTAGGATCATCATTAGGTGGTTGTGTCATAGTTGGGGTTATGGTCTAGTGTGTCTTCTTCTTCTACATCATTCTATATCATTGTAAAGTGGACCATTTTCTCTGGTACGAGATTCGATTCTTATTTTATTCTTATATAGGGTGGTAGGGTGGTGCTAGGCTGGTGCATGAAGTCACCAACAGGTTCAAGCCGGTAAAAACTTCAGGGTGTTAGGGAGGTGCTAGGGTGAGTTGTAGCTCATTGGGTGTTGGGGCATCCGTTCAGTTGACTACTGAATAGTCTTGGGAATTGGAGCGTCCATCTAGTGGGAGATGGAGAAGAATTATTTTCTAGATTCTAGGAAGTTGGAGCTTTCTTTTCAATTGGAGTTGAAGATTAAAGAATTATTAGAAAATCATTCAGGTGGTTTTTGTCCCGGAGGGGGTTTCCACCTTAAAAACTATGTGCATTTGTATTCCTTTTTTTTACTGCTATAATTTTACAAACACTGATAATAATTGAAGATTAACTAATGCTCTGAAATATTAATAATAATATTAATTGAAAGGAATACTGATTCACCCCCCTCTCATAATTACTGATTGAAAGGAATACAAAAGCATCAAGAGCTACTCAAACGTTGAGGACAAAACATTTTTGAAGGAGAGGGGCATGTTAGGTCCCTATATTACTAGTGTAGTCCTTTATTGTTGTTAGTGTAGCCCCCTCATTGTTATTGTTGTACCCCTGTAACCCCCATATTGTTATTATTGTGCCTTTACATTATTATTGTTAGGCCGACTAGGATTATATTGTGACCCCATGGACTCCTATATATAGAAAGGAGGTTTTTTCATTTGTATCATCCACCAATTGTTCATTTATTTAATTTAAAGGACGCTGTCCCCTCGAAGTGGCTGATTTCTAAGGCGTTGATCTCTCTTTTCTTCTATTTTTGGAGCTGGTTTAATAACATTAGGTGATTATTATGAGATAATATACACAAAGGGAAAGGAGGATGTGGTGATTTATGTTTTATTTATGAAACATGAGAAGGTATGTCCCATCTTTTCCTTGTACTTACCAATACTAAATTGGATTGCTAATACTAGACAAGAATGGCTAGCTATTGAAATTTTTTTTCACTTCACTGAATGATTAAAGGACCATAAACCCTCAATATACTTCACAACATGACACCTTGCGGTATAAAGGGTGTAATTATTTGGGATATAATTATATTTGAAAAAAATTGGTGTTGCTAAAATTTCATTCCTCTCTTGTCCATGGGGTCTTGGATAGACAATGATCGAGTGCTTTGTTAAGGCACTCCTAGATGTGAAGTCACCGGTTCAATTACCTACCCCGATCACGGTGATATATTGGACAAGATGAATATATAGTCTTGAAAAGCTTACAAAAGAAAAATAATTTCATTCCTCTCTCACCATGGGTCACTTAGGATTGTCAAAAACATAAAAATGAGTTAAATGGTCCTTTCAGGAAACCATTAAAAAGAGCATCTACACCTTCATAGCTAAAATTGACACATGTAAAAACTAAAAAAAGGCTAAATGAAGAATACTCTAGGGAATTTTAGTTACAATTGATACCTATGACTATTTGGACTAATAATTAAACGAACTTATTATGGGCCTTCCTAAACCTAGAAAAAATCTATCATCATGGTACTAGTTTGTCACCTTTCCAAATATGCTCTCTTTTTTACTTACAACATCATTGATACCATCCCCTATTACTCAAGTCTTCATGGATTAAATTTTTAAATAACATGGAATACATAATTCTATTATGATGGATCATGATTCCACTTTCAATAAAAAGTTCTATAATAACTTTTTTAAACTACAAGGCACATAATTGAAAGTGCACATAACTTATATTACCTAAATGGATGGTTAAATAAAGGTGGTTAGTAAGTTCTTGGAAACTTATTTGAGGCATTTTACATATGATTGAAAAGGTCAGTGGTTTTAGTGGTTGTCGGTTGTGGCAGTGATACAATATTTCCTATCGTGGTGCTATCGAAATGTCACCATATGAAGCTATCTATGGCCTAAATCCTCCTTCAATGACTTCCTACTTCCTAGATGCATATAAGGTGTATGAAGTGGATAACATGCTTAAGACTAGAGCAACCATTCTCAATATTATCAAGGATATTGTTTTTAGCTCCAAATAAAATGAAGCAACAAGTAGATCAACACCAATTTAGGCACCTTTTGAAGAAGTGGATTAAGATATTTGTCTGCAACATTATAAGAAAACACCTCTCAAATATAATTATGTAAAATATTGAAGTTATATTACAAATATGGATATAATAGCTATATGTATAATAATTGTTATAATAATCATAAATAATTATTACGTAATTCTTAATGTATAATAATGATAAGGTACATCCTTTATGAAAGGAATGACCTATCACCCACCATGTGTATTTATACATGCCTATATGTTCAATGATTCATGAATTGGATAAATATATTCTTATAATAAATATTTTTTAAAATATGGATTACCTTGTGTATTCTTTATATGAGGTAGACTACTAGGTCTACTTCAAGGGGTGTTGGAATGGAGTTTTTTCTGGCCAATGGTAACTATGTGTGTGTGTATTATTTTTCTAGTGACATTTAAAAAAAGAGAGATTTGAATATTCCCATAATAAAAGAAAAAGGAGAGAAGAAGAAGTAAAAGGTAAAAATTTTGCAAATAATTCTAGCACACACAATGGGGTTTTCAACTATTGTTAAAAGGTGCACATGAAAGTAAAAATGGGCTTATATATATATATATATATATATATATATTGTTAGGTCCCTATAATACTAGTGTAGGCCCCTTATTGTTATTTTTGTGCCCATGTAGCCCCCATATTGTTATTTTGTGCCCCATAGAAGCCCACTATTGTTGCGCCCTTACATTATTATTATTATGTAGGCTCTGATTATATTGTGACCCTTTAGAGTACTCCTATATATACCAAAGAGGTCTTGTCCTTTGAATCATCCAATAATTGTTCATTTATGTGATTTAAAGGAAGTTTCCCTATCTAAGAGGCTAATTTTTAAGTCTTCGATCTATCTTTACTTTTGTTTTGTGATCTATTTGCATAACATTTGGTATCAGAGCTTTGGATTCTAGGGTTTCACTGCTTCAAACATGTCATCTTGGAATTTTCACTATAATTTTTTTTCTACGAAGCTTCAAAAGATTAAAATTTGACCATGTGGAGCTAAAATATTGGTAAGATTCGTGTAAAAATTTCAAATCTTTGCTCACTATATTTTATGATAAATGGTCTAAAGAAGTTAGGGTTTTTGCATGCTCCAAAATTCGGTCTCAAATATGCAACCTAGAGAAAATCATCATAACTTTCTCTATGAGTATCAAAACTGAATTTTGTAAGAAGTGTCTGAAAGTGAAAATAATTTTGTTTTTCATGTATCATTTTAGGTACGAAGGTTGAAACAATGACATGTGACATTCTATACAATTTTTCTCTATTGAAGCAATCCATAATATAGTTATCACAAAATATTGGGAATACATTTATCTTGAAGAATATAATATAGGTATGACTTGTGGAGTTGGAAATAAGACCCAGAGGGATACCATAGAATGGAATTTTAGACCCTGGAGAACCAAAATTATAGATATACAACAATTTAAATATTAAGATCCTAAAAGCAAGAAAAATGTGTGTATTTGTTTTTTAAAATTGCATAAATTTTGTTTGAGAAATCAATTTGAAGTGATTTAAAGGACATATTGAAACATAGATATTGGTATTTGATTCTAAAATTCCTCCCAAACAAAAAAATTCTGCACCCATTAAGACTCCAGAAAGCTTTACTATGATGCATAAAGAGGAAGAATTACAACATGATATATCAAAATTATGGGACCAAGTGCAACAAATTTCGATCTCACAAAGAGAAGCCAAATATGAACTAAAAGGTGACATGAATGGTTGAAAAGAAAAAAAAAAGGTGACATGGATGGTATAAAAACCGACATGAATGGTTTAAAAACAGACATGGAAGATTTGATGGAAGGTTTGGAAAAGTTTCTAAAAGAAAGGCTTCCTAGTGGTGATAATGTATTTCATGAAGCTCATTAAGAGAACAAACAAAATGCGAATCATGATTTTAGAGACTCCAACTTTGAGATGAATATCAACCATATTCCAAAGATCAATATGTGGAAGCTTGATGACAATGATACTGTAACATGGATATTTCATATGGAGAAATTATTTGATCTACATGATGTGCCACGCACACAAAAGATACACATTACATTTTTATCTTTAGAACAAAATAAGTTTGTGTGGTATCAATAGCTTTGTTATCGTAAATAAGCTGTCACTTGGACAATTTTTATGGAATAATTGGTAGAAAATTATGAGGATACAAAGATAAATACCTTCTTTATCCAATTGATAAATCTCAAATAAAAGGGTTCAATGACAGAGCACATTGAGGACTTCCAAAGATTGAATATCAAGGTACATGATATTCCAGAGGAGCATAGAATTGATGTCTTTATAGGGGATTTAAATGATAACATGCAACACGAGGTTCATATTTGGGAACCTAATTCATTGGAGAAGGCATTCAAGGTGGCAAGAAACATTGAAAGAAAAATGATGGAAACAAAGAAATATACCACTCAAAACTATAAAGATGGAAGTGTTTCTACTCCTAGCCTCCCACAACCTACAAGGTTGCCACCACAATAATCGGAGGAAAAAAGAGCAAAAGGTATTTTTTATGGTTGTGATAGAAATTATACTAAGGGTCATAAGTGTGTTGAGAAAAAATATTTTACATTTATTTGTAAGAGGAGCAAGAAAAGGAATAAGAAACATCAAAAGAAGGGGATATACATGAGGAACCAACCTTAGAGAAAGAATAAATGAATCCGACCATATCTTGTAATGCATTGGAAGGAATTACCACTCCTAAAACTCTCAATATAGAAATATATATCGAATCAAGCATAAACAACAAGTTCTCCAACTCTTAAAGGATAACCTCACTCTGGCACAAAATCAAATGAAACAACATGCATATCAACATCACAGTGAAAGAAGTTTTGATGTAGACGTCTGGGTATTTTTACGACTATAACCATACAAACAAATGTCTGTGAAGCAAGTTAATAAGGATAGCAAACTATCACCCAAGTAATATGGTCTTTACAAGGTGTTACAAAAGATTGGTACAATGAAATACAAATTGGAGTTGCCTGCATCTTCCCGAGGACAACCTGGTTTCCATGTTTCATTCTTAAACAAGTTTATTGGTGACAAGATCCCAATTCAAACAATATTTCAATAACTTAGTAAGGAAGGAAAATAATATTGGAGCTTGAAGTAGTCACAAAAAAAAACCCGACGACTACAAAATCGATCAATTTCAGAGTATCTCATTAAGTGGAAGAACTTACCCATTGAATATTCCACATGGGAGGATGAGAATTTTATACAAAAGCATCCATAACTACTCAAACATTGAGGAAAACACTTTTTTTGAAGGAAAGGGGCATGTTAGGTCCCTATAATACTAGTGTAGCCCCCTTATTGTTATACGGTTGTGCCCATGTAGCCCCCATATTGTTATTGTTGTGCCCCATAGAAGCCCACTATTGTTATTGTTGTGCCCTTACATTATTATTGTTATGAAGGATTTGATTATATTGTGACACTCTAGACTCCTATATATACCAATAAGGTACTGTCATTTGAATCATCCAAGAATTGTTCATTTATGTGATATAAAGGAGGTTGCCCGAAGAGGCTAATTTTCAAGTCGTTGATATATCTTTTCTTTTGTTCTGTGATATGGTTGCATAACACACAAAAACACACACACACACACACACACAATTTTTCTAGTGTCATTTAAAAAAATGGTTTGCATATTCCCATGATAAAAGAAAAAGAGAGAAGAAAAATAAGTAAAATGTAAAATTTTTGCAAATAATTCTAAGGGTTTGGCCCCACACACACACGTTTTCAAGCATTGTTAAAAGGTGCATGCTAAAGTAAAAATATAATTTTATCTAACTATATTTAAAAGTTTAAATAACGAAAAGGAAGAGTAGATAATATAATTTTGATTTGTCATTAATTATTGCAAGTGGTTTATAAGATTTTGGTTTTGGTAACCGAAAGTATTTTCCCATGGTATTTGCAAGGTGGTATTAGCGGAAAAAATATAAATCCTTCTTTATGGAAGTGTAAGTTTTACATGAATTCATGTGAGGTGAATAATGTTGAAAATGAAAACATATATTTTAAAGACATATAGTGTCAAAATTATTTACTTTCTTAAGATACATTATTAAAAGGGTCAAATATTCTTTATCAAACATATTGTTCTTTCCAAGGTTCAATTAAAGGGTCATAAAATTAAATCCCTTAAGTTTCAATCAATATAAAATTAAAGTTTATGTGAAGTCTCTTCCAAATTATTTATAATTTTTGGGTCTTTTACTCATTTAATAAAATGAATTATTGATGAGGTGACTAGAGATTTAAAAAAAAAAATCCTCTAGTGTTGATGAAAACACTTCATCTAATCCAAGCAACATCTTATCTATAGAAGATTTAAGTACCAAGTTAAATGAATTAGAAGCTTTGGCCAACAAAGATGAATATATTGTTCATGATCAAAGAGAATTAGAGAGGAAAGATACACAAATTCATAAATTTCAAAAACAGATAAAAGAGCTTCAAAAACAAATTAATCCCATAAAAAATTCATGCATTAGAGAGGCTTAATATTTTAATAAAAATTGTCAACCAAAGACGATGAAATTTATCGTTTGAGAAATCATAATAAAAGTATACTAATAGAAAAAAATAATTTGAATAAATTGAGAAAGGCACATCAAACATACAAAGAAAATGATAAGGGTAATGACATCAATGCAATCATTGTGAAAAAAATGATGTTGTTATTGATGTAGTTGTATCAAAGGTAAAGCCTCCAAAATTTGAAACTACATATAAAACAAATTCAATAGAAGGGACACAAACTAGAAATCAAGGTGTCATTATAAATAATTCTTATCATTATAAGAGCTTTTGAAATTTGAGCATAAGAAATAATTATTTCATAAAAAGGCATCCATGAATTTAGCAACGCTTGACATACCATTGGTCACTACAAAGTCAAATTTCATTCAAATAATTTTGATACACCATTAAATACAAATATATTAGATTCCATTATGATTAATTAAGTAAATCATGACAAGATCAAGCCCAATATTGACTAGGATAAACTTATCAATGTACTGTATTAACACCAAAATCATTAGATGCATTGTATGAAGGAATAAACATACCAATACCCCAAGGTACCTAACCAAAGTTCTTACATATTGAAGCATTCAAATATTTATGCACCTCAAAATAAACTACAAAGAAGATCACATCCTTCATCATAGATCTCTATAAATAATCCATCTTGGATGGATTGATTCTTTTTTGATGCACCAATATTTTCAAGGCTTTGAACATCATATTGCCTCGTGTTCTCAACCTTATCAAATATGTGAAAGTTAAAGGAAGATTATTCACTTTTTCATGGAATTTGTTTTCTTTTCTTGAGAAAAAAGTGATACATTTGAATATTGGTAGCCATCAACCTCTCCCACTAACTTGAAGTTTCTCTATATTCTTGGAAAAATTTCGATGGTTTTTGGGTCCCAAACTTTCAAGGCCATTTTGTGGCCCTAATAAATGTTTTTTTTGGAAATTAAGTGGGCGAAGGGTTTCCATGGAATGCCTTTGCCCCAATTGAAAGTTATAGTCCTCAAGTATTCTTTCTAATGAGAGATTGTGCACCCCGAATGGATATTGTATCCAAACATTGTTCCCCTACTATTGTATCCAAACATTGTATCTCTATGGTTATTTATTTATGTTAAAAGGTCATTCTTTCAGCCTCTCGTGACAAATTTTTCTAATGTGTGTAGTGTCACATATCTCTTAAGAGATAACTATCACCTTTATAGTGAGTTTATGTTCTATGGTATTTTTATATTTCATTTATTCATTGGAAGTTGGGTTTTCACACATTACTGTGCTCTTTGTAATTTATCTATATATATATTTCATTTCATTTCATTTTTTATACACCCTATATCAATGGTATAAAACAATTATGTTCCTTGTTGTTTCTTGGTGCATGTATCTGATAAGGTCAAGGTACAAAGAGTTGGGCCTTGAGCTAGTTTCACTTGAGAACGATAACTCTCACTAACCCAAGCATCCTCCCATGGTTGAAATAAAGAGATATGACAGAGTAGGATATTCTATTGAGTTGTTTCTTGAGGAAGGAATCACGCGATAGAGGATTGAGATGATGGTCAAATTTTCCTAGATCCTTTAAGGAATTCCAATCATGGAGAATACAACTTCAACCGATGAAAATCTTGGAGGTGCATCACCCTTCAAGGTATAAGTTAACTTTAATATCCCCTTATTTGAAGGCCAAATATATGTAGATTCTTTGGAGAAATGGTTAAATATATTAGAGGGATATTAATTTGTCCAATTTTTTCCAACAATGAAGATATCACCTTTATGATCTTGAAATCCATTTCCCATGTCAAATATTGGTGGAAAGTGTTGGTTATGGAGCATGATTATCTTCTTGATTTATAGGTGTTGTTTTTAGTTTTGTTTGGACCCTAGTTTCGAAAGGTAGGTGTAGGGGGCTTTATTCCATACTATTGTTGCCATGGGATTTTGGGAGATATAGACAACTCTTTGGATGCCCATTTGGTGGCAGTTTAGGGGAAATGCCCATAAAGATAACTTTTTTGAAAAATTACCTTGTAAAATATTATAATTTCATATTTAATCTAGATTTTTCATCATTAGGTCACATATATTGCGATAGATGTTATGTTAGTTTTTTTTTTTAAATTTTTATTTTCCCTAAAAGGAAACCCTATTTTTATGAGGGAATTATATTATGGCTGTGTATTGTTGAGATATAATGGAAATTGAGAGAGAGGATATTATGTAGGAGAGAAGTGGAGGTTCCAATGGATGTGTTTTAGGGTGTAACCTCTTCATTTTTGTAGATAGAATAAAATTAAGGATTGGCTATTTCTCCATGGATGTATCCCAAATTGGGTAAACCATATATTTTGGTGTCTCATTTGTATTCGTTCATTCTATTTTTTATTTACACATTCATTTTGATTTTCTTGCTCTATGATTTTATTCCTAACAATTGGTATCAAATACAAAGGTTTATATGGATGGTAAAACTCAAAAGGAAGGACGGTTCTTGGTTCAAGTGAGAGTAATGGTAGAAGAAGGTTTTAAGGTCAAGAAGTTTAGCTACCAAAACTATTAGCTATGGAAGATGAAAATGGGAGATTATCTATAGTAGAAACATATTTTTCTACGATTGGATGGAATATAAAAGAAGCCAACGACTATGAAAGATGAAAAATGGGAGATCCTTGATAGAAAGGCATTGTGAACAATATATTCGTTCCCAGAAACATCGATGGATTTCAAAGTTTTGAAAGAAAATACAATAGAGGGTTTGAAGACGAAATTGGATAAACTATACAAAAAACCCTCAACTTACAACAAGGTATTTCTTATGAAGCATTTATGAATATTTCATAAGGTGGGTATGTTGTTGATTATTTAAATAAATTTAACAAGTCACTAGTCAATCAAGTTATGTAGGAGTAAACTTTGATGATGAGATTAGGGCTATTTTGTGTAGAAAATCCATGTAGATTCAACTGAAAATTTTAGCATGCTAAAAAATATACTTGAATCTGCTCTACCAATTGTGGAAACCAATTTAGATCGTGAAATCATAAAACATGAAAGAGAGAGAATTTCAGTCACACAGTACACAAGTATTTCCTAGGGAAAGCCTTAGATAAAATCCAAGCTATCTGTATATTACATAAGTCATAAAATATGAGAAGATTAAAATGATTTTCTCCAAGTTGAGAAACCTTTGCACTATCTCTATCTTTCTCACTTATTCCTAGAAAAGCTTGGTTCAATACTTAACCAATTTTCTGCCCTCCGGGATCCCTATTTCCTTGCGTTGTTTCCTTGGGTAATTAGGCCCTATTAATTAGTGAATTTACCAACCCATACTGCACAATCCATTAGGGACCTTCCTCTGTCTGCATGCACCACCTATACAATTTGGATGATTACAAAACTAATAGTACACTTCCCTTGAATTCCAATCTCAACTTGGTCGTTCTCAGAACTAGCATGCATGAGTTATTTATGAGTGAATTATCAGGATCGATCGATGTGGTTAGAGTCCAAGTTCGACTCTTTGACCTCTCACTAGTTCCTCCATCAGTTAGAACTAGTTAAATTGAGTAAATTAATTACAACTCAAAATAAACTCAACCAGGGCTCCTATAATGTAGGAGATGCTCTACATGCCTCTAGTTTGACCCTAAAATTGAATTAACTAAACCAACTAAGCCATCCTAAGTTATTTAACTCGTACAAGTTATCTTGGATGTGGAATTACAATTTTATTCTAATTTAATTCAAGGGAAAATTTAATTAGAATCCTTTCTTGGTGCCATTTTCAACAATCCCTCTCAGCAAGAAAGGGATTATCAGATACCCTGATCCTGCCTCCATGGAAATCGAATTTTCCTCTTGAAAATTCCTCTTCAAGATGTATGCATCATGTTCCTTTGTAGGAATTTACTCTAGCATCATGATCCTCCTCTGATCACAATCTCTGAGATGGTGATATCGGAAGTCGATATGCTTAGACCTATCATGAAAAACTAGATTAACCGAGAGTTTGATGCAACTTTGGTGATATGAATGGAGGAGTATTAGTAAATTCTCTTCTAATTTCCTCTTCAGAATATAAACATTCTTGCTTCTTATGTGCATAATATTTGAACTAAATAGCAGGTTATTCCAAGAGTTTCTTTTAAGTGTCTTTCTTACGGTAATTCCATGAACAAATTTTAAAACATGAAATCATAAAAAATTGAATGGAAAGATGCATCAAACAAAAATACACAATCCATTGTTGAAGGAGTTCACCCCTCCTGGGCTAAATCTCCTTGAATCAACTCTGAAGGCATGATTC
Organism: Pinus albicaulis; assembly: GCA_034641835.2. Taxonomy (NCBI): domain Eukaryota; kingdom Viridiplantae; phylum Streptophyta; class Pinopsida; order Pinales; family Pinaceae; genus Pinus; species Pinus albicaulis. Next base: position 462,591,680 of record CM076575.1, on the reverse strand, counting down.
ATTCTCATTATGCTAAGGGTTTCAACATGAAGAGTACATCAAAGTGTTGAACTGAAATGGTAAGTTTACCCTACAACGAAAAAACTCCTACAAAGTTTATTTTATCTTGCACTTGCTGACCTACAGTCAAGCATGAAACTATCATCAACACATGGGCATCTTGCATCAAGATCCCTTATTCCAATTTGAAAGAGCATCAACATGCACTAAAACACTACAAGTACATAAAAATTCCTTTTCTCTAAAACACATAAAGAGAACAACACTATTGTAAAGGCTACTGCTGCAAACATATGATGGATGGAAGACCCCTACAAGATCATCTCTAGATCAAATTCCTCCAATAACTAGTTCAACATGCTGGTTGTCCATAACACCCTTAGGCTTAAATTTTATATAAACCCATCTAGAAGTGCTCAAATTTTTCTGAAACCCATTCCAATGAACTTATAATGGCCAAGAATGGCTATCTAGCCTCTTCTTTCTCTTCAATTGGTCTCCAGGTAAGCAGATATGGTGTAACCCTCTGGTGGCCATGGGCATCCTTAAACTTCAAGCTATAAAAATCCCATATAGAAGTGCTTCATTGCTTCTGAAACCTGCACCATTGAGTCCAGAATGCCCAAAAATGGTCATCTAGCCTCTTTCTACACCTAAATTGGTCGAAAACTCCAAAAGTTATGACCTTTACATATTCTCCACTATTTCAGGCCCTAAATTAGCTAACTGGAGCTAAACTAGTAGTCTCTGCCGAATCTGGGGGTCTGCCATCTTAATCCATCATTAATTTAAGTACGTGTTTAACGCTAATTAATTGATATTTAACACTAATTCCACACTTAAGATAAGCTTGGAATAAATAATGTTTAGGAACTATTTAATGGTGGTTTAGCATTTAATTAAACATGATTTAGTTGTTAAACTTGCGCAATTATCCATTGGCTCTATCGGTGGTTATGTGATGAGTCACATGGATCAGGGGCTGGCTCCCACTTTCCCCCACCATACAACATTTGAAAATTTAAATAGATGTGGAAACCTTTGTATGTTAAGATCCATTATGCAGGCGAAACAATAAGGCGTGGCATTTTCTTCTAGAAGGTCATGGGATTGAACCCCAGTGACTCCACTCGGACTCCGACAAATTTTTTTACTCCAATATACAACCAGGGGGGGCATGTGGCAGCCCTAGGCTAAACCAACTATCGTCACCCAATTGGCTAAACTTCAAACCAATAAAAAATTGCCACGTAACCCAAAAATTTGACGAATACCATGCTGTCACTTAGCAGTTCACCATTTTCCAGAGGAAAATTCCAAAATACACCTTTCAGAGTATGGACTGCTGACTGAGTAACTATTTGTCATTTAAAACAAACTTGCCTATTTAGCAAAGCAAACAAAACTTGTTTCGAGGAGCATATAGAGTTCATTTTTCGTGAAATGAAGTGCACCGGATTTAGAACAAAGAACACTACATGGTCGTTTAGGTTCCACGTCATTCCAAGAAATTTGATTTTTGAGCTAAAATTTGAGCTCCTTATCATACCTCCCCATTGAAATCTTTTGGTCTCCAAAATAAATCTTTCAATTATCAAATTGAAGAAGTCAGAACTTATAAATATCCAAAAACTCAATTGAAATGTAAAAATTTCAATTGGTGCCCTTAAAGCCCCAATCAAGGCACTTCACTTATCTTCCTCATGAAGACTTATTGTCCTATTAAGAATTGAGCCATAATTCTTATCGCTGTTACAGAACAAACACTTACGAGTGGAGTCTGAATATTCTCTTAAAATTCTTCTTTAAACGGCTCCAAAAAACACTTCATCTTGAAGATTCTCTTTTGAATACAAACTTGACCCCATCCCGAAGATCAGAAACAAATAAAATTTCTCTGGCGTCTTCAAACTGAGCTTGTAAATATAAGTAATTTTCTGTAAAATTTTTCATGATGTTTGGCTTTGCCTACAAAACATAGTTATCTTTAAACAATATTAAGAAAAAGTTTCATTCACACAAGTTTCAGCACGAATACTTGTATCGGTGAATATGAGAAAACTAGTAGACAATTTCTGAACAACAATTTGTGCATTCACAAAGTCCGTAAACATGTGGACTATCAAGCCAGAAAATTACATCAAAGAAAACAACATCTACTTGCTGAACATAGTGAAAATAATGTTCACTTTAAAAAAGTACCTTCGAAAGGTAATGCCAACAAGTAATTACAAAACTTTCAAAACAACTCTACAAGAATTCTACCCAATGTTACCTCTCCTAGGATTGTGGGTTATCTTTTTGCACCATCTTGTCTTAAGGAGTTCATTTAGGATTGTGAAGAACCCTTTTTTCTACCTTTTGTATCCCTTGAATCATGTGGCATAACCCTTTTATATTTCCTCGAATGAAGTTCCGGATGCAGCTTCCAACAACGTTCAATATCATGTCCATGCACTTGGAAATGAACACAAAAAAACTTCTTCTTGTTCACAGACATAGAATTTCTCTCCTGTGAAAGGGAGTCGATATTCTTGATGCCCAAAATTTGGTCCATCCCCTTAACCATTACCATGCGTTGCTCACACATAGCCACACGATGGTCAAAATATTCATAAAAAGTACAAGGAATTTGCTCCAACAAATAATCAAAATCGCCATACTTTGCATAAGCCTCTTGAGAGTTAAACCTCTCTTTAGCACTACTGTTATGGCGGTCTTCTCTTGGTGATGAAATATCATTCTTAGAGGCTTGATATGGTACAAGATTTTTAGATCACTCTCCATACTCATGGTGACCATAACCCAAGCCCATGTATTTTTTCCTTTCCTCAACCAAAATAGAATTGGTAATTCCTTGATCATTTATCCCTAGGCCTCCACCTTCATAGCCCATCTTGGAGAGAAACCTCATACCTATGCCCTTGGTATGTTTCTCAAATGCTACAAAGGTATTATTATGTACATGGGTAGAAGAAGTAGTACTGAAAATATGAATAACCTCTTTAAGCTTACCATTCACATTCTCACCCTCTGATGATTATGAAAGCCAACTTGTAGATGACTCAATCCATCCACTTTCATTCAATGGCATGTGGTGTGTGTTTTGAATAAGTTTTCAAAAATCACATGCAACATCGCCATTTTCACCATGACTAAATACTTGCTTACCTTTAGAGGTTTCCTTCGCTGGTATGGGAGTAGATATTTCTGCAATTTTCTCATCAAGAACTTGTTGCATTACAAAACAAATGTGCCTCTTCTCCTCTTCAGACTTTTCCAAAAATCTTCTCAACTCCATGTTCTCCATTTTAAGAGCCAAAATTTTCTCTTCTAGCTCTTGGAGTCACTTTTCGCTGCACATTATTTCCAAGAGCTTGGGCCCACTACCTCTGTTGTGTCTTTCAAAGGTTTCTTCCTTTGTTGGAGAACCTTCTCCTCTTAAAAGTATAGAGCCTTCATCTTGCAGTTGTGAGTTCCTCTCTTCATAAATAAAATTCACCATCCCTGACATGTCCCAGAAAGCCTTTCTGAAGCTTTCACCTTTTGTTAGTATTGTAGACTCTCCTCCTAGAGAAATTCTTACTGAAGCCTTAGGAATATCTCGAGGTGAAACTTGAGGTGGATAGTGTGGATACTCTGGCCTCCTTCTCTTTGCTCCAACTTGGGAATCTTCACCAACAAGTTTTCCTTCTCCTCTCCAGAGTTTCAACCTTGTAAGAATTTTCACCTTGAAAATAGTCAAACCCTCTTTGCACAAAGAAACAAAAGCTAACAATAAAATTGTAGCTCTGATACTAACTGATCTAAATGGAGGAGTATTAGTAAATGCTCTTCTAAGTTTTTCTTCAAAATATAAACATGCTTGATTCTTATGTGCATAAGATTTGAATTGAACAACATGTTATTCCAAGAATTTCTTTTAAGTGTCTTTCTTACGGGAATTCCATGAACAAATTTTAAAACATGCAATCTCTCAGGGTCCTATAATAATAGGGTTCATAATTTCTGACTTGACTTTGATAGTCTTGTAAATATGTACATACCTTTCTTTCTGCAAGTTGTTTTCCCATATTTTGAAAATGAAAAATAATAAAAAATGAAAAGAGGGTAAAATTCCTAAAAGAAATATCGAAGGAATTAGAAAAAAGATAGACCCCAAAAGAAAAAAGCGAAGAATAAAAAATGAAAGTGAGCAAGTCAAAATGCCACTACTATTTACTTTTACTGAAAGAATAATGATTATGTGCTGATTGTCAATAAATGCCATAATCCATGATCAGTTAAACAATTTAATATTAACTTTTCATGCTTTGAATTTCATGTTTTAGATAGAGAATAAAGATATGTCAAACAATTTAAACTTGAAAAATCAGTAGATAAGATAGAGAATAAATGAGGAGCTCAACAGTATAATCTGAGCCCTCGGATGAAATAAGGTTAGACTTAGATAGTTTTTATGGTTTAAAAGAAAATTGATTTAGGGTTGCAAGCCTAAATGCACCCATGAAAATGAAGTAAAAATGTTAGAAATAATGATGGGTAGGTAGAAAGCAGTGGTGCAAGCATGTAATAAAGCATCATCGGGCAAAAATTACTAATTTCCCCTCCCCTATAATGATCTAGTATTCAAAACCTTCAGTTAAAGAGGCTCAAATCATTTCTCTGACTTCTGTTGGGACCGGACCCAAGGCTTGATAACTGATTGGTTAAAAATATTGAATTCCTACATAAAACCCATTTTCATCAACATTTACCCTTCATCCATAATCATGATCCCTTTTCCTAAGTAAAAACCTATTTTTACTTAGTAAAAGTAAAAAACCTACATAATTAATTTCCTCTTCATTCAGAAACACTCAAAAACCCATAAAATGCATTTATCCTAAATATAAGTGTGAAAAACAAAACAAATGGGACAAAATATGCTTATTTTTCTAGCTTTTACACTTCACTTAGTTTTAATTTATGTATTTTTTATTCATTTCATATATTACCCCTTTACTTTCATATTAATTTCTAACTTATATATTAATTCCCTAAAATATACCTTTCCCGTATTAAATAAATCCTTTATAAAGTAAATAACCCCAAAACCCACTATTTTAATGTTTAAACCAATGTTTAAGTATCCCACGTGAAGAAATAAAAACCCGCCTTTTATTCCCATTGGTTTAAATGTATCAATAAAACTAATCCCTGCCTCCCTATGGTATTTAAAATTTTTTCAAAGGTTTATTATACCATATAATATTAAAACTTGTGCCCATGTATTGGTTGAAACATTGGTTAAGTGTTTTAATTGAAAACATGTAAAAACATTACCCCCCGCCTATCATATAACCCAAAGTTTTAAACTTCATAAATTTATATTTATAAGGTTTAAACAAATCATCTCACTGAATATGAAAACCCTGGACCCCACTCCAATCCCGATGCAACTTCCAGATTAAATATTGACCGTTCACATGAGCCTTCCTCGATCCAACGATACAAAGTCAATATTGCAAATAAAGTTTCCCAGATTTAACAATTTCATTTATATGCGAAATGGGTTGTTTCGCCTGTTTCTCTCTCATCGACGTGGAATTTTCTCATTGGATCGCATTCGATCCATTCAAAACTGCTTACCACATTAGACCACGTGATAACCACTAATGGTTTCTTCCCTTTAAAGCCGAAAACCACCTATTCACCCGATTTGACCACCATTTATTACAGGCTAAATTAACCCTAATTTTCTTAAATAAACCATGAAAACGCATTGTTATTCCTTTCCTCTGCACTTATCGAATGTTTCTACCTTTCAGACTCACAAAAGGAAGCATTTTTCAGTGTTTTCTTGCCCAGAACCTGCAAAATTTCGCCTATAGCCATTGAAGATTGCTAAGAAGCTCCATAAAGCTCCAGAAACCAGAAAGATACCACATAACCTATTATAAAGCCTTAGAGCCATTTTTAAAGACCCGTACCTGTGTATAACATGTATTTCTCAAAGAAATCAAGCCTGTTATCACTTTAAAAGAACTTCGATAAAGAAACAAATCCATTCAAAGTTCAAAATATCCAAAGGAAGCCTATTAAAAGATCCAAAAAACAGGCCAAACCCTTTCTATACTACACACTATTTTAAATGAAAAAATTGAGTTTATATGGTTTTTATAAACTATTTAAAACTATAAATTAAGACCAGAAATCCTCTGAAGGTAGCCTAACCTCTGTGCTTGATTTCAAAACATTTTTAACCCAATTATTCATTGAAAAAATCCCAAGAAACCCCTGTTTCTTGTTTTCTAAACAGTAAAGGTCTGTAAATTAGTTGAAGATAGAAATTTAAAGTATAAATCCAAGAAAAGAACATATTCTACCTGTTTTAATTCAAGAAACCCAACAAAGTGAAGAATACTTATGTAAACTGTTTAATCTTACAGAAGTAGCCAGAAAGCAAAAAAATTGAGTTTGTGTAGTCTAAAAAGCCTTAAAATGGCTAAACCTACTCTAGCTACATATTCTAAGACTGGCCTCATTATAAACCCTCTACAACCTCCTATTGTAGACATTGAGCACACTCCATTAGCAGATGTTGACTACAAGATAGCATACCCCATTGTAGAATTCAATTTGTTAGAACTTCACAACTGGAGTTATGAAATGTCTTTAGATAATATTGAAGAAGTTCAAATTTGGGAATCACACTTGCCCAAATATGTTGTTCCAGTTACTCATTCATGCCTAGAGGTCATTAGGTTATGCCATCTTTATTATATGCCTGAGCAAAGAGAAATAGTCAATGCCAACAAAGAAGTACTTTTTACCATTATTTCCGAGTCCATTAACCAAATGTTACAACTCAAACTTGATCCACAAGTAGTTCCTTTTCTGTAGAATCTCTTACCAAGTTGTATATTGGCCTTGATTTTCCCAAGAGATTCCAGATCTTCTAGGTCTTCATTCCCTTGCATGTGGAAATTCCTCAAATCAATCTGCCATATTCTACATCAAGATTTCGAGAGGGTTCAAGGCATGCCATTTCCATGCTATCATTCATCCTAACTAATGAACATACAGATGAATTCATTTTAGGTTTCCTATCTAATTTCACACCAGGACAACCTCCATCTGTTATCTTCAATTATGCTGGGTATATTGCTGACAATATTCATGACCAATTGGTTAAGTTGCCAACTGAAGGAGGGTTTAGATACACATCCTTTCTCTTTCATATGTTTTTGTATTTTCAAGCAGATAAGTTTCCAGTAACCCTACAGAAACTTGACATAGAAGGAAATCCTCTTTCAGTCATTTTTTGGACTTCTTTAATCACAAAAGAGTCCACAGAGTTTACCTATGTAGAGTTTTTAGACTTCTTCATCCATCCATTGATAAAAATGTTAAAAAATACTAAACAGCCAAGGATAAATGATGATATGAAGAAGATTTTACACTTATCAGAGCAGAACAAGACTGTAGATTGGTATTTGTATGAAAAACACATAGAGATTAGAGTTTTTGGATCTAATTTGTTGCCCTATAAATTACCCAAATATGTACCAATGAGGGTTTTTTCCTTGGAATACATCATGCAGATTTTAAATTCTGATTCAATCAAATTTCTAGAAACAAAGAAGAAAACACAGTTTAAGTTAAATAACCAAGTGGGACCATTCATTTGCAATCATAGAGATGCAGAGGCAGAAGAAGCTAAACAATTATTAGAGTACAGATTTGAAGAGAGATTTTTCTGGAATTATGATCCACAAGGGATTTTAAGTAAAATGAGGGTTAAGAGTAAATTTACACCCTATATTCATGAGAAAAAACCAGAGATTGAGAAGTATGCTAATCAGATTGAGTGGATAGAAAATACTTTAATAGATGCAATAAAACAAAGTGATACTAGTCACACTTTACAAACTGCAGATCAAACAGAGAAAACCACCAAAAGAGTCAGAGAAGAAGGTTCTTATGTTGCTGAAACCACTACAGAAACTACGTTCAAGTTAAGATATAATAATAAGCCTAAGTTAAATTCAGTAGATAAAGAGAAGGTAACCATTGAGGTTGAGGACACATATGTCCCAGTAACTAAAAGTGATGCTACTACAATTATAAGAAATGAACAAGTTACAGGGAATTCGAAAGAAGAACAGATGAATAATTCAAATGCACAGTTTATAGAGAAACAAAGCATGGAAGCATCATCTTCACAGACAGTAGAAGAAAAGGACTTTGATATCAAGGAAAAGTATAAACAGATTAAGTTAAAGAATGAAGAGATTAAAAATGAGATTTACTCTCAATACTTGAAGCAAAAACCAAGTGTTCAAAACAGACTCTTATCAACTTTTGATTACTCAGATAAAAAGCTGATCATGTTAGTCTTACAACCTACAGTGAAGGTTCTAAAGAGAGTTGCAGATTACAAAAATATTGATTTAGAAGTGCCAACAGAAAGCATTCATGCACTTGATAAAATATAATTTCATAGACAGAGTTCAAAAATGTTGTATTCTACTGTTACAACCAAAGCTATGAGTGTTAAAAAAATTCAGAACACTATCAAAAATATGAAAGATTAAATGAAACTTGATAAATCATCCTTATATGCTAAAGATATCAGAATTAAATCTTTAGAAGAATTGGTCTTGCAGGTTGGATATGATCCTGTAAATGTCAAAGCAGCAGAGCAGTTAGTAAAGAAGAAAAATGAGGACATTGCAGCATTGAGGAAACAACTTAAATTGCCATCAAGTGAACATCCTCAAGCCAAAGAAATTATACAGGAACCTACTCAGAAGGATGACATGATGAATTTAATCTTTCAGATAACAACATAGATTAAAGAAATGGAGATTCAAATGGACAAGCTTGTCCATGAAAAGGAAACAACAAAAGCACAGGAAATTCCTTCAGTTATTCCTATGGTTACTACATCTGTGCCTTCAACTCTAGCAGAAGAGTTGCCATCCAAAGAACCACTGGCTACTGTAGTGCCAGTGACATCATCTACAACATCAACTACAGAGTCATCTACTACAGTAGCTCAGCCCATAGATGAGGCTAGTAAACTAGTAAAAGCCATGGTAGAAATGTCACTTCAGACAAGTGAGATTAACAGATTGAAAAATATGGCTGAGAACCTTGAAAATACAAACAAGTTAGCTCAAATAAATGCTAAAACCCATGAGAAAAGGGCTAATAGGTTAAGTGAATAACTGAAGAAGTTACAAAAGGAATTAACCTTAAAGGAGCCAATCTCATATGTGAAAAAATATTTATGGAACAAAATCATTGAAGCCATCAATGATGTGTGGCCCTCAATTCAGGTGATCTTTGAACAAAGAGATTTACTAAAGGCAGAACTAGCAGAAATTCAGAAGACTAAAGAGGAGCTTGATAACAAACCTAAGCAAGCAATTGAATTGATCAAGTTTCTTAACAGTAAAAACAAGCAAGAGTTAGAAGAAATTGAGGTTACTGACAAGACTGAAACAATCCTTCAAATAAGGAAAGTCATCACTAAGAAGAGTCTAATGAAACAACTTGAAGAGAAGCGTGAGAATATGAACATAACTATAACCAAATCCATGATTAAATTTGAAAACTTGAGGCAAAGAAGTTTGCCTAATATTTTTGTTATCAATGAAAAATTAATGCCTCAGGAGGATTACAATAAGGAGATTAGAGAATATGCAAAAGAGAAAGTTGAAAAGACAGGTGGACAAGGCACTCCAACAGGGAAAGTCTTACTCAGAAGCTTTGAAGATTTATTCTATCTGCAACATGAGATAAGACACTTGTTTGCCATAAAACCAAATTTTTCCAGATATATTGAGGCATATGAGAATTTCAGGAAGTTAAAGAAGATACAAATTCCAAATGAGGAAGCTTGGCAGTCACTTATAGATTTACTGTGAAAGGTAAAAGGAAGTAAAACAATTTGTTGATTTTCAGTCAAGATAGATTTTTTATTACAACAGTAAACAATTTTACAGTGGTCAAAGAGTATCCAAGTTTAAAGAGTGTCCGAGATTAAAGAGAATCAGGGTGAAAGAGTAAAAGATAAAGCAGATCATGATTTCAAAACCAACTTGAAAATATCTGAGCCAACAAAAAGGACACCAAGGCAGCCAGCTGCACCTAATCCACAATTAGTTTCTATTTTAATTGGATAGATACGACAACTTGCTAATTTGTTAAGTAGATGTCTCTACTTTGTTTTAAAGATATTTTTATTTTCCGTAGATAATTCCTAGAAGCATTCTAGGATATTTTGTAAACTATATTGTATAAATACTTCATCTTTAGAAGTATTATTGTGGAATAAATTGCTGAAGATTTCTATAGTCATTTTTGTTGGACTTTGAAGGCTTTTATGTTGCAAATTTCGAGTAGAAGACTGGATCAGATCAACTAGCATCATATTTTAGGATTCATGTGGTGAGCCATTGAAGTGAAGTACTTTCTACTTGTCATTGTTTATCTTATTTGTTTCATGCACCGATTATGTGTTCTAAATTTGAATGAATAAACAAGAGTATTACTTCAGGATTTTTTAAAAGCACCCTATCTTTACTGTTTATCATTTTATGTTTTCTACTGATTTCCAGAGTAGGGAACCCTTAATTTCTCCCTCTTTCATTTGACTTCTTCCTACTACTTCTCTTTTCCGGATCAAAGAACCCTTCATTGCTCTTTATCCTGATCATATCACCTCATCAAATAACCTTCCAAGATATTCAAAGGTTATCTATCTTGCCCTAAAAACATTTGACTTTTTGACCTTGATCCTGGCTCTGTTTGCTTGAATTTTGACTCCTCAGCCCAATGGACAAACATATTTCCCACTATTCATCTCATTAAGTGATTTTTCCCACCAAATCAAACAAACCAAAACCAAATTGCACAATCATAACTAGCCTAATATTTTATAAACAAAACAAAGTTAAATATTATAGAGAGAGCCCTCTCTGAACACTAGGAAGGGTAGATCCTAGAGTTTAAAAGTTTGTCTATGGTTACCTCTAGAGTTCTTACAACTATAAATCAAAATCTCACAACTTGAATAATTACTAGAGTGATAAAATAATGACGACTCCACTGGGGAATTAACCAATCCTTATTTATGAAACAGATCTTAAAGGAAATATTTTTTATCATCCTTTTACCTTTAAGACTGTTTGACAAGTTGCGAGTATTAAAAAAAACTATAATTATCGCTTGTAGGAAAGTTTACTATACCAGGTCTAACCCAAATACTAAACCTGTTGTTATAGTAGATAACCCAGATAGAATTGGGAAAAAAAAAAATAGATAGGAGATTTAGATGCTACAATACCATTAATAAGAGCAAATTCATTACCACAAGAGTTAGTAAGTCTGCAAGATATAGAGTTTGATTTGAAATTTGAAATTTTTTTGTTCAGAAACAAATCTGAAAATAATTTAAATACTACTGTTTTAGACCCTGTTTTTATTTCATTTTTGGAAACAAAACAGAAAAAATTATAGCAGATTCTGAATTAAAGAAAGTTAGAAATCAAGACAAACTTGAAGAGATTAATGCTACTATCCTTAAAGAAATTGATGAAGCCATTGAATTAGCTCAATTGTTAGAATATGCATCTAAGCTTTCTATTCCTCATTTAGATACCACTACATCATTTATAGTTTCTACTGCCATCCAATCTACAGATCCATTTAGTCCTATATTACACTTACAATCTAGAATTTGATTTCCTTCATCCCCTACATCCACTTCATCCACTAGTTTACCTTCTACTTTTTCAAACACATCATTCTCATTTCCTAATAGTTCCTATATTCTAGTTTCACTTCCTACTACATACACTTCATCATTTAGTTCCTCCACTGTTTTTCTAGTTCAGCTTCCTATAATCCAGTTTAATCAGCCACTACTTCTAGTTTAGCCCCAAGCACTTCTACTTTACCTCCTAGCCAAGCTAGAATTCAAGCTATGGCTGCTAGGTATGCTCCCCTAGTTCTTCCAGGACAACCTCATGATAGGCCTCAGGATTACCAAAGTAAGATACCACAATTTGATGCTACTACACAGTACACTCCACAACAACACATAAATAAAATGATCGATTACTTTGAACTCCATGAAATAGATGATTCAGATGTACAAATGAGGTTGTTTGAACAAACATTAACAAGAGAAGTCAAGAAATGGTTTAAAGGCCTTACTGCTGGTAGTATAGTTGATTTAGCTATTTTCCATCGATTATTTTTAAATAAATGGGAAAAGAAGAAAAAGCCCCTCCAAATATTTTCTAAATTTGATGCAATGAAAAGAGCTCCCAATGAATCAGTACAAGTCTACTGCACTAGATATAACAGTGTTTACAATTCAATTCCTGCAAATCTAAAACCCACACCTGACTCTGTCTTGCTCAAATTCCCATATGGATTTGACACTGACATGAAATATCAGTTAAGAGAAAGAAATGCAGAAACTTTGGAAAGAATGCAAACAGATGTTGTAGGTGTAGAAGTAAACATTCTAGCTAAAAAGGCCAGATTAAGAAATGAGAGGAGAGTAACCATAAAAGAAGAAGCCTCTAGTTCAGACACAAAAATAGATATGTTAGCTAAGACTTTAGAGATAATGATGGATAGAAAGAAGACCTCAATGGGATAATCAACATCAAATCAAAAGTCCAAATTTTAGGAAAAACATAAATTCAGGAAAATCAAAAGAATCAGCACCAGATCAGACAATAAGACCCCCATTTCAGGAGAACTATGCTGAAATTTCTCAAAAAAATGTTGAGGATGAAGATACCATAAATATAATGGGAATAGATGATAATAACACTATCTTTCTCACATAGGAAGATCAAGAGTTATTTGAACTCCAACAACTTCAATTATATTCAGGTGAATCATTTGATTATAAACAAGGTTATGATTTTTCCATAAACAAAGTACACAAGCAATATAAACTTAGGAGTAAGAAAAATACTGACCCTTCTACTAAGAAAACAATACAAATTGAAAATAAGAAAACAGTAGAAGCGTCAACAACAAAAGTTCTGCAAATTCTCCCTGGGGAAAATAGGCAAAACTCTAGTTCATCCCAAAAAGTTTCCAGCCCCAAAATTTCACCAAGTCCAAATATTGTTGACATAAAAAATAAAGTTGCTCAAGCTACAAAATATTCACAAAAATCTGCTGCTGCTAAAGCATCTAATTCTGCTAAAACAACAAACTTAGATCCTAAAACATCCACTGCTGATCCAAAATCAGCAGATCCAAAGGTTACTATTGCAAAAATAGCTTCTGAAAATTCTAAATCTGAAAAAACATGTATGGCTTCACAAACCATTCCTGAAAAGAAAACAAAGAGCAGTAAAACACAAGAAACTCAAACATAAAATGAAAATATAGCTGTAGAAAAACAAGCTAAACCAACACAAACTACAGTTACTAAAGAAGCGTTAATTCAAATAACTAAATATCAAACTTCATTCAATATACAAACTGAAATTGCAAAATTAAAAATACCAATTCCTTTGACAGAGTTGGTAAAACATGATTTGTATAAATCAACCATCACTGAAACACTAAACATAAATGATGGAGAAGAGTTTATAAACTTAAATGATGATCAACCAGAGTTGATTTTTGGCCTAGATGTAAATGGAAAGCATCAAGATGGATCATTTCCTCCATTTTACATCAGTTTAACTATTCATGATCAAATATTACACAAAACAATGTTAGATTCAGGAGCTTCACATAATCTAATGCCCAAAGCTATAACAGAAACCCTGAACTTAGACATTTCAAGGCCTTACAAGGATTTATTTTCATTTGATTCTAGAAAAGTAAAATGCCTAGGTTTAATCAAAGATTTATGTGTAACATTAGTTCAATATCCTGGTAAGAGTATAATTATGGACATTGTAGTAGCTGATATCCCACCTAAATATGGAATGTTATTATCTCGCTCATGGGGAGCAAAGTTACAGGGATCTCCACAATTGGACATGTCTTATGCTACTATATCAGTTTTTGGTCAACCTAAGAATTTATATAGGGAAAATTTGATGAAATATATGGTAAGTAATGCAACAAGATCAATAAATTACCCAATTTATGCTACACCTACTGATCTAGATACTTTCATCCTATGTAATGCTGAAACTGATAATGAAATCAAGACTAAAATAAGGGAAGAAAATAAAACACGAGAAAATGATAATATCTTTCATGAATCTTTGTGTCATTTAGACTTTGATGGCTCAGTAAACAAGTTAGTAGTAGAAGCAGGAGTATGGATAACTAATATAGAGAAAAATCATGTAGAAGGCCATGCTTCTAGACTGAATTTCAAATACACCAACAATATTGCTGAGTATGAAGCCTTCATTTTAGGACTCTAGATCATTAAAAACTTAGGAGGTAAAAGAATATCAATAATGGGAGACTCAAAGTTGATTGCAAAAAAAATTAAAGGTGAATATTCCGTTTACAATCATAGACTAAGCCAATATAGAGAGGTTGTACTTGATTTAATTGATGATTTATTGGAATGTAATTTCTCTGCAATACCAAGAAAGCAAAAATTACAAGCACACTCTTTAGCAACATTTGCTAGCACTTTTAATTTACATTTTCAACCCAATCATATGTACAATGCAGAAGTAAAACACAGACCAATAATTCCAGACAACCTCAAATATTGGCAGATTTTTTCACAAGACCAGCAAATTTACCATTTTATGAATAATGAAGGTGAACTTCAGAACTATAAAATAGACACTGATTGTAACATAGATCAAGATTTAGATAGTGAAATAGATTTGAATAATGTAGATGTAAAGAAACTAAATTTTGCTAGACCAACTAAATTCAGTCAATGAGATATAGATAAATTAGAGAGAGTAGAAATTGATTAGATAATTGATGACGAATCTAAAATATTAAATCTCAAAGATAATTTATTACCAAAAGGTTTAACTCCTTTAGAGGATTTATTTGACTCAAATGATGTTGCTAGAAAACCCAAAATGGAGCCACTTAGATCTGACATTGAGGAATGCAACATAGGCACCGAACTGAAACCCAAAATGATCAAAATTTCCAAAGCCTTACCTCAACAGGAAAAGGAAAAATATATTGCTCTTTTTAAGGAATTCCAAGATTTTTTTGCTTGGAGTTATGAGGACCTAAAATCTTATGACACCAACATAATTCAACATAAAATTCCTATAAAAAAGATCAAAAGCCCTTTAGACAAAAGTTAAGGAGAATAAACCCTGTTTTTATGCCCTTAATAGAAAAAGAAGTGAAAAGAATGTATGATGCATAGATAATTGCACCAATCAGATATTCTGATTGGGTTTCTAACTTAGTTCCAAATAGAAAAAAGACAGGAGAGATTAGACTATGTGTTGAATTTAGGAATCTAAACAAGTTATCCTTAAAAGATAATTATCCTTTACCAAAAATGGATCACATTTTATAAAGGGTAGTTGGTTCTTCTAGGATTTCTCTTTTAGGTGGATTTTCAGGATACAACCAGATTTTAGTCCAACAAGAGGATCAGGCCAAAATAGATTTTACTACTCCTTGGGGCACTTTTATGTATGTAAAAATGCCTTTTGGTTTAATGAATGCAGGGGAAACCTTTCAAAGAGCTATGGATACAACCTTTGCAAAAGAAATTCATGAATTCTTGGTAATTTACTTATATGACATAACTGTATTTTCTAAGACTGATTATGAACACTTGGATCATCTTAGACAAGTATTTATAAAATGTAAAAAGCTTGGCATCTCATTAAATCCTAAGAAAACCTTATTTGGATTAGAAGAAGGCAAGTTACTAGGACACATAATATCTAAGGAAGGAATTAGAATAGACCCTGCAAGAATAGAAGCAATTCTTAACATCAATCCACCAAGAAACATAAAAGAGTTACAAGCCTTTCTAGGTAAGATTAACTTTTTAAGAAGATTCGTATCCAATTTAGCTGAGATAATTAGAGAATTAAATAATATGCTTAAAAAAGATTTAGTTCTTAAATGGATTATTGAGGCCAAACAATCATTTGAATCCATCAAACATGCCTTAACCAAAACTCCAGTCCTTATAAGTCCTGACTTCAAAAAGGAGTTCATCATTTTTTCATTTGCTTCAGAACACTGTAGTTTTACTGCAGAAAATGACCAGGGGTATGAACAATCCATAGCTTTCTTTAGCAGAACACTTAGAGATGCAACTTTGAAATACAATATCATGGAAAAATAGGCCCTAGCTTTGGTAAAGGCCATTAAATATTTCGGAGTTTACATTCTCTATTCTCACATTATTACCTATGTCCCAAATACTGTAGTAAAAGACATTCTTACTCAGGATGGTATTGATAGAAGAAGAGGTAAGTGGATTGCCACTATCTTAGAATATGATATAGAGATAAAACCCACAAAATTGATAAAAGGTCAAGGTTTAGCCAAACTTATGGCTGAATCAAATTGTCATGCCTTAGACATAAATTTTATTGCCCAAGTAGATGATCAGAAAGAGATGGCGACTCCAGAGATTAGTGAAGCCTTTTCAGACTCACCATGGTATGAAAATATCATATTTGTATTACTAAACTTACAAGCTCCTCTTGGTTTATCAAGAAAAAAAGAAAAATTTCTAAAGCTCAAGGCAGTAAGATTTTGTATTTTAGACAATGTACTTTTTTGGAAGGATCATAGTGGGATTTTACCAAATTTTTTAATAAAAGAATAAGCTGACAAAGTATTACAAGAATTTCATGCAGGTGATTGTGGAGGACATCTCTACTGGA